>JANJGN010000897.1:115000-242910 GCA_026770705.1 Isurus oxyrinchus | reverse complement strand
GACTGGAATCGAATCGAGGGTTCGGGGTGGTTTATATATAGAATAACAGATACCCGGGAGTGAGTTACAGACTGGAATCTAATCGAGAGGTTCGGGGTGGTTTATATATAGAATAACAGATACCCGGGAGTGAGTTACAGACTGGAATCTAATCGAGAGGTTCGGGGTGGTTTATATATAGAATAACAGATACCCGGGAGTCAGTTACAGACTGGAATCTAATCGAGAGGTTCGGGTTGGTTTATATATAGAATAACAGATACCCGGGAGTGATTTACAGACTGGAATCTAATCGAGGGGTTCGAAGTTGTTTACATGTAGAATAATAGAAATTCGGTAGAGGGCTACAGACTGGAATCTAATCAAGGGTTTCGGTGTGGGTTTATATAGAATTCCATGGACGCGGAAGTGAGTTACTGACTGGAATCTAATCGAAAGGTTCGTGGTGATTTATATATAGAATAACGGATACCTGGGAGTAAAGAACAGACTGGAATCTAATCGAGGGGTTCGGGGTGGTTTATATATAGAATAACAGATACCCAGGAGTGAGTTACAGACTGGAATCTAATGGAGGGGTTCGGGGTGGTTTATATATAGAATAACAGATACCCGGGAGTGAGTTACAGACTGGAATCTAATCGAGGGGTTCAGGGTGGTTTATATACAGAATAACAGTCACCCGGGACGGAGTCACAGACTGGAATCTAATCGAGGGGTTCAGGTTGGTTTATATATGGTATAATAGAAACACTTAGTGAGTTATAGACTAGAACCTAATCGAGGGGTTCAGGGTGGTTTATATATAGAATAACAGATACCCGGGAGTGAGTTAATGACTGGAATCTAATCGAGGGGTTCGGGGTGGTTTATATACAGAATAACAGATATCCGGGAGTGAGTTACAGACTGGAATCTAATCGAGGGGTTCGGGGTGGTTTATATATAGAATAACAGATACCTGGGAGTGAGATACAGACTGGAATCTAATCGAGGGTTTAGGGGTGGATTATATATAGAATAACAGATACCCGGGAGTGAGTTACAGAATGGAATCTAATCGAGGGTTTCGGGGTGGTTTATATTTAGAATAACAGATACCCGGGAGTGAGTGACAGACTGGAATCTAATCCAGTGGTTCGGGGTGGTTTCTATATAGAATAACAGATACTCGGGAGTGAGTGACAGACTGTGATCTAATGGAGGGGTTCAGGGTGTTTTATATATAGAATAACTGATACCTGGGAGTGAGTGACTGACTGGAAACTAATCGAGTGGTTCGAAGTTGTTTACATGTAGAATAACAGATACCCAGGATTGAGTTACAGACTGGAAACTAATCGAGTGGTTCGAAGTTGTTTACATGAAGAATAATAGAAGCTCGGTAGAGAGCTACAGACTGGAATCTAATCGAGGGTTTATATAGAATTACATGGATGCGGAAGTGAGTTACTGACTGGAATCAAATTGAAAAGTTCGTGGTGATTAATATATAGAATAACGGATACCTGGGAGTGAAGTACAGACTGGAACCTAATTGAGGGGTTTGAGATGGTTTATATATAGAAGTAGAGATACCCGGGAGTGAGTTGCAGACTGGAATCTAATCGAGGGGTTGGGGGTGGTATATATATAGAATAACAGATACCCGGGAGTGTGTTACAGACTGGAATCTAATCGAGGGGCTGGGGGTGGTATATATAGAGAATAACAGTTAACTGGGAGTGAGATACAGACTGGAATATAATCGAGGGGTTCAGGGGGATTATATATAGAATAACAGATACCCGGGAGTGAGTTACAGTCTGGAATCTAATCGAGGGTTTCAGGGGGTTTATAAATTGAATAACAGATACCTGGGAGTGAGTTACAGACTGGAATCTAATCGAGGGGTTCGGGGGGTTTATATATAGAATAACAGATACCCGGGAGTGAGTTACAGGCTGGAATCTAATCGAGGGGTTGGGGGTGGTTTATATATAGAATAACAGATACTCGGGAGTGAGTGACAAACTGGAATCTAATGGAGGGGGTCAAAGTGTTTTACAAATATAATAACAGATACCCGGGAGTGAGTTACAGACTGGAATCTAATCGAGGGGTTCGGGGGGATTTAAATATAGAATAACAGTTATCTGGGAGTGATTTACAGACTGCAATCTAATCGAGGGGTTTCAGGTGGTTTATATATAGAATAACAGACACCCGGGAGTGATTTAAAGACTGGAATATAATCGAGGGGTTTTAGATGGTTTTTATATGGTTTTAGGTGGTTGATATATAGAAGTAGAGATACACAGGCGTGTGTTACAGACTGGAATCTAATTGAGGGGTTTTGGTGTGGTTTATATATAGAATAACAGATACCCGGGAGTGAGTTACATACTGGAATCTAATCGAGGGGTTCGGTGGGGTTTATATATAGAATAACCTATACCCGGGAGTGAGTTACAGACTGGAAACTAATTGAGGAGGTTGGGGTGGTTTATATATCGATTAACAGAAACGCGGAAGTGAGTTACAGTCTGGAATATTATTTGGAGTTCGGGGTGGTTTTTATATAGAATAACAGATATCCGGGACTGAGTTACAGATTGGAATCTAATCGAGGGGTTTGGGGTGTTTTATATATAGAATAACAGATACCGTGAGTGAGTTACAGACTGGAATCTAATCGAGAGGTTCGGGTTGGTTTATGTATAGAATAACAGATACCCAGGAGTGAGTTACAGTTTAGAAACTAATTGAGGGGTTCGAAGTTGTTTACTTGTAGAATAATAGAAATTCGGTAGAGAGCTACAGACTGGAATCTAATCGAGGGTTTCGGTGTGGGTTTATATAGAATTACATGGACGCGGATGTGAGTTACTGACTGGAATCTAATCGAAAGGTTCGTGGTGATTTATATATAGAATAACGGATGCCTGGGAGTGAAGAACAGACTGGAACCTAATCGAGGGGTTCAGTGTGGTTTAAATATAAAATAACAGTTACCCGGGATTGAGTTATAGACTGGAATCTAATCGAGGGGTTCAGGGTGGTTTATATACAGAATAACAGACACCCGGGAGTGAGTCACAGACTGGAATCTAATCGAGGGGTTCAGAGTGGTTTATATATAGAATAACAGATACCCGGGAGTGAGTTACTGACTGTAATCTAATCGAGGGGTTCAGGGTGGTTTATATACGGTATAATAGAAACACTTAGTGAGTTATAGACTAGAATCTAATCGAGGGATTCGGGGTGGTTTATATATAGAATAACAGATATCCGGGAGTGATTTACAGACTGGAATCTAACCTAGGGGTTCGGGATGTTTTATATATAGAATAACAGATACCCGGGAGTGAGTGACAGACTGGAAAATAATCGAGTGGTTCGGAGTTGTTTACATATAGAATAACAGAAACTCAGTTGAAAGTTACAGACTGGAATCTAATTGAGGGGTTCGGGGTGGTTTATATATAGAATAACAGACACCCGGGAGTGAGTTACAGACTGGAATCTAATCGAGGGGTTTGGATTGGTTGATATATAGAATAACAGATATCCAGGAGTGAGTTACAGACTGGAATCTAATCGAGGGCTCCGGGGTGTTTTTTATATAGAATAACAGATACCCGGGAGTGAGTTACAGAGTGGAATCTATTCGAGGGGTTCGGGGTGGATTATATACAGAATAACAGATACCGGGAGTGTGTTGCAGACTGGAATCTAATCGAGGGGTTGGGGGTGGTATATATAGAGAATAACAGCTAACTGGGTCTGAGATACAGACTGGAATCGAATCGAGGCGTTCAGGGGGTTTATATATAGAATAACAGATACATGGGAGTGAGTTACAGACTGGAATTTAATCAAGGGGTTCGGGGTGGTTTATATATAGAATAACAGTTACCCTGGAGTGAGTTACAGACTGGAACCTAATGGAGGCGTTCAGTGGGTTTATATATAGAATAACAGATACCTGGGAGTGAGTTACAGACTGGAATCTAATCAAGGGGTTCGGGGTGGTTTCTATATAGAATAACAGATACTCGGGAGTGAGTGACAGACTGTGATCTAATGGAGGGGTTCAAGGTGTTTTATATATAGAATAACAGATACCTGGGAGTGAGTGACAGACTGGAAACTAATCGAGTGGATCGGAGTTGTTTACATGTAGAATAACAGTAACTCGGTAGAGAGCTACAGAATGGAATCTAATTGAGGGGCTCGGGTTGGTTTATATATAGAGTAACAGATACCCGGGAGTGAGTTACAGACTGGAATCTAATCGAGAGGTTCGGGTTGGTTTATAAATAGAATAACAGATACCCAGGAGTGAGTTACAGATTGGAAACTAATCGAGGGGTTCGAAGTTGTTTACATGTAGAATAATAGAAATTCGGTAGAGAGCTACAGACTGGAATCTAATCGAGGGTTTCGGTGTGGGTTTATACAGAATTACATGGACGTGGAAGTGAGTTACTGACTGGAATCTAATTGAAAGGTTCGTGGTGATTTATATATAGAATAACGGATGCCTGGGAGTGAGTTACAGACTGGAACCTAATGGAGGGTTTCAGTGTGGTTTATATATAAAATAACAGTTACCCAGGATTGAGTTATAGACTGGAATCTAATCGAGGGATTCGGTGTGGTTTATATATAGAATAACAGATACCCGGATGTGAGTTACAGACTGCAATCTAATCGAGGGGTTTCGGGGTAGTTTATATATAGAATAACATATACCCGGGAGTGAGTTACAGACTGGAATCTCATCGAGGGGTTCAGTGTGGTTTATATATAAAATAACAGATACCCGGGAGTGAGTTACAGTCTGGAATCTAATCGAGGGGTTCGGGGTGGTTTATATATAGAATAACAGATACCTGGGAGTGAGTCACAGACTGGAATCTAATCGAGGGGTTCGGGGTGGTTTATATATAGAATAACAGATACCCGGGAGTGAGTTACTGAATGGAATCTAATCGAGGGGTTCAGGGTGGTTTATATATGGTATAATAGAAACAGTTAGTGAGTTATAGTCTAGAAGCTTATCGAGGGGTTCGGGATGTTTTATATATAGAATAACAGATGCACGGGAGTGAGTTATAGGTTGGAATCTAATCGAGGGGTTCGGGGTGGTTTATATATAGAATAACAGACACCCGGGAGTGAGTTACAGACTGGAATCTAATCGAGGGGTTCGGGGTGGTTTATATATAGAATAACAGATTCCCGGGAGTGAGTAACAGACTGGAATCTAATCGAGGGGTTCAGGGGGTTTATAAATTGAATAACAGATACCTGGGAGTGAGTTACAGACTGGAATCTAATCAAGCGGTTTGGATTGGTTGATATATAGAATAACAGATACCCGGAGTGAGTTACAGACTGGAATCTAATCGAAGGCTTCGGGGTGTTTTATATATAGAATAACAGATACCCGGGTGTGAGTTACAGAGTGGAATCTAATCGAGGGGTTAGGGGTGGTTTATATATAGATTAACAGATACCAGGAGTGAGTTGCAGACTGGAATCTAATCGAGGGGTTGGGGGTGGTTTATACAGAGAATAACAGTTAACTGGGAGTGAGATACAGACTGGAATCTAATCGAGGGGTTTGGGGTGTTTTATATATAGAATAACAGATACCCGGGAGTGAGTTACAGACTGGAATCTATTCGAGGGGTTCGGGGTGGATTATATACAGAATAACAGATACCGGGAGTGTGTTGCAGACTGGAATCTAATCGAGGGGTTGGGGGGTGGTATATACAGAGAATAACAGTTAACTGGGTGTGAGATACAGACTGGAATCTAATCGAGGTGTTCAGGGGGTTTATATATAGAATAACAGATACATGGGAGTGAGTTACAGACTGGAATCTAATCAAGGGGTCCGGGGTAGTTTCTATATAGAATAACAGATACCCGGGAGTGAGTTACAGACTGGAATCTAATCGAGGGGTTCAGGGTGGTTTATATATAGAATAACAGATACCCGGGAGTGAGTGACAGACTGGAATCTAATCGAGGGGTTCGGGGTGGTTAATATATAGAATAACAGATACCCAGGAGTGAGTTACAGACTGGAATCTAATCGAGGGGTTCAGGGTGGTTTATATATAGAATAACAGATACCCGGGAGTGAGTGACAGACTGGAATCTAATCGAGGGGTTCGGGGTGGTTAATATATAGAATAACAAATACCCGGGAGTGAGTTACAGACTGGAATCTAATCGAGGGGATAGGGGTGGATTATTTATAGAATAACAGATACCAGGAGTGTGTTGCAGACTGGAATCTAATCGAGGGGTTGGGGGTGGTATATATAGAGAATAACAGGTAACTGGGAGTGAGATACAGATTGGAATCTAATCGAGGGGTTTGGGGTGTTTTAGATATAGAATAACAGATACCCGGGAGTGATTTACAGACTGGAATCTAATCGAGGGGTTCGGGGTGGATTATATACAGAATAACAGATACCGGGAATGTGTTGCAGACTGGAATCTAATCGAGAGGTTGGGGGTGGTATATATAGAGAATAACAGTTAACTAGGATTGAGATACAGACTGGAATCTAATCGAGGCGTTCAGGGGGTTTATATATAGAATAACAGATACCAGGGAGTGAGTTACAGACTGGAATCTAATCAAGGGGTTCGGGGTGGTTTCTATATAGAATAACAGATACTCGGGAGTGAGTGACAGACTGTGATCTAATGGAGGGGTTCAAGGTGTTTTATATATAGAATAACTGATACCTGGGAGTGAGTGACAGACTGGAAACTAATCGAGTGGTTCGGAGTTGTTTACATGTAGAATAACAGATACCCAGGAGTGAGTTACAGATTGGAAACTAATTGAGCGGTTCAAAGTTGTTTACATGAAGAATAATAGAAATTCGGTAGAGAGCTACAGACTGGAATCTAATCGAGAGTTTCGGGGTGGGTTTATATAGAATTACATGGACGCGGAAGTGAGTTACTGACTGGAAACTAATCGAGTGGTTCGAAGTTGTTTACATGTAGAATAATAGAAATTCGGTAGAGAGCTACAGACTGGAATCTAATCGAGAGTTTCGGGGTGGGTTTATATAGAATTACATGGACGCGGAAGTGAGTTACTGACTGGAATCTAATTGAAAAGTTCGTGGTGATTAATATATAGAATAACGGATACCTGGGAGTGAAGAACAGACTGGAATATAATCGAGGGGTTTGAGGTGGTTTATATATAGAAGTAGAGATACCCGGGAGTGAGTTGCAGACTGGAATCTAATGGAGGGGTTCGGGGGGGTTTATATATAGAATAACAGATACCCGGGAGTGATTTACAGACTGCAATCTAATCGAGGGGTTTCAGGTGGTTTATATATAGAATAACAGATACCCAGGAGTGATTTAAAGCCTGGAATATAATCGAGGGGTTTTAGATGGTTTATATATGGTTTTAGGTGGTTGATATATAGAAGTTGAGATTCACAGGCGTGTGTTACAGACTGGAATCTAAATGAGGGGCTTTGGTGTGTTTTATATATAGAATAACAGATACCCGGGAGTGAGTTTCAGACTGGAAACTAATCGAGGAGGATGGGACGGTTTATATATAGATTAACAGAAACCCGGAAGTGAGTAACAGTCTGGAATATTATTGAGGAGTACGGGGAGGTTTTTATATAGAATAACAGATACCCGGGAGTGAGTTACAGATTGGAATCTAATCGAGGTATTCGGCTGGTTTATATACAAAATAACAGATACCCGGAGTGAGTTACAGACTGGAATCTAATCGAGGGGTTCGGGGGGGATTATATATAGAATAACAGATACCCGGGTGTGAGTTACAGAGTGGAATCTAATCGAGGGGTTAGGGGTGGTTTATATATAGATTAACAGATACCAGGAGTGAGTTGCAGACTGGAATCTAATCGAGGGGTTGGGGGTGGTTTATACAGAGAATAACAGTTAACTGGGAGTGAGATACAGACTGGAATCTAATCGAGGGGTTTGGGGTGTTTTATATATAGAATAACAGATACCCGGGAGTGAGTTACAGACTGGAATCTATTCGAGGGGTTCGGGGTGGATTATATACAGAATAACAGATACCGGGAGTGTGTTGCAGACTGGAATCTAATCGAGGGGTTGGGGGGTGGTATATACAGAGAATAACAGTTAACTGGGTGTGAGATACAGACTGGAATCTAATCGAGGCGTTCAGGGGGTTTATATATAGAATAACAGATACATGGGAGTGAGTTACAGACTGGAATCTAATCAAGGGGTTCGGGGTAGTTTCTATATAGAATAACAGATACCCGGGAGTGAGTTACAGACTGGAATCTAATCGAGGGGTTCGGGGTGGTTTATATATAGAATAACAGTTACCCTGGAGTGAGTCACAGACTGGAATCGAATCGAGGCGTTCAGGGGGTTTATATATAGAATAACAGATACCTGGGAGTGAGTTACAGACTGGAATCTAATCAAGGGGTTCGGGGTGGTTTCTATATAGAATAACAGATACTCGGGAGTGAGTGACAGACTGTGATCTAATGGAGGGGTTCAAGGTGTTTTATATATAGAATAACAGATACCTGGGAGTGAGTGACAGACTGGAAACTAATCGAGTGGATCGGAGTTGTTTACATGTAGAATAACAGTAACTCGGTAGAGAGCTACAGAATGGAATCTAATTGAGGGGCTCGGGTTGGTTTATATATAGAATAACAGATACCCGGGAGTGAGTTACAGACTGGAATCTAACCTAGGAGTTCGGGATGTTTTATATATAGAATATCAGATACCCGGGAGTGAGTTACAGACTGGAAACTAATTGAGTGTTTCGGAGTTGTTTACATGCAGAATAACAGTAACTCAGTACAGAGTTACAGACTGGAATCTAATCGAGGGGTTCGGGGTGGTTTATATATAGAATAACAGACACCCGGGAGTGAGTTACAGACTGGAATCTAATCGAGGGGTTGGGGGTGGTTTATATATAGAATAACAGTTAACTGGGAGTGAGATACAAACTGGAATCTAATCGAGGGGTTCAGGGGGTTTATAAATTGAATAACAGATACCTGGGAGTGAGTTACAGACTGGAATCTAATCGAGGTGATCGGGGTGGTTTATATATAGAATAACAGATACCCAGGAGTGAGTTACAGACTGGAATCTAATCGAGGGGTTCGGGGTGGTTTATATATAGAATAACAGATACCCGGGAGTGAGTTACAGACTGGAATCTAATCGAGGGGTTCAGGGTGGTTATATATAGAATAACAGATACCCGGGAGTGAGTTACAGACTGGAATCTAATCGAGGGGTTCGGGGTGGTTTATATATAGAATAACAGATACCCAGGAGTGAGTTACAGACTGGAATCTAATCGAGGGGTTCGGGGTGGTTTATATATAGAATAACAGATACCCGGGAGTGAGTGACAGACTGGAATCTAATCGAGGGGTTCGGGGTGGTTAATATATAGAATAACAGATACCCGGGAGTGATTTACAGACTGGAATCTAATCGAGGGGATAGGGGTGGATTATTTATAGAATAACAGATACCAGGAGTGTGTTGCAGACTGGAATCTAATCGAGGGGTTGGGGGTGGTATATATAGAGAATAACAGGTAACTGGGAGTGAGATACAGATTGGAATCTAATCGAGGGGTTTGGGGTGTTTTAGATATAGAATAACAGATACCCGGGAGTGATTTACAGACTGGAATCTAATCGAGGGGTTCGGGGTGGATTATATACAGAATAACAGATACCGGGAATGTGTTGCAGACTGGAATCTAATCGAGAGGTTGGGGGTGGTATATATAGAGAATAACAGTTAACTAGGATTGAGATACAGACTGGAATCTAATCGAGGCGTTCAGGGGGTTTATATATAGAATAACAGATACCAGGGAGTGAGTTACAGACTGGAATCTAATCAAGGGTTTTGGGGTGGTTTCTATATAGAATAACAGATACTCGGGAGTGAGTGACAGACTGTGATCTAATGGAGGGGTTCAGGGTGTTTTATATATAGAATAACTGATACCTGGGAGTGAGTGACAGACTGGAAACTAATCGAGTGGTTCAGAGTTGTTTACATGTAGAATAACAGATACCCAGGAGTGAGTTACAGTTTGGAAACTAATCGAGGGGTTCGAAGTTGTTTACATGTAGAATAATAGAAATTCGGTAGAGAGCTAAAGACTGGAATCTAATCGAGGGTTTCGGGGTGGGTTTATATAGAATTCCATGGACGTGGAAGTGAGTTACTGACTGGAATCTAATTGAAAAGTTCGTGGTGATTAATATATAGAATAACGGATACCTGGGAGTGAAGAACAGACTGGAACCTAATCGAGGGGTTTGAGGTGGTTTATATATAGAAGTAGAGATACCCGGGAGTGAGTTGCAGACTGGAATCTAATCGAGGGGTTGGGGGTGGTATATATAGAGAATAACAGTTAACTGGGAGTGAGATACAGACTGGAATATAATCGAGGGGTTCAGGGGGTTTATATATAGAATAACAGATACCCGGGAGTGAGTGACAGACTGGAATCTAATCGAGGGGTTCGGGGGGGTTTATATATAGAATAACAGTTATCCGGGAGTGATTTACAGACTGCAATCTAATCGAGGGGTTTCAGGTGGTTTATATATAGAATAACAGATACCCAGGAGTGATTTAAAGCCTGGAATATAATCGAGGGGTTTTAGATGGTTTATATATGGTTTTAGGTGGTTGATATATAGAAGTTGAGATACACAGGCGTGTGTTACAGACTGGAATCTAAATGAGGGGTTCGGGGGGGATTATATATAGAATAACAGATACCCAGGAGTGAGTTACAGACTGGAATCTAATCGAGGGGTACGGGGTGGTTTATATATAGAATAACAGATACCCGGGTGTGAGTTACAGACTGAAGTCTAATCAAGGGGTTCGGGGTGGTTTATATTTAGAATAACAGATACCCGGGAGTGAGATACAGACTGGAATCTAATCGAGGAGTTCGGGTGGTTTATATTAAGAATTACAGATTCCCGGGAGTGAGTTACAGACTGGAATCTAATTGAGGGGTTCGGGGGGATTTATATATAGAATAACAGATACCCGGGAGTGAGTTACAGACTGGAATCTAATCGAGGGGTTCGGGTTGGTTTATATATAGAATAACAGATACCCGGGAGTGAGATGCTGACAGGAATCTAATCGAGGAGTTCGGGTGGTTTATATTTAGAATAACAGATACCCGCGAGTGAGTTACAGACTGCAATCTAATCGAGGCATTTGTGGTGGTTTATATATAGAATAACAGATACACGGGACTGAGTTTCAGAATGGAAACAAATCAAGGTGATCAGGATGCTTTATATATAGAATAACAGAAATCCAGGAGTGAGTTACAGTCTGGAATCTAATCGAGGTGTTCGGGGTGGTTTATATATAGAATAACAGATACCCAGGAGTGAGTTACAGACTGGAATCTAGTCGCCGGTTTTGGGGTGATTTATATGTCGAATTACAGATACCCAGGAGTGAGTTACAGTCTGGAATGTAATCGAGGGGTTCAGGGGGGTTTATATATAGAATAACAGAAACCCCGGAGTGAGTTACGCACTGGAATCTAATCGAGGATTTTGGGCTGGTTTAGATATAGAATAACAGATACCCGGGAGTGAGTTACAGACTGGAATGATTTGAATGTTTTGGATGATAATATTCTGAATTGGATCAGCAAGTTTGTTGATGACAGTAAGTTTGGAGGCGTTGTGGACAGCGACGAAGGCTTTCAAAGCTTGCAGAGAGATCTGGAACAACTGGAAAAATGGGCCAGAAAATGGCAGATGGAATTTAACGTGGAAAAGTGTGAGGTGTGACATTGTGGAAGGTCAAACCAAGGTAGGACATAGACAGTAAATGGTCAGGCACTGAGGAGTACGCAGGAACAAAGGGATCTGGGAGTTCAGACACATAATTCCCTGAAAGTGGCGTCACAGGTAGACAGGTTGTAAAGAAAGCTTTTGGCACACTGGCCTTCATAAATCAAAGTATTGAGTATAGGAGTTGGGATGTTATGGTGAGAGGTTGTATAAGACATTGGTGAGGCCAACTTTGGAGTATTGTGTGCAGTTCTGGTCGCCTAACTACAGGAAGGATATCAGTAAGATTGAGAGAGAGTGCAGAGAAGATTCACTAGGATGTTGCCGGGTCTTCAGGAGTTGAGTTACAGGGAGAGATTAAACAGGTTGGGACTTGATTCCTTGGAGCGTAGACGAATGAGGAGAGATATGATAGAAGGTTACAAAATTATGAGGGGTATAGACAGAGTACAAGCGAGGAGGCTCTTTCCACTTAGATTGGGAGAGTTAAACACCAGAGGACATGGCTTTAGGGTGAAAGGGGAAAGGTTTAGGGTAACATTAGGGGGAACTTCTTCACTCAGAGAGCGGTGAGAGTGTGGAACGAGCTAGCATCTGACGTGGTAACTGTGGGATCACTCTTAAGTTTTAAGAATAAATTGGATAGATACATGGATGGGAGAGGTCTGGAGGGTTATGGACTGGGTGCAGGTCAATAGGACTAGCGTAATAATATTTCAGCACAGACTAGAAGGGCCGAATGGCCTGTTTTCTGTGCTGTAGTGTTCAATAGTTCTATGGGATCTAATCGAGGGGTTCGGGCTGGTTTATATATAGATTAACAGATACCCGGGAGTGAGTTACAGACTGGAATCTAATCGAGGGGTTCAGGGTGGTTTATATATAGAATAACAGATACCCGGGAGTGTGTTACAGACTGGAATCTAATCGTGGCGTTCGGGGTGGTTTATATATAGAATAACAGATACCCGGGAGTGAGTTACAGACTGGAATCTAATTGAGGCGTTCGGGGTGGTTTATATATAGAATAACAGATACCCGGGAGTGAGTTACGGACTGGAATCTATTCAAGGGGTTTGTCGGGGTTTATATATAGAGTAACAGATACCCGGGAGTGAGTTACAGACTGGAATCTAATCGAGAGGTTCGGGGTGGTTTATATATAGAATAAAAGATAACAGGAGTGCGTTACAGACTGGAATCTAATCGAGGCGTTCGGGGTGCTTTATATATAGAATAACAGATACCCGTGAGTGAGTTACAGACTGGAATCTAATCGAGGGGTTTCGGGGAGATTTTTAGATAGAATAACAGATACTCGGGAGTGAGTTGCAGACTGGAATCTAATCAAAGTGTTTGGGGTGGTTTATATATAGAATAACAGATACCCGGGATTGGGATACAGACTGGAATCTGATCGAGGATTTCGGGATGCTTTATACATAGAATAACAGATACCCGGGAGTGAGTTACAGACTGGAATCTAACCGAGGGTTTCTGGGTGGTTTATATATAGAATAACAGATACCCTGAAGTTAGTTACAGACTGGAATCTAATCGATGGGTTCAGGGTGGTTTATATATAGAATAACAGATACCCGGGAGTGAGTTACAGACTGGAATCTAATCGAGGGGTTCGGGGTGGTTTATATATAGAATAACAGATACCCGGGAGTGAGTTACAAACTGGAATCTAATCGAGGGGTTCGGGCTGGTTTATATATAGAATAACAGATACCCGGGAGTGAGTTACAGACTGGAATCTAATCGAGGCGTTCGGGGTGGTTTATATATAGAATAACAGATACCCGGGAGTGAGTTACAGACTGGAATCTATTCAAGGGGTTTGTCGGAGTTTATATATAGAGTAACAGATACCCGGGAGTGAGTTACAGACTGGAATCTAATCAAGGGGTTCGGGGTGGTTTATATATAGAATAAAAGATAACAGGAGTGCATTACAGACTGGAATCTAATCGAGGGTTTCAGGGGGTTTATATATAGAATAACAGATACTCGGGAGTGAGTTGCAGACTGGAATCTAATCAAAGTGTTCGGGGTGGTTTATATATAGAATAACAGAAACCCGGGAGTGAGTTACAGACTGGAATCTAATCGAGGGGTTCAGGATGGAATATATATTGAAGAATAGATACACGGGAATGAGTTACAGACTGGAATCTAATCGCGGGGCTCGGGGTGGTTTAGATATAGAATAACAGATACCCGGGAGTGAGTTACAGACTGGAATCTAATCGAAGGGTTCAGGGTGGTTTATATATAGAATAACAGATACGCGGGAGTGAGTGACAGACTGGAATGATTTGAATGATCTAGATGATAATATTGTGAATTGGATCAGCAAGTTTGTTGATGACAGTAAGTTTGGAGGCGATGTGGACAGCGAGGAAGGCTTTCAAAGCTTGCAGAGAGATCTGGAACAACTGGAAAAATGGGCCAGAAAATGGCAGATGGAATTTAATGTGGAAAAGTGTGAGGTGTGACATTGTGGAAGGTCAAACCAAGGTAGGACATAGACAGTAAATGGTCGGGCACTGAGGAGTACGCAGGAACAAAGGGATCTGGGAGTTCAGACACATAATTCCCTGAAAGTGGCGTCACAGGTAGACAGGGTTGTAAAGAAAGCTTTTGGCACACTGGCCTTCATAAATCAAAGTATTGAGTATAGGAGTTGGGATGTTATGGTGAGAGGTTGTATAAGACATTGGTGAGGCCAACTTTGGAGTATTGTGTGCAGTTCTGGTCGCCTAACTACAGGAAGGATATTAGTAAGATTGAGAGAGAGTGCAGAGAAGATTCACTAAGATGTTGCCGGGTCTTCAGGAGTTGAGTTACAGGGAGAGATTAAACAGGTTGGGACTTGATTCCTTGGAGCGTAGACGAATGAGGAGAGATATGATAGAAGGTTACAAAATTATGAGGGGTATAGACAGAGTAAATGCGAGTAGGCTCTTTCCACTTAGATTGGGAGAGTTAAACACCAGGGGACATGGCTTTAGGGTGAAAGGGGAAAGGTTTAGGGTAACATAAGGGGGAACTTCTTCACTCAGAGAGCGGTGAGAGTGTGGAACGAGCTAGCATCTGACGTGGTAACTGTGGGATCACTCTTAAGTTTTAAGAATAAATTGGATAGATACATGGATGGGAGAGGTCTGGAGGGTTATGGACTGGGTGCAGGTCAATGGGACTAGCATAATAATATTTCAGCACAGACTAGGGGGGCCGAATGGCCTGTTTTCTGTGCTGTAGTGTTCAATAGTTCTATAGGATCTAATCGAGGGGTTCGGGCTGGTTTATATATAGAATAACAGATACCCGGGAGTGAGTTACAGACTGGAATCTAATCGAGGGGTTCAGGGTGGTTTATATATAGAATAACAGATACCCGGGAGTGTGTTACAGACTGGAATCTAATCGAGGCGTTCGGGGTGCTTTATATATAGAATAACAGATACCCGGGAGTGAGTTACAGACTGGAATCTAATCGAGGCGTTCGGGGTGGTTTATATATAGAATAACAGATACCCGGGAGTGAGTTACGGACTGGAATCTATTCAAGGGGTTTGTCGGGGTTTATATATAGAGTAACAGATACCCGGGAGTGAGTTACAGACTGGAATCTAATCGAGTGGTTCGGGATGGTTTATATATAGAATAAAAGATAACAGGAGTGCGTTACAGACTGGAATCTAATCGAGGCGTTCGGGTTGCTTTATATATAGAATAACAGATACCCGTGAGTGAGTTACAGACTGGAATCTAATCGAGAGTTTCGGGGAGATTTTTAGATAGAATAACAGATACTTGGGAGTGAGTTGCAGACTGGAATCTAATCAAAGTGTTTGGGGTGGTTTATATATAGAATAACAGATACCCGGGATTGGGATACAGACTGGAATCTGATCGAGGATTTCGGGATGCTTTATACATAGAATAACAGATACCCGGGAGTGAGTTACAGACTGGAATCTAACCGAGGGTTTCTGGGTGGTTTATATATAGAATAACAGATACCCGGGAGTGAGTTACAGACTGGAATCTAATCGAGTGTTTCTGGATGGTTTATATATAGAATAACAGATACCCTGAAGTTAGTTACAGACTGGAATCTAATCGATGGGTTCAGGGTGGTTTATATATAGAATAACAGATACCCGGGAGTGAGTTACAGACTGGAATCTAATCGAGGGGTTCAGGGTGGTTTATATATAGAATAACAGATACCCGGGAGTGAGTTACAGACTGGAATCGAATAGAGGCGTTCGGAGTGGTTTATATATAGCATAACAGATACCCAGGAGTGAGTTACAGACTGGAATCTAATCGAGGCGCTCGGGGTGGTTTATATATAGAATAACAGATACCCGGGAGTGAGTTACAGACTGGAATCTATTCAAGGGGTTTGTCGGAGTTTATATATAGAGTAACAGATACCCGGGAGTGAGTTACAGACTGGAATCTAATCAAGGGGTTCGGGGTGGTTTATATATAGAATAAAAGATAACAGGAGTGCATTACAGACTGGAATCTAATCGAGGGTTTCAGGGGGTTTATATATAGAATAACAGATACTCGGGAGTGAGTTGCAGACTGGAATCTAATCAAAGTGTTCGGGGTGGTTTATATATAGAATAACAGAAACCCGGGAGTGAGTTACAGACTGGAATCTAATCGAGGGGTTTGGGGGGGTTTATATATAGAATAACAGATACCCGGGAGTGAGTTACAGACTGGAATCTAATCGAGGGGTTCGGGGTGGTTTATATATAGAATAACAGATACCCGGGAGTGAGTTACAGACTGGAATCTAATCGAGGGGTACGAGGTGGTTTATATATAGAATAACAGATACCCGGGAGTGAGTTACAGACTGGAATCTAATCGAGGGGTTCAGGATGGAATATATATTGAAGAATAGATACACGGGAATGAGTTACAGACTGGAATCTAATCGCGGGGCTCGGGGTGGTTTAGATATAGAATAACAGATACCCGGAGTGAGTTACAGACTGGAATCTAATCGAGGGGTTCGGGGTGGTTTATATATAGAATAACAGATACCCGGAGTGAGTTACAGGCTGGAATCTAATCGAAGGGTTCAGGGTGGTTTATATATAGAATAACAGATACCCGGAGTGAGTTACAGACTGGAATCTAATCGAGGGATTCAGGGTGTTTATATATAGAATAACAGATACCCGGGAGTGAGTTACAGACTGGAATCTAATCGAGGGGTTCGTGGTGGTTTATATATAGAATAACAGATACCCGGGAGTGAGTTACAGACTGGAATCTAATCGAGGGGTTCGTGGTGGTTGAAATATAGAATAACAGATACCCAGGAGTGAGTTACAGACTGGAATCTAATCGCGGGGTTCAGGGTGGTTTATATATATAATAACAGATACCCGGGAGTGAGTTACAGACTGGAATCTAATCGAGGGGTTCAGGGCGGTTTAGATGTCGAGTAACAGATACCCAGGATAGAGTTACAAACTGGAATCTATTCGAGGGGTTCTGGGGGGTTTATATATAGAATAACAGGTACCTGAGAGTGAGGTACAGACTGGAAACTAATCGAGAGATTCGGGGGGGGTATATATAGAATAACAGATACCCGAGAGTGAGTTACAGACAGGAATCTAATCGAGGGGTTCAGGGTGGTTTATATATAGAATAACAGAAACCCGGGAGTGAGTTACAGAAAGGAATCTAATGAGGGTTTCGGGGTGGTTTATATATAGAATAACAGATAACGTGAGTGAGTTACAGACTGGAATCTAATCGAGGCATTCGGGGTGGTTTATATATAGAATAACAGATACCCGGGAGAAAGTTACAGACTGGAAACTAATCGAGGCGTTCGGAGTTGTTTGTATGTAGAATAACAGAAATTCGGTAGAGAGCTACAGTCTGGAATCTAATCGAGGGGCTCGGGGTGGTTTATATATAGAATAACAGATACCCGGGAGTGAGTTACAGACTGGAATCTAATGAGGGTTTCGGGGTGGTTTATATAGAGAATAACAGATTCCCGGATGTGAGTTACAGACTGCAATCTAATCGAGGGGTTCGGGGTGGTTTATATATAGAATAACAGATACCCGGGAGCGAGTTACAGACTGGAATCTAATCGAGGTGTTCAGGGTGGTTTATGTATAGAATAACAGATACCGGGGAGTGAGTTACAGACTGGAATCTAATCGAGGGGTTCGGGGTGGTTTATATACAGAATAACAGATAACGGTAGTGAGTTACAGATTGGAATCTAATCGAGGGGTTCGGGGTGGTTTATATATAGAATAACAGATACCCAGGAGTGAGTTACAGACTGGAATCTAATCGAGGGGTTCGGGGGGGTTTATATATAGAATAGCAGATAACCGGGAGTGAGTTACGGAATTGGAATCTAATCGATGGGTTCGGGGTGGTTTATACATAGAATAACTGATACCCAACGAGTTAGTTACAGAGTGGAATCTAACCGAGGCGTTCAGGGCGGTTAATATGTAGAGTAACCGATACCTGGGATAGAGTTACAAACTGGAATCTAATCGAATGTATCGGGGTGGTTTCTATATAGATAAACAGATACCTGGGAGTGAGTTAGAGGCTGGAATCTAACCGAGAGTCCGGGGTGGTTTATACATACAATGACAGACACCCAGGAGTGAGTGACAGACTGTAATATAATCGAGGAGTTCGGAATGGTTTCTATATCGTTTAACAGATACTCGGGAGTGAGTTACAGACTGGAATCTAATCAAGGGTTTTGGGGTTGGTTTAAACATAGATTAATAGATACCCGGGAGTGAGTTACAGGTTGGAATCTAATCGAGGGATTTCGGGGGGGTTTATATATAGAATAACAGATACCCGGGAGTGAGTTACGGACTGGAATCTAATCGTGGGGTTCAGGGTGGTTTATATGTAGAGCAACAGATACCTGGGAGTGAATTACAGACTGGAATCTAATCGAGGTGTTCGGGGTGGTTTATATATAAATTAACAGATACCCGCGAGTGAGTTACAGACTGGCATCTAATTGAGGGGTTCGGGGTGGTTTATATATAAATTAACAGATACCCGCGAGTGAGTTACAGACTGGCATCTAATTGAGGGGTTCGGGCTGGAATATATATAGGAAAACAGATACCTGGGAGCGAGATACAGATTGGAATCTAATCAAGAGGGGGGATTTATATATAGAATAGCAGATACCGTGGAGTGAGTTACAGACTGGAATCTAATCGAGGGGTTCAGGGCGGTTTAGATGTAGAGTAACAGATACCCGGGAGTGAGTTACAGACTGGAATCTATTCGAGAGGTTCGGGGGGGGTTTATATATAGAATAACAGGTACCCGGGACTGAGTTACAGACTGGAATCTATTCGAGGGGTTCAGGGGGGTTTATATATAGAATAACAGGTACCTGAGAGTGAGGTACAGACTGGAAACTAATCGAGAGATTCTGGGGGGTTATATATAGAATAACAGATACCCGGGAGTGAGTTACAGACAGGAATCTAATCGAGGGGTTCGGTGTGGTTAATATGTTGAATAACAGTTACCCGGGAGTGAGTTACAGACTGGAATCTAATCGAGGCGTTCGGGGTGATTTATATGTAGAATAACAGATAAGGGGAGTGAGTTACAGACTGGAATCTAATCGAGGGAATCGGGGTAGTTTATATATAGAATAACAGATACCTGGGAGTGAGTTACTGACTGGAATCTAATCGAGGGGTTAGGGGTGGTTTATATATAGAATAACAGATACCCGGGAGTGAGTTACTGACTGGAATCTAATCGAGGGGTTAGGGGTGGTTTATATATAGAATAACAGATACCCGGGAGTGAGTTACAGACTGGAATCTAATCGAGGAGTTTGGGGGTGGTTTATATATAGAATAACATATCGTGGGGTTCAGGTTTGTTTATATGTAGAGTAACAGATACCTGGGAGTGAATTACAGACTGGATGGATTCTAATCGAGGGGTTCGGGGTGGTTTATATATAAATTAACAGATACACGCGAGTGAGTTACAGACTGGTATCCAATCGAGGGTTTCGGTGGTGGTTATATATAGAATAACAGATAACGGGAGTGAGTTACAGACTGGAATCTAATTGAGGGGTTTGGGGTGGTTAATATATAGAATAACAGATACTCGGGAGTGAGTTACAGACTGGAATCTAATCGAGGGGTTCGGGGTGGTTTATATATAGAATAACAGATACCCGGGAGTGAGTTACAGACTGGAATCTAATCGAGGTGTTCGGGGTGGTTTATATATAGAATAACAGAAACCATGGAGTGAGTTATAGACTGGAATATAATCGAGAGGTTCGGGGTGGTTTATATATAGAATAACAGATACCCAGGAGTGAGTTACAGACCGGAAACTAATCGAGTGGTTCGGGGTGGTGTATATAAAGAATAATAGATACCATGGAGTGAGTTACATACCGAAATCTAATCGAGGTGTTCAGGGAGGTTTATATATAGAATAACAGAAAACCGGGAGTGAGTTACAGCTTGGAATCTAATCGAGGGGTTCGGGGGGACTTATATATAGATTAACAGATACCCAGGAGTGATTTACCGAATTGGAATCTAATCGATGGGTTCCGGGTACTTTATATAAAGAATAACAGACACCCGGGAGTGAGTTACAGACTGGAATCTAATCGAGGGGTTCAGGATGTTTACATATAGAATAACAGATACACAGGAGTGAGTTACGGAATTGGAATCTAATCGAGGGGTTCGGGTGGTTTATATATAGAATAACAGATACCCGGGAGTGAGTTACAGACTGGAATCTAATCGAGGAGTTTGGTGGGATTAATATATAGAATAACAGACACCCGGGAGTGAGTTACAGACTGGAATCTAATCGAGGAGTTTGGTGGGATTAATATATAGAATAACAGATACCCGGGAGTGAGTTACAGACTGGAATCTAATCGAGGGGTTCGGGGTGGTTTAGATGTAGAGTAACAGATACCCAGGATAGAGTTACAAACTGGAATCTATTCGAGGGGTTCTGGGGGGTTTATATATAGAATAACAGGCACCTGAGAGTGAGGTACAGACTGGAAACTAATCGAGAGATTCGGGGGGGTTATATATAGAATAACAGATACCCGGGAGTGAGTTACAGACTGGAATCTAATCGAGGGGTTCGGGGTGGTTTATATATAGAATAACAGAAAACGTGAGTGAGTTACCGCCTGGAATCTAATCGAGGCGTTCGGGGTGATTTATATGTAGAATAACAGATAAGGGGAGTGAGTTACAGACTGGAATCTAATCGAGGGAATCGGCGTAGTTTATATATAGAATAATAGATACCCGGGAATGAGTTAAAGACCGGAAACTAATCGAGGCGTTCGGGGTGGTGTATATAAAGAATAACCGATACCATGGAGTGAGTTACAGACTGGAATCTAATCGAGGAGTTTGGGGGTGGTTTATATATAGAATAACAGATACCTGCGAGTGGGTTACAGACTGGAATCTAATCAAGGGGTTCGGGCTGATTTATATATAGAATAACAGATACCTGGGAGTGAGCTACAGACTGGAATCTAATCGAGGGGTTCGGGGTGGTTTATATATAGAATAACAGAAACCATGGAGTGAGTTACAGACTGGAATCTAATCGAGTGGTTCGGGTGTTTTATATATAGAATAACAGAGACCCGATAGTGAGTTATAGACTGGAATATAATCGAGAGGTTCGGGGTGGTTTATATATAGAATAACAGATACCTGGGAGTGAGTTACAGACCGGAAACTAATCGAGGGGTGCGGGGTGGTTTATATATAGAATAACAGATACCCGGGAGTGAGTTACAGACCGGAAACTAATCGAGTGGTTCGGGGTGGTGTACATAAAGAATAACAGATACCATGGAGTGAGTTACATACTGGAATCTGATCGAGGTGTTCAGGGAGGTTTATATATAGAATAACAGAAAACCGGGAGTGAGTTACAGTCTGGAATATTATTGAGTAGTTCGGGGTGGTTTTTATAGAGAGGAACAGATACCCGGGAGTGAATTAGAGACCGGAATCTAATCGATGGTTTTGCGGTTGTTCATATATAGAATAACAGATATCCGGGAGATAGTTAGGGATGGGAATCAAATCGAGGTATTTGGGGTGGTTTATATACAGAATAACAGATACCTGGGAGTGAGCTACAGACTGGAATCTAATCGAGGGGTTCGGGGTGGTTTATATATAGAATAACAGAAACCATGGAGTGAGTTACAGACTGGAATCTAATCGAGTGGTTCGGGTTTTTTATATATAGAATAACAGAGACCCGATAGTGAGTTATAGACTGGAATATAATCGAGAGGTTCGGGGTGGTTTATATATAGAATAACAGATACCTGGGAGTGAGTTACAGACCGGAAACTAATCGAGGGGTGCGGGGTGGTTTATATATAGAATAACAGATACCCGGGAGTGAGTTACAGACTGGAAACTAATCGAGTGGTTCGGGGTGGTGTACATAAAGAATAACAGATACCATGGAGTGAGTTACATACTGGAATCTGATCGAGGTGTTCAGGGAGGTTTATATATAGAATAACAGAAAACCGGGAGTGAGTTACAGTCTGGAATATTATTGAGTAGTTCGGGGTGGTTTTTATAGAGAGGAACAGATACCCGGGAGTGAATTAGAGACCGGAATCTAATCGATGGTTTTGCGGTTGTTCATATATAGAATAACAGATATCCGGGAGAGAGTTAGGGATGGGAATCTAATCGAGGTATTTGGGGTGGTTTATATACAGAATAACAGATACCTGGGAGTGAGTTACAGACTGGAATCTAATCGAGGGGTTCGGGGGGGTTTATATATAGAATAACAGATACCCGGGAGTGAGTGACAGACTGGAATCTAATCGAGGCTTTCGGGGTGGTTTATATATAGAATAACAGATACCCAGGAGTGAGTGACAGACTGGAATCTAATCGAGGGGTTCGGGGGGTTTTATATATAGAATAACAGATACACGGGAGTGAGTTACAGACTGGAATATAATCGAGGGGTTTGGGGTGGTTTTTATATAGATAAACAGATACCTGGGAGTGAGTTAGATTCTGGAATCTAACCTAGAGTCCGGGGTGGTATATACATATAATGACAAAAATCCGGGAGTGAGTGACAGTCTGCAATATAATTGAGGAGTTCGGAATGGTTTCTATATCATCTAACAGATACTCGGGAGTGAGTTACAGACTGGAATCTAATCGAGGGGTTTGGGGTTGGTTTAAACATAGATTAATAGATACCCGGGAGTGAGTTACAGGTTGGAATCTAATCGTGAGGTTTGGGGTGATTTATATATAGAATAACAGATACCCGGGAGTGAGTTACAGACTGGAATCTAATCGAGGGGTTCGGGGTGGGGTTTATATATAGAATAACAGATACCCGGGAGTGAGTTACAAACTGTAATCTAATCGAGGTGTTCAGGGGTGTTTATATATAGAACAACAGAAATCCGGGAGTGAGTTACAGTCTAGAATATTATTGAGTAGTTCGGGGTGATTTTTATAGAGAGGAACAGATACCCAGGAGTGAATTAGAGACCGGAAACGAATCGAGTGGTTCGGGGTGGTTTATATATAGAATAACAGATACCCAGGAGTGAGTTACAGATTGGAATCTAATGGAGGGGTTCGGGGTGGTTTATATATAGAATAACAGATACCCGGGAGTGAGTTACAGACTGGAATCTAATCGAGGGGTTCAGGGTGGTTTATATACAGAATAACAGTCACCCGGGACGGAGTCACAGACTGGAATCTAATCGAGGGGTTCAGGTTGGTTTATATATGGTATAATAGAAACACTTAGTGAGTTATAGACTAGAACTTAATCGAGGGGTTCGGGGTGGTTTATATATAGAATAACAGATACCCGGGAGTGAGTTACAGACTGGAATCTAATCGAGGGGTTCGGGGTGGTTTATATATAGAATAACAGATACCCGGGAGTGAGTTACTGACTGGAATCTAATCGAGGGGTTCGGGGTGGTTTATATACAGAATAACAGATATCCGGGAGTGAGTTACAGACTGGAATCTAATCGAGGGGTTCGGGGTGGTTTATATATAGAATAACAGGTACCCGGGAGTGAGTGACAGACTGGAAACTAATCGAGTGGTTCGGAGTTGTTTACATTTAGAATAACAGTAACTCAGTAGAGAGTTACAGACTGGAATCTAATTGAGGGGTTCGGGGTGGTTTATATATAGAATAACAGACACCCGGGAGTGAAATACAGACTGGAATCTAATCGAGGGGTTCAGGGGGTTTATATATAGAATAACAGACACCCGGGAGTGAGTTACAGACTGGAATCTAATCGAGTGGATCGGGGTGGTTTATATATAGTATAATGGATATCCGGGAGAGAGTTACGGATGGGAATCTAATCGAGGTATTTGGGGTGGTTTATATATAGAATAACAGATACCCAGGAGTGATTTACCGAATTGGAATCTAATCGAGGGGTTCTGGGTGCTTTATATAAAGAATAACAGAAAACCGGGAGTGAGTTACAGTCTGGAATATTATTGAGTAGTTCGGGGTGGTTTTTATAGAGACGAACAGATACCCGGGAGTGAGTTAGAGACTGGAATCTAATCGATGGTTTTGCGGTTGTTCATATATAGAATAACAGATACCCGGGAGAGAGTTAGGGATGGGAATCTCATCGAGGTATTTGGGGTGGTTTATATACAGAATAACAGATTCCCGTGAGTGAGTTACAGACTGGAATCTAATCGAGGGGTTCGGGGTGGTTTATATATAGAATAACAGATACCCGGGCGTGAGTTACAGACTGGAATCTAATCTAGGGGTTTGGGGTGGTTTATATACAAAATAACAGACACCCGGGAGTGAGTTACAGACTGGAATCTAATCGAGTGGTGTGGGGTGGTTTTTATATAGAATAACAGACACCCGGGAGTGAGTTACAGACTGGAATCTAACCGAGAGTCCGGGGTGGTATATACATATAATGACAAAAACCCAGGTGTGAGTGACACTCTGCAATATAATTGAGGAGTTCGCAATGGTTTCTATATCATCTAACAGATACTCGGGAGTGAATTACAGACTGGAATCTAATCGAGGGTTTTGGGGTTGGTTTAAACATAGATTAATAGATACCCGGGAGTGAGTTACAAGTTGGAATGTAATCGAGGGATTTCGGGGGGTGTGTATATGTAGAATAACAGATGCCCGGGAGTGAGTTACAGGCTGGAATCTAATCGAGGGGTTCAGGATGTTTATATATAGAATAACAGATACACAGGAGTGAGTTATGGAATTGGAATCTAATTGAGGGGTTTCGGGGTGGTTTATATATAGAATAACAGATGCCTGGGAGTGAGTTACAGGCTGGAATCTAATCGAGGGGTTCGGGGTGGTTTATATATAGAATAACAGATGCCTGGGAGTGAGTTACAGGCTGGAATCTAATCGAGGGATTCGGTGGGGTATATATATAGAATAACAGATACCCATTAGTGAGTTACAGACTGGAATCTAATTGAGGGGTTCGGGGTGTTTTATATTTAGAATAACAGATAACGGGAGTGAGTGACAGACTGGAATGCAATCGAGGGGTTTGGGGTGATTTATATATGGAATAACAGATACTCGGGAGTGAGATACAGACTGGAATCTAATTGAGGATTTCGGGGTGGTTTATATATAGAATATCAGGTACCTGGTAGTGTGTTACAGACTGGAATCTAATCGAGGGGTTCGGGGTGGTTTATATTTAGAATAACAGATACCCGCGAGCGAGTTACGGACTGGAATCTAATCGAGGGGTTCGGGGTGCTTTATATTTAGAATAACAGATACCCGGGAGTGAGTTATGGAATTGGAATCTAATCGAGGTGTTCGGGGTGCTTTATATAAAGAATAACAGATACCCGGGAGTGAGTTACAGACTGGAATCTAATCGAGGGGTTCGGGGGGTTTATATATAGAATAAGAGATACCCGGGAGTGAGTTACAGACTGGAATCTAATCGAGGGGTTCGGGGGGTTTATATATAGAATAACAGATACCCGGGAGTGAGTTACAGACTGGAATCTAATCGAGGGGTTCGGGGTGGTTTATATTTAGAATAACAGATACCCAGGAGTGAGTTATGGAATTGGAATCTAATCGAGGGGATCAGGGTGCTTTATATAAAGAATAACAGATACCGGGGAGTGAGTTATGGAATTGGAATCTAATCGAGGGGTTCGGGGTGGTTTATATATAGAATAACAGATACCCGGGAGTGAGTTACAGACTGGAATCTAATCGAGGGGTTCGGGTAGGTTTATATATAGAATAACAGATACCCGGGAGTGAGTTACAGACTGGAATCTAATCGAGGGGTTCGGGTAGGTTTATATATAGAATAACAGATACCCGGGAGTGAGTTACAGACTGGAATCTAATCGAGGGGTTCGGGTAGGTTTATATATAGAATAACAGATACCCGGGATAGAGTTACAAACTGGAATTCAATCGAGGGCTTCGGGGTGGATTATATCTAGGTAAAGAGATACCTGGGAGTGAGTTACAGACTGGAATCTAATCGAATGTATCGGGGTGGTTTCTATATAGATAAACAGATACCTGGGAGTGAGTTAGAGGCTGGAATCTAACCGAGAGTCCGGGGTGGTTTATACATACAATGACAGACACCCAGGAGTGAGTGACAGACTGTAATATAATCAAGGAGTTCGGTATGGGTTCTATATCGTCTAACACATACTCGGGAGTGAGTTACAGACTGGAATCTAATCGAGGGGTTCGGGGGGTTTATATATAGAATAACAGATACCCGGGTGTGAATTACAGACAGGAATCTAATCGAGGGGTTCGGGGTGGTTGATATATAGAATAACAGATACCCGGGAGTGAGTTACGGACTGGAATCTAATCGAGGGGTTCGGGGTGGTTTATATTTAGAATAACAGATACCCGGGAGTGAGTTACAGGTTGGAATCTTATCGAGGGATTTCGGGGTGGTTTATACATAGAATAACAGATACCCGTTAGTGAGTTACAGACTGGAATCTAATCGAGGTATTCGGAAGGGGTTTATATATCGAATAACAGATACCCGTTAGTGAGTTACAGACTGGAATCTAATCGAGGGGTTCGGGGTGGTTTATATATAGAATAACAGATACCCGGGAGTGAGTTACAGACTGGAATCTAATCGAGGGGTTCGGGGGGGTTTATATATAGAATAACAGATACCCGGGAGTGAGTTACAGACTGGAATCTAATCGAGGGTTTGGGGTGGTTTATATATAGAATAACCGAAAACCGGGAGTGAGTTACAGATTGGGATCTAATCGAGGGGTTCGGGGAGGGTTTATATATATAATAATAGATACCCGCAAGTGAGTTACAGACTGGAATCCAGTCGAGGCGTTCGGGGTGTTTTATATACAGAATAACAGATAATGGCAGTTAGTTACAGACTGGAATCTAATCGAAGGGGTTCAGGTGGTTTATATATAGAATAACAGATACGCAGGAGTGAGTTACCGACTGGAATCTAATCGGGGGAGTTCAGGTGGTTTCTATAAAGAATAACAGATACCCGGGAGTGAGTTACAGGCTGGAATCTAATCGTGGGGTTCGAGGTTGTTTATATATTGTTTAACAGATATCCGGGAGTGGGTTACTGACTGGAATCAAATCAAGGGGTTCGGGTGGTTTAAATATAGAATAACAATACCCGGGAGTGAGTTACAGACTGGAAACTAATCGAGGGGTTCGGTGGGATTTATATGTAGAATAACAGATTCCCGGGATTGAGTTACAGATTGGAATCTAATCGAGGGGTTCGGGGGGGTTTATATATAGAATAACAGATACCCGGGAGTGAGTTACAGACTGGAGTCTGATCGAGTGGTTCGTGTGGGTTTATATATAGAATAATAGATACCCGGGAGTGAGTTACAGAATGGAATTAAATAGAGTGATTCGTGTGGTTTATATATAGAATAACAGATACCCGGGGTGTGTTACAGACTGGAATCTAATCGAGGGGTTCGGGGTGGTTTACATATAGAATAACAGATACCCGGGAGTGAGTTACAGACTGGAATCTAATCGAGGTGTTCGGGGTGGTTTATATATAGAATAACAGATACCCGGGAGTGAGTTACAGACTGGAATCTAATCGAGGTGTTCGGGGTGGTTTATGTATAGTATAACAGATACCCGGGAGTGAGTTACAGACTGGAATCTAATCGAGGTGTTCGGGGTGGTTTATATATAGAATAACAGATACCCGGGAGTGAGTTACAGTCTGGAATCTAATCAAGGGGTTCGGGGTAGTTTATATATAGAATAACAGATACCCAGGAGTGAGTTACGGACTGGAATCTAATCGAGGGATCGGCAGGGTTTATATATAGAATAAGAGATCCCTGGGAGTTATTTACAGGCCAGAATCTAATCAAGGTTTTCAGGTTTGTTTATATATACAATAAACAGATACCATTGAGTGAAATAAAGACTGGAACCTAATCGAGGTGTTCAGGGTGGTTAATATATAGAATAACAGAAATCCAGGAGTGAGTTACAGACTGGAATATAATTGAGGGGTTCGGGGATGTTTATATAGAATAACAGATACCCGGGAGTGAGTTACAGAATGGAATCTAATCGAGACATTTGTGGTGTTTTATAAATAGAATAACATGAACGTGGGAGTGAGTTACAGATAGGAATCTAATCGAGGGGTTCGGGGTGGTTTATATATATACAATAACAGACACCCGGGAGTGAGTTACAGACTGGAACCTAATCGAGAGGTGCGTTGTTGTTTATATATAGAATAACATATACCCGGGAGTGAGTTACACACTGGAATCTAATCGAGGGGTTCAGGGGGGCTTATATATAGAATAACAAATACCTGGGAGTGAGTTACAGACAGGAATCTAATCGAGGGGTTCGGTGTGGTTTATATATAGAATAACAGATACCCGGGAGTGAGTTACAGACTGGAATCTAATCGAGGGGTTTGGGGTGGTTTATATACAGAATAACAGATACCCGGGAGTGAGTTACTGACTGGAATCTCATCGAGGGGTTCGGGGTGTGGTCTATATATACAATAACAGATACCCGTGTTTGCGGAACTGGCTGCCCGGTGTCTGAGAGCAAATGGGCGAGAGGAGGGTGAGAGGGTTAATCCGCCCCCCTCCTTCCGATAGGTGAACAGGCTGCCCGGTGTCTGAGTGTAAATGGGGGGAGAGGTGGGTGAGAGGGTTAATCCACCCTCCCTCCGATAGGGGAACAGGCTGCCCGGTGCCTGAGTGTAAATGGGGGGAGTGGTGGGTGAGAGGGTTAATCCCCCCCTCCCTCCAATAGGGGAACAGGCTGCCCGGTGTCTGAGTGTAAATGTGGGGAGAGGTGGGTGAGAGGGTTAATCCCCCCTCCCTCCGATAGGGGAACAGGCTGCCCGGTGTCTGAGTGTAAATGGGGGGAGAGGTGGGTGAGAGGGTTAATCCCCTCCCTCCCTCCGATAGGGGAACAGGCTGCCCGGTGTCTGAGTGTAAATGGGGGGAGAGGTGGGTGAGAGGGTTAATCCCCTCCCACCCTCCGATAGGGGAACAGGCTGCCTGGTGTCTGAGTGTAAAAGGGGGGAGAGGTGGGTGAGAGGGTTAATCCCCCTCCCTCCCTCTGATAGGGGAACAGGCTGCCCGGTGTCTGAGTGTAAATGGGGGGAGAGGTGGGTGAGAGGGTTAATCCCCCCTCCCTCCGATAGGGGAACAGGCTGCCCGGTGTCTGAGTGTAAATGGGGGGAGAGGTGGGTGAGAGGGTTAATCCTCCCTCCCTCCGATAGGGGAACAGGCTGCCCGGTGTCTGAGTGTAAATGGGGGGAGAGGTGGTTGAGAGGGTTAATCCCCCCTCCCTCCCTCCGATAGGGGAACAGGCTGCCCGGTGTCTGAGTGTAAATGGGGGGAGAGGTGGGTGAGAGGGTTAATCCCCTCCCACCCTCCGATAGGGGAACAGGCTGCCTGGTGTCTGAGTGTAAAAGGGGGGAGAGGTGGGTGAGAGGGTTAATCCCCCTCCCTCCCTCTGATAGGGGAACAGGCTGCCCGGTGTCTGAGTGTAAATGGGGGGAGAGGTGGGTGAGAGGGTTAATCCCCCCTCCCTCCGATAGGGGAACAGGCTGCCCGGTGTCTGAGTGTAAATGGGGGGAGAGGTGGGTGAGAGGGTTAATCCTCCCTCCCTCCGATAGGGGAACAGGCTGCCCGGTGTCTGAGTGTAAATGGGGGGAGAGGTGGTTGAGAGGGTTAATCCCCCCTCCCTCCCTCCGATAGGGGAACAGGCTGCCCGGTGTCTGAGTGTAAATGGGGGGAGAGGTGGGTGAGAGGGTTAATCCCCCCTCCCTCCGATAGGGGAACAGGCTACCCGGTGTCTGAGTGTAAATGGGGGGAGAGGTGGGTGAGAGGGTTAATCCCCCCCCTCCCTCCGATAGGGGAACAGGAAGCCCGGTGTCTGAGTGTAAATGGGGGGAGAGGTGAGTGAGAGGGTTAATCCCCTCTCCCTCCGATAGGGGAACAGGCTGCCCGGTGTCTGAGTGTAAATGGGGGGAGAGGTGGGTGAGAGGGTTAATCCCCCCCCTCCCTCCGATAGGGGAACAGGCTGCCCGGTGTCTGAGTGTAAATGGGGGGAGACGTAGGTGAGAGGGTTAATCCCCCTCCCTCCGAGAGGGGAACAGGCTGCCCGGTGTCTGAGTGTAAATGGGGGGAGAGGTGGGTGAGAGGGTTAATCCCCCTCCCTCCGATAGGGGAACAGGCTGCCCGGTGTCTGAGTGTAAATGGGGGGAGAGGTGGGTGAGAGGGTTAATCCCCCCTCCCTCCAATAGGGGAACAGGCTGCCCGGTGTCTGAGTGTAAATGGGGGGAGAGGTGGGTGAGAGGGTTAATCCTCCCCCCCCTCCCTCCGATAGGGGAACAGGCTGCCCGGTGTCTGAGTGTAAATGGGGGGAGAGGTGGGTGAGAGGGTTAATCCCCCCCCTCACTCCGATAGGGGAACAGGCTGCCCGGTGTCTGAGTGTGAATGGGGGGAGAGGTGGGTGAGAGGGTTAATCCCCCCTCCCTCCGATAGGGGAACAGGCTGCCCGGTGTCTGAGTGTAAATGGGGGGAGAGGTGGGTGAGAGGGTTAATCCACCACCTCCCTCCGATAGGGGAACAGGCTGCCCGGTGTCTGAGTGTAAATGGCGGGAGAGGTGGGTGAGAGGGTTAATCCCCCCTCCCTCCGATAGGGGAACAGGCTGCCCAGTGTCTGAGTGTAAATGGGGGGAGAGGTGGGTGAGAGGGTTAATCCCCCCTCGCTCCGATAGGGGAACAGGCTGCCCGGTGTCGGAGTGTAAATGGAGGGAGAGGTGGGTGAGAGGGTTAATCCCCCCTCCCTCCGATAGGGGAACAGGCTGCCCGGTGTCTGAGTGTAAATGGGGGGAGAGGTGGGTGAGAGGGTTAATCCCCCCCTCCCTCCGATAGGGGAACAGGCTGCCCGGTGTCTGAGTGTAAATGGGGGGAGAGGTGGGTGAGAGGGTTAATCCCCCCTCCCTCCGATAGGGGAACAGGCTGCCCGGTGTCTGAGTGTAAATGGGGGGAGAGGTGGGTGAGACGGTTAATCCCCCTCCCTCCGATAGGGAAACAGGCTGCCCGGTGTCTGAGTGTAAATGGGGGGAGAGGTGGGTGAGAGGGTTAATCCCCCCTCCCTCCGATAGGGGAACAGGCTGCCCGGTGTCTGAGTGTAAATGGGGGGAGAGGTGGGTGAGAGGGTTAATCCCCCCCCCTCCCTCCGATAGGGGAACAGGCTGCCCAGTGTCTGAGTGTAAATGGGGGGAGAGGTGGGTGAGAGGGTTAATCCCCCTCCGTCCCTCCGATAGGGGAACAGGCTGCCCGGTGTCTGAGTGTAAATGGGGGGAGAGGTGGGTGAGAGGGTTAATCCTCACTCCCTCCGATAGGGGAACAGGCTGCCCGGTGTCTGAGTGTAAATGGGGGGGAGAGGTGGGTGAGAGGGTTAATCCCCCCCCCTCCCTCCGATAGGGGAACAGGCTGCCCGGTGTCTGAGTGTAAATGGGGGGAGAGGTGGGTGAGACGGTTAATCACCCCTCCCTCCCTCCGATAGGGGAACAGGCTGCCCGGTGTCTGAGTGCAAATGGGGGGAGAGGTGGGAGAGAGGGTTAATCCCCCCTCCCTGCCTCCGATAGGGGAACAGGCTGCCCGGTGTCTGAGTGTAAATGGGGGGAGAGGTGGGTGAGAGGGTTAATACCCCTCCCTCCCTCCGATAGGCGAACAGGCTGCCCGGTGTCTGAGTGTAAATGGGGGGAGAGGTGGGTGAGAGGGTTAATCCCCCCTCCCTCCGAAAGGGGAACAGGCTGCCTGGTGTCTGAGTGTAAATGGGGGGAGAGGTGGGTGAGAGGGTTAATCCCCCTCCCTCCCTCCGATACGGGAACAGGCTGCCCGGTGTCTGAGTGTAAATGGGGGGAGAAGTGGGTGAGAGGGTTAATCCTCCCTCCCTCCGATAGGGGAACAGGCTGCCCGGTGTCTGAGTGTAAATGGGGGGGAGAGGTGGGTGCGAGGGTTAATCCCCCCCCCTCCCTCCGATAGGGGAACAGGCTGCCCGGTGTCTGAGTGTAAATGGGGGGAGAGGTGGGTGAGAGGGTTAATCCCCCCTCCCTCCCTCCGATAGGGGAACAGGCTGCCCGGTGTCTGAGTGTAAATGGGGGGAGAGGTGGGTGAGAGGGTTAATCCCCCTCCCTCCCTCCGATAGGGGAACAGGCTGCCCGGTGTCTGAGTGTAAATGGGGGGAGAGGTGGGTGAGAGGGTTAATCCCCCCTCCCTCCGATAGGGGAACAGGCTGCCTGGTGTCTGAGTGTAAATGGGGGGAGAGGTGGGTGAGAGGGTTAATCCCCCTCCCTCCCTCCGATAGGGGAACAGGCTGCCCGGTGTCTGAGTGTAAATGGGGGGAGAGGTGGGTGAGAGGGTTAATCCTCCCTCCCTCCGATAGGGGAACAGGCTGCCCGGTGCCTGAGAGTAAATGGGGGGGAGAGGTGGGTGAGAGGGTTAATCCCCCCCCTCCCTCCGATAGGGGAACAGGCTGCCCGGTGTCTGAGTGTAAATGGGGGGAGAGGTGGGTGAGACGGTTAATCACCCCTCCCTCCCTCCGATAGGGGAACAGGCTGCCCGGTGTCTGAGTGTAAATGGGGGGAGAGGTGGGTGAGAGGGTTAATCCCCCCTCCCTCCCTCCGATGGGGGAACAGGCTGCCCGGTGTCTGAGTGTAAATGGGGGGAGAGGTGGGTGAGAGGGTTAATCCCCCCTCCCTCCGATAGGGGAACAGGCTGCCCGGTGTCTGAGTGTAAATGGGGGGAGAGGTGGGTGAGAGGGTTAATCACCCCCTCCCTCCGATAGGGGAACAGGCTGCCCGGTGTCTGAGTGTAAATGGGGGGAGAGGTGGGTGAGAGGGTTAATCCCCCCTCCCTCCAATAGGGGAACAGGCTGCCCGGTGGCTGAGTGTAAATGGGGGGAGAGGTGGGTGAGAGGGTTAATCCCCCCTCCCTCCGATAGGGGAACAGGCTGCCCGGTGTCTGAGTGTAAATGGGGGGAGAGGTGGGTGAGAGGGTTAATCCCCCCTCCCTCCGATAGGGGAACAGGCTGCCCGGTGTCTGAGTGTAAATGTGGGGAGAGGTGGGTGCGAGGGTTAATCCCCCCTCCCTCCCTCCGATAGGGGAACAGGCTGCCCGGTGTCTGAGTGTAAATGGGGGGAGAGGTGGGTGAGAGGGTTAATCCCCCCCTCCCTCCGATAGAGGAACAGGCTGCCCGGTGTCTGAGTGTAAATGGGGGGAGAGGTGGGTGAGAGGGTTAATCCCCCCTCCCTCCGATAGGGGAACAGGCAGCCCGGTGTCTGAGTGTAAATGGGGGGAGAGGTGGGTGAGAGGGTTAATCCCCCCCCTCCCTCCGATAGGGGAACAGGCTGCCCGGTGTCTGAGTGTAAATGGGGGGAGAGGTGGGTGAGAGGGTTAATCCCCCCTCCCTCCAATAGGGGAACAGGCTGCCCGGTGTCTGAGTGTAAATGGGGGGAGAGGTGGGTGAGAGGGTTAATCCCCCACCCTCCCTCCGATAGGGGAACAGGCTGCCCGGTGTCTGAGTGTAAATGGGGGGAGAGGTGGGTGAGAGGGTTAATCCCCCCTCCCTCCCTCCGACAGGGGAACAGGCTGCCCGGTGTCTGAGTGTAAATGGGGGGAGAGGTGGGTGAGAGGGTTAATCCCCCCTCCCTCCGATAGGGGAACAGACTGCCCGGTGTCTGAGTGTAAATGGGGGGAGAGGTGGGTGAGAGGGTTAATCCCCCCTCCCTCCCTCCGATAGGGGAACAGTCTGCCCGGTGTCTGAGTGTAAATGGGGGGAGAGGTGGGTGAGAGGGTTAATCCCCCCTCCCTCCCTCTGATAGGGGAACAGGCTGCCCGGTGTCTGAGTGTAAATGGGAGGAGAGGTGGGTGAGAGGGTTTATCCCCTCCCTCCCTCTGATAGGGGAACAGGCTGCCCGGTGTCTGAGTGTAAATGGGGGGAGAGGTGGGTGAGAGGGTTAATCCCCCCTCCCTCCGATAGGGGAACAGGCTGCCCGGTGTCTGAGTGTAAATGGGGGGAGAGGTGGGTGAGAGGGTTAATCCCCCCTCCCTCCCTCCGATAGGGGAACAGGCTGCCCGGTGTCTGAGTGTAAATGGGGGGAGAGGTGGGTGAGAGGGTTAATCCCCCTCCCTCCGATAGGGGAACAGGCTGCCCGGTGTCTGAGTGTAAATGGGGGGAGAGGTGGGTGAGAGGGTTAATCCCCCTCCCTCCCTCCGATAGGGGAACAGGCTGCCCGGTGTCTGAGTTTAAATGGGGGGAGAGGTGGGTGAGAGGGTTAATCTCCCTCCCTCCGATAGGGGAACAGGCTGCCCGGTGTCTGAGTGTAAATGGGGGAGAGGTGGGTGAGAGGGTTAATCCCCCCCTCCCTCCGATAGGGGAACAGGCTGCCCGGTGTCTGAGTGTAAATGGGGGGAGAGGTGGGTGAGAGGGTTAATCCCCCCTCCCTCCGATAGGGGAACAGGCTGCCCGGTGTCTGAGTGTAAATGGGGGGAGAGGTGGGTGAGAGGGTTAATCCCCCCCTCCCTCCGATAGGGGAACAGGCTGCCCGGTGTCTGAGTGTAAATGGGGGGAGAGGTGGGTGAGAGGGTTAATCCCCCCCTCCCTCCATCCGATAGGGGAACAGGCTGCCCGGTGTCTGAGTGTAAATGGGGGGAGAGGTGGGTGAGAGGTTTAATCCCCCCTCCCTCCGATAGGGGAACAGGCTGCCCGGTGTCTGAGTGTAAATGGGGGGAGAGGTGGGTGAGAGGGTTAATCCCCCCTCCCTCCGATAGGGGAACAGGCTGCCCGGTGTCTGAGTGTAAATGGGGGGAGAGGTGGGTGAGAGGGTTAATCCCCCCTCCCTCCGATAGGGGAACAGGCTGCCCGGTGTCTGAGTGTAAATGGGGGGAGAGGTGGGTGAGAGGGTTAATCCCCCCTCCCTCCGATAGGGGAACAGGCTGCCCGGTGTCTGAGTGTAAATGGGGGGATGGGTGGGTGAGAGGGTTAATCCCCCCCCTCCCTCCGATAGGGGAACAGGCTGCCCGGTGTCTGAGTGTAAATGGGGGGAGAGGTGGGTGAGAGGGTTAATCCCCCCTCCCTCCGATAGGGGAACAGGCTGCCCAGTGTCTGAGTGTAAATGGGGGGAGAGGTGGGTGAGAGGGTTAATCCCCCCTCCCTCCGATAGGGGAACAGGCTACCCGGTGTCTGAGTGTAAATGGGGGGAGAGGTGGGTGAGAGGGTTAATCCCCCCTCCCTCCCTCCGATAGGGGAACAGGCTGCCCGGTGTCTGAGTGTAAAGCGGTGGAGAGGTGGGTGAGAGGGTTAATCCCCCCTCCCTCCGATAGGGGAACAGGCTAACCGGTGTCTGAGTGTAAATGGGGGGAGAGGTGGGTGAGAGGGTTAATCCCCCCCCCTCCCTCCGATAGGGGAACAGGCTGCCCAGTGTCTGAGTGTAAATGGGGGGAGAGGTGGGTGAGAGGGTTAATCCCCCTCCCTCCCTCCGATAGGGGAACAGGCTGCCCGGTGTCTGAGTGTAAATGGGGGGAGAGGTGGGTGAGAGGGTTAATCCTCCCTCCCTCCGATAGGGGAACAGGCTGCCCGGTGTCTGAGTGTAAATGGGGGGGAGAGGTGGGTGAGAGGGTTAATCCCCCCCCCTCCCTCCGATAGGGGAACAGGCTGCCCGGTGTCTGAGTGTAAATGGGGGGAGAGGTGGGTGAGACGGTTAATCACCCCTCCCTCCCTCCGATAGGGGAACAGGCTGCCCGGTGTCTGAGTGTAAATGGGGGGAGAGGTGGGAGAGAGGGTTAATCCCCCCTCCCTGCCTCCGATAGGGGAACAGGCTGCCCGGTGTCTGAGTGTAAATGGGGGGAGAGGTGGGTGAGAGGGTTAATACCCCTCCCTCCCTCCGATAGGCGAACAGGCTGCCCGGTGTCTGAGTGTAAATGGGGGGAGAGGTGGGTGAGAGGGTTAATCCCCCCTCCCTCCGAAAGGGGAACAGGCTGCCTGGTGTCTGAGTGTAAATGGGGGGAGAGGTGGGTGAGAGGGTTAATCCCCCTCCCTCCCTCCGATAGGGGAACAGGCTGCCCGGTGTCTGAGTGTAAATGGGGGGAGAAGTGGGTGAGAGGGTTAATCCTCCCTCCCTCCGATAGGGGAACAGGCTGCCCGGTGTCTGAGTGTAAATGGGGGGGAGAGGTGGGTGCGAGGGTTAATCCCCCCCCCTCCCTCCGATAGGGGAACAGGCTGCCCGGTGTCTGAGTGTAAATGGGGGGAGAGGTGGGTGAGAGGGTTAATCCCCCCTCCCTCCCTCCGATAGGGGAACAGGCTGCCCGGTGTCTGAGTGTAAATGGGGGGAGAGGTGGGTGAGAGGGTTAATCCCCCTCCCTCCCTCCGATAGGGGAACAGGCTGCCCGGTGTCTGAGTGTAAATGGGGGGAGAGGTGGGTGAGAGGGTTAATCCCCCCTCCCTCCGATAGGGGAACAGGCTGCCTGGTGTCTGAGTGTAAATGGGGGGAGAGGTGGGTGAGAGGGTTAATCCCCCTCCCTCCCTCCGATAGGGGAACAGGCTGCCCGGTGTCTGAGTGTAAATGGGGGGAGAGGTGGGTGAGAGGGTTAATCCTCCCTCCCTCCGATAGGGGAACAGGCTGCCCGGTGCCTGAGAGTAAATGGGGGGGAGAGGTGGGTGAGAGGGTTAATCCCCCCCCTCCCTCCGATAGGGGAACAGGCTGCCCGGTGTCTGAGTGTAAATGGGGGGAGAGGTGGGTGAGACGGTTAATCACCCCTCCCTCCCTCCGATAGGGGAACAGGCTGCCCGGTGTCTGAGTGTAAATGGGGGGAGAGGTGGGTGAGAGGGTTAATCCCCCCTCCCTCCCTCCGATGGGGGAACAGGCTGCCCGGTGTCTGAGTGTAAATGGGGGGAGAGGTGGGTGAGAGGGTTAATCCCCCCTCCCTCCGATAGGGGAACAGGCTGCCCGGTGTCTGAGTGTAAATGGGGGGAGAGGTGGGTGAGAGGGTTAATCACCCCCTCCCTCCGATAGGGGAACAGGCTGCCCGGTGTCTGAGTGTAAATGGGGGGAGAGGTGGGTGAGAGGGTTAATCCCCCCTCCCTCCAATAGGGGAACAGGCTGCCCGGTGTCTGAGTGTAAATGGGGGGAGAGGTGGGTGAGAGGGTTAATCCCCCCTCCCTCCGATAGGGGAACAGGCTGCCCGGTGTCTGAGTGTAAATGGGGGGAGAGGTGGGTGAGAGGGTTAATCCCCCCTCCCTCCGATAGGGGAACAGGCTGCCCGGTGTCTGAGTGTAAATGTGGGGAGAGGTGGGTGCGAGGGTTAATCCCCCCTCCCTCCCTCCGATAGGGGAACAGGCTGCCCGGTGTCTGAGTGTAAATGGGGGGAGAGGTGGGTGAGAGGGTTAATCCCCCCCTCCCTCCGATAGAGGAACAGGCTGCCCGGTGTCTGAGTGTAAATGGGGGGAGAGGTGGGTGAGAGGGTTAATCCCCCCTCCCTCCGATAGGGGAACAGGCTGCCCGGTGTCTGAGTGTAAATGGGGGGAGAGGTGGGTGAGAGGGTTAATCCCCCCCCTCCCTCCGATAGGGGAACAGGCTGCCCGGTGTCTGAGTGTAAATGGGGGGAGAGGTGGGTGAGAGGGTTAATCCCCCCTCCCTCCAATAGGGGAACAGGCTGCCCGGTGTCTGAGTGTAAATGGGGGGAGAGGTGGGTGAGAGGGTTAATCCCCCACCCTCCCTCCGATAGGGGAACAGGCTGCCCGGTGTCTGAGTGTAAATGGGGGGAGAGGTGGGTGAGAGGGTTAATCCCCCCTCCCTCCCTCCGACAGGGGAACAGGCTGCCCGGTGTCTGAGTGTAAATGGGGGGAGAGGTGGGTGAGAGGGTTAATCCCCCCTCCCTCCGATAGGGGAACAGACTGCCCGGTGTCTGAGTGTAAATGGGGGGAGAGGTGGGTGAGAGGGTTAATCCCCCCTCCCTCCCTCCGATAGGGGAACAGTCTGCCCGGTGTCTGAGTGTAAATGGGGGGAGAGGTGGGTGAGAGGGTTAATCCCCCCTCCCTCCCTCTGATAGGGGAACAGGCTGCCCGGTGTCTGAGTGTAAATGGGAGGAGAGGTGGGTGAGAGGGTTTATCCCCTCCCTCCCTCTGATAGGGGAACAGGCTGCCCGGTGTCTGAGTGTAAATGGGGGGAGAGGTGGGTGAGAGGGTTAATCCCCCCTCCCTCCCTCCGATAGGGGAACAGGCTGCCCGGTGTCTGAGTGTAAATGGGGGGAGAAGTGGGTGAGAGGGTTAATCCCCCTCCCTCCGATAGGGGAACAGGCTGCCCGGTGTCTGAGTGTAAATGGGGGGAGAGGTGGGTGAGAGGGTTAATCCCCCTCCCTCCCTCCGATAGGGGAACAGGCTGCCCGGTGTCTGAGTTTAAATGGGGGGAGAGGTGGGTGAGAGGGTTAATCTCCCTCCCTCCGATAGGGGAACAGGCTGCCCGGTGTCTGAGTGTAAATGGGGGAGAGGTGGGTGAGAGGGTTAATCCCCCCTCCCTCCGATAGGGGAACAGGCTGCCCGGTGTCTGAGTGTAAATGGGGGGAGAGGTGGGTGAGAGGGTTAATCCCCCCTCCCTCCCTCCGATAGGGGAACAGGCTGCCCGGTGTCTGAGTGTAAATGGGGGGAGAGGTGCGTGAGAGGGTTAATCCCCTCCCTCCGATAGGGGAACAGGCTGCCCGGTGTCTGAGTGTAAATGGGGGGAGAGGTGGGTGAGAGGGTTAATCCCCCTCCCTCCCTCCGATAGGGGAACAGGCTGCCCGGTGTCTGAGTGTAAATGGGGGGAGAGGTGGGTGAGAGGGTTAATCCCTCCTCCCTCCGATAGGGGAACAGGCTGCCCGGTGTCTGAGTGTAAATGGGGGGAGAGGTGGGTGAGAGGGTTAATCCCCCCTCCCTCCGATAGGGGAACAGGCTGCCCGGTGTCTGAGTGTAAATGGGGGGAGAGGTGGGTGAGAGGGTTAATCCCCCCTCCCTCCGATAGGGGAACAGGCTGCCCGGTGTCTGAGTGTAAATGGGGGTAGAGGTGGGTGAGAGTGTTAATCCCCCCTCCCTCCGATAGGGGAACAGGCTGCCCAGTGTCTGAGTGTAAATGGGGGGAGAGGTGGGTGAGAGGGTTAATCCCCCCTCCCTCCGATAGGGGAACAGGCTGCCCGGTGTCTGAGTGTAAATGGGGGGAGAGGTGGGTGAGAGGGTTAATCCCCCCTCCCTCCAATAGGGGAACAGGCTGCCCGGTGTCTGAGTTTAAATGGGGGGAGAGGTGGGTGAGAGGGTTAATCCCACTCCCTCCGATAGGGGAACAGGCTGCCCGGTGTCTGAGTTTAAATGGGGGGAGAGGTGGGTGAGAGGGTTAATCCCCCCTCCCTCCCTCCGATAGGGGAACAGGCTGCCCGGTGTCTGTGTGTAAATGGGGGGAGAGGTGGGTGAGAGGGTTAATCCCCCTCCCTCCGATAGGGGAACAGGCTGCCCGGTGTCTGAGTGTAAATGGGGGGAGAGGTGGGTGAGAGGGTTAATCCCCCCTCCCTCCCTCCAATAGGGGAACAGGCTGCCCGGTGTCTGAGTGTAAATGGGGGGGGAGGTGGGTGAGAGGGTTAATCCCCCCCCTCCCTCCGATAGGGGAACAGGCTGCCCGGTGTCTGAGTGTAAATGGGGGGAGAGGTGGGTGAGAGGTTTAATCCCCCTCCCTCCGATAGGGGAACAGGCTGCCCGGTGTCTGAGTGTAAATGGGGGGAGAGGTGGGTGAGAGGGTTAATCCCCCCCACCTCCCTCCGATAGGGGAACAGGCTGCCCGGTGTCTGTGTGTAAATGGGGGGAGAGGTGGGTGAGAGGGTTAATCCCCCTCCCTCCGATAGGGGAACAGGCTGCCCGGTGTCTGAGTGTAAATGGGGGGAGAGGTGGGTGAGAGGGTTAATCCCCCCTCCCTCCCTCCAATAGGGGAACAGGCTGCCCGGTGTCTGAGTGTAAATGGGGGGAGAGGTGGGTGAGAGGTTTAATCCCCCTCCCTCCGATAGGGGAACAGGCTGCCCGGTGTCTGAGTGTAAATGGGGGGAGAGGTGGGTGAGAGGGTTAATCCCCCCCACCTCCCTCCGATAGGGGAACAGGCTGCCCGGTGTCTGAGTGTAAATGGGGGGAGAGGTGGGTGAGAGGGTACGTTGTCCACTTGCTCCCTCTGCTGGTTTCTGGGTTAGGTTCCTCTCCTGATTTTGCTGTTGCCTCTCTCGGATTTTAACCCCACGTTCCTGTTGGGGAGCCTCGCTGGGGGTTTTCAGACCCTGGATGAGGTTCCGCAGCTTTCCTGTCGGGTTCCCCTTCTCTCCCTTGCCGCTCTCCGGCTGGATCGGGGGAGGTCCTCCCCCCCTCTCTCTCGGTGAGCAGCTTTCGTCCAGCAGCAGGCTGACCCTGTCTCTGTCCCGGGATTAACAGCCGCATTCCCCAGTGTCCACTCACCACTGCTACCCCCGGACACACAGCAACATCACTGAGCGACTGTGTCTCTCCCTCTGATCCCCCCCCTCTCTCTCTCTCTCTCTGTCTCTCGCTCCCTCTCTCTATTTCTCTGTCTCTCGCTCTGTGTCTGTCTCTCTCTCTCTTTCTCTCTCTGTCTCGGACTCTCTCTCCCTCTTTCTCTCTCACTTTATCCCTCTGTCCAGCTTTCTCTCTCTCTCTCTCTCTATGTATCTCTGTGTCTCTGTCCCTCTCTCTCTTTCTGTCCCTGCCTCTCTGTCTCTCTCTCGTCTCTCTCCCTGTATCTCTCTCCGTGTCTCTCTCTGTCTCTGTCTCTTTCTGTCTCTCTCTCTCTGCTTCTCTCTGTCTCTCTCTCTCTGTCTCTCTCTCTCTCTATCCGTCTCTCTCTGTCTGTCTCTCTTTCCCAATCTCTCTCTGTCTCTTCATCTCCCTCCCTCTCTCTCTCCTGTTCTCTCTCTCTCTCCCTCTCTCTCTCTGTCTCTCCGTCTCGCTCCCTGTCTCTCTCCCACTCTCTCCCTCTCTCACTCAGTCTCTCCCTCTCCCTCCTTCTATCTCTCCCTCTTTCTCTCTCTCTCTCTCTCACCCTCCATGTGTCTCTGACTCTCTCTTTCTCTCTCTCTCTTTCTCTGTCCCTTTCTCTCTCCCTCTCTCTCTCTCTCGCTCTGTCTCTCTCACTTTATCCCTCTGTGCATCTTTCTCTCTCTCCGTCTCTCTCTCTGTCACTCTCTCAGTTTTTCTCTCCCTCTCACTCTCGCTCTGACTGCCTCTCTCTGTCTATCTCTCTGTCTCTCTCTCTCTCTCTCTGTCTCTCTGTCTATCTCTCTCTCCCTCTCTCTCTTCTCTAACTGAAAGGCTGATGGTGTCACGAGGCTGATGTCCTGTGCAACTAGGGGAGGATGCACAGGAGGTGGTGGAGGGGAGGCGGTGATGGGGAAGCGGTGGTGGAGGGTGGTGTGTCTGTAGTGGGAGCGCTGAGGGAAGCGGTGGTGGAGGGTGGTGTGTGTCTGCAGCGGGAGCGCTGGGGGAAGCGGTGGTGGAGGGTGGTGTGTCTGTAGTGGGAGCGCTGGGGGAAGCGGTGGTGGAGGGTGGTGTGTCTGTAGTGGGAGCGCTGGGGGAAGCGGTGGTGGAGGGTGGTGTGTCTGTAGTGGGAGCGCTGGGGGAAGCGGTGGTGGAGCATGGTGTCACTGTAGTGGGAGCGCTGGGGGAAGCGGTGGTGGAGGGTGGTGTGTCTGTAGTGGGAGCGCTGGGGGAAGCGGTGGTGGAGGGTGGTGTGTCTGTAGTGGGAGCGCTGGGGGAAGCGGTGGTGGAGGGTGGTGTGTCTGTAGTGGGAGCGCTGGGGGAAGCGGTGGTGGAGGGTGGTGTGTCTGTAGCGGGAGCGCTGGGGGAAGCGGTGGTGGAGGGTGGTGTGTCTGTAGTGGGAGCGCTGGGGGAAGCGGTGGTGGAGGGCGGTGTGTCTGTAACGGGAGCGCTGGGGGAAGCGGTGGTGGAGGGCGGTGTGTCTGTAGTGGGAGCGCTGGGGGAAGCGGTGGTGGAGGGTGGTGTGTCTGTAGCGGGAGCGCTGGGGGAAGCGGTGGTCGAGGGTGGTGTGTCTGTAGCGGGAGCGCTGGGGGAAGCGGTGGTGGAGGGTGGTGTGTCTGTAGTGCGAGCGCTGGGGGAAGCGGTGGTGGAGGGTGGTGTGTCTGTAGTGGGAACGCTGGGGGAAGCGGTGGTGGAGGGTGGTGTGTCTGTATCGGGAGCGCTGGGGGAAGCGGTGGTGGAGGGTGGTGTGTCTATAGTGGGAACGCTGGGGGAAGCGGTGGTGGAGGGTGGTGTGTCTGTAGTGGGAACGCTGGGGGAAGCGGTGGTGGAGGGTGGTGTGTCTGTATCGGGAGCGCTGGGGGAAGCGGTGGTGGAGGGTGGTGTGTCTATAGTGGGAACGCTGGGGGAAGCGGTGGTGGAGGGTGGTGTGTCTATAGTGGGAGCGCTGGGGGAAGCGGTGGTGGAGGGTGGTGTGTCTGTAGTGGGAGTGCTGGGGGAAGCGGTGGTGGAGGGTGGTGTGTGTCTGCAGCGGGAGCGCTGGGGGAAGCGGTGGTGGAGGGTGGTGTGTCTGTAGTGGGAGCGCTGGGGGAAGCGGTGGTGGAGGGTGGTGTGTCTGTAGTGGGAGCGCTGGGGGAAGCGGTGGTGGAGGGTGGTGTGTCTGTAGTGGGAGCGCTGGGGGAAGCGGTGGTGGAGGGTGGTGTGTCTGTAGTGGGAGTGCTGAGGGAAGCGGTGGTGGAGGGTGGTGTGTGTCTGCAGCGGGAGCGCTGGGGGAAGCGGTGGTGGAGGGTGGTGTGTCTGTAGTGGGAGCGCTGGGGGAAGCGGTGGTGGAGGGTGGTGTGTCTGTAGTGGGAGCGCTGGGGGAAGCGGTGGTGGAGGGTGGTGTGTCTGTAGTGGGAGCGCTGGGGGAAGCGGTGGTGGAGCATGGTGTCACTGTAGTGGGAGCGCTGGGGGAAGCGGTGGTGGAGGGTGGTGTGTCTGTAGTGGGAGCGCTGGGGGAAGCGGTGGTGGAGGGTGGTGTGTCTGTAGTGGGAACGCTGGGGGAAGCGGTGGTGGAGGGTGGTGTGTCTGTATCGGGAGCGCTGGGGGAAGCGGTGGTGGAGGGTGGTGTGTCTATAGTGGGAACGCTGGGGGAAGCGGTGGTGGAGGGTGGTGTGTCTGTAGCGGGAGCGCCGGGGGAAGCGGTGGTGGAGGGTGGTGTGTCTTTAGTGGGAGCGCTGGGGGAAGCGGTGGTGGAGGGTGGTGTGTCTGTAGTGGGAACGCTGGGGGAAGCGGTGGTGGAGGGTGGTGTGTCTGTAGTGGGAGCGCTGGGGGAAGCGGTGGTGGAGGGTGGTGTGTCTATAGTGGGAACGCTGGGGGAAGCGGTGGTGGAGGGTGGTGTGTCTGTAGCGGGAGCGCCGGGGGAAGCGGTGGTGGAGGGTGGTGTGTCTTTAGTGGGAGCGCTGGGGGAAGCGGTGGTGGAGGGTGGTGTGTCTGTAGTGGGAACGCTGGGGGAAGCGGTGGTGGAGGGTGGTGTGTCTGTAGCGGGAGCGCTGGGGGAAGCGGTGGTGGAGGGTGGTGTGTCTGTAGTGGGAGCGCTGGGGGAAGCGGTGGTGGAGGGCGGTGTGTCTGTAGTGGGAGCGCTGGGGGAGTGCCCCCTAGTGGCAGATGTTTAGCGGGGAAAGGGCAGGTGTTCACTCCCAGTCGCTCTCAGGGCACCGGCCAGTTTTAACACCTCGCTCCCTCTCGCCTTCAGGAGAAAGCAGGGAGTCTCCTCTCGACAGAGCACCCCGGACGATGAGAGAGTACGCGAGGGGGCTGATCGGCTGGAGGAGGACTCGTTCCACCAAATCAAAGACTGTCCCACGGATCCGACGCTGTCTCGGCTGAACTCTACCTCCTGAGGACATATTGGACGCCTGCATCATCCTCCACACGTGTGGGGGGGTGGAGGGGATTGGGTTAGGGGGGACATTGTTTGCTCTAGGGTGCTCGGAGGTGAAATGTTTCTCCCCCTCCCATGCAACCACGATGACCAACCGTCCGGAGCAACTGCTATTCGGCTACAGAAGCATCGCCACCCCGCCACGAGGGTGAAAGGAGGACAATCTCGGCAGCTTTGCGGGGCTGGGCTGGGCTGGGCAGGGTTGGGGTGGTGTGAGGTGTTTGTCACTCGGGCTCTGACTTGTGGCAGGACAGGTACAGCACGGGGTTAGATACAGAGTAAATCTCCCTCTACACTGTCCCCATCAAACACTCCCAGGACAGGTACAGCACGGGGTTAGATACAGAGTAAAGCTCCCTCGACACTGTCCCCATCAAACACTCCCAGGACAGGTACAGCACGGGGTTAGATACACAGTAAAGCTCCCTCGACACTGTGCCCATCAAACACTCCCAGGACAGGTACAGCACGGGGTTAGATACAGAGTAAATCTCCTTCTACACTGTCCCCATCAAACACTCCCAGGACAGGTACAGCACAGGGTTAGATACAGAGTAAAGCTCCCTCGACACTGTCCCCATCAAACACTCCCAGGACAGGTACAGCACGGGGTTAGATACACAGTAAAGCTCCCTCGACACTGTCCCCATCAAACACTCCCAGGACAGGTACAGCACGGGGTTAGATACAGAGTAAATCTGTCTCTACACTGTCCCCATCAAACACTCCCAGGACAGGTACAGCACGGGGTTAGATACAGAGTAAATCTCCCTCTACACTGTCCCCATTAAACACTCCCAGGACAGGTACAGCACGGGGTTAGATACAGAGTAAATCTCCCTCTACACTGTCCCCATGAAACACTCCCAGGACAGGTACAGCACGGGGGTGAGATACCGAGTGAAGGGCGCCCTACACGAAAACGTTGGTGGGTTCATGATACAGTCGGACACGCGGTGACAGCCTGGACTATGTAACTCTATATATGTGTGTACAGCATAATTCTATACGGCGCCTCCATGTAACCGGCGCCAGAGTGTATTAACCGAGACCCCGAGGAACCGACAGTGCCCTCGATGATCAATAAAAAACCTCCTCAGTTAAACCTTCAGTGAGGAAGATCGAGGCAATTACTCGCCCTCCGGCCGTTGGGAGAGGCCCTTGGGCTGCGGATTCGGTGCACTGAGGCCTACCACCCTGCAGGGAAGCCTGAGGCCTGCCCACCTGGGGGGAAACCTGAGGTCTACCGCCCTGCGGGGAAGCCTGAGGCCTACTGCCCTGCAGGGAAGCCTGAGGCCTACCCACCTGCGGTGAAGCCTGAGGTCTACCCACCTGCGGGGAAGCCTGAGGCCTACCCACCTGCTGGGAAACCTGAGGCCTACCGCCCTGCAGGGAAGCCTGAGGCCTACCGCCCTGTGGGGAAGCCTGAGGCCTACCGCCCTGTGGGGAAGCCTGAGGCCTACCCGCCTGAGGGGAAACCTGAGGCCTACCGCCCTGCTGGGAAACCTGAGGCCTACTGCCCTGCGGGGAAGCCTGAGGCCTACCGCCCTGCAGGGAAGCCTGAGGCCTACCCGTCTGAGGGGAAACCTGAGGCCTACTGCCCTGCGGGGAAGCCTGAGGCCTACCGCCCTGCAGGGAAGCCTGAGGCCTACCGCCCTGCTGGGAAGCCTGAGGCCTATCCACCTGCGGGGTTGCCTGAGGCCTACCCGCCAGCGGGGAAACCTGAGGCCTATCCGCCTGTGGGGAAGTCTGAGGCCTGCTCGCCTGCAGGGAAGCCTGAGGCCTACTGCCCTGCAGGGAAGCCTGAGGCCTGCCCGCCTGCGGGGAAGCCTGAGGCCTACCGCCCTGCGGGGAAGCCTGAGGCCTACCCGCTTGGAGTGGAAGCCTGAGGCCTACCCGCCTGCGGGGAAAGCTGAGGCCTACTCGCCTGGAGGGGAAGCCTGAGGCCTACTCGCCTGGAGGGGAAGCTTGAGACCTACCGCCCTGCGGGGAAGCCTGAGGCCTATCCACCTGCGGGGACGCCTGAGGCCTATCCGGCTGCAGGGAAGCCTGAGGCCTACTCGCCTGGAGGGGAAGCCTGAGGCCTACCCGCCTGGAGGGGAAGCCTGAGGCCTACTCGCCTGGAGGGGAAGCCTGAGGCCTACCCGCCTGGAGGGGAAGCCTGAGGCCTACTCGCCTGGGGGGGAAGCCTGAGGCCTACACGCCTAGAGGGGAAGCCTGAGGCCTGTCCTTCAAGGCCGTGCCCTCCCTTTGTGAGGTCACTGAGGTGGGTGGGGGGCATAGAGGCCTCTGTGATGTCAACACCCCCCCCCCCCCCACCCCCCAACCGCCCCACCCACACACCCCCTAACACCAGGCCCAGGCCGAGGGTCACTGTGGGACCATGACCGCTAGGCTTCTCCCACCCCGCTGGGCCCTGCGGCTGCTCCTGCTCCTCTGGCTGGGCCTGGGCCTGGACCTGGCGGGCCGGTCTCGGGCCTGCCTGCTGTGCTCCCCGGCCACCAAGGAGCTGCTGGACGAGCTGCTGCAGGAATACCTGCCTGACCACGCCCAGGGGCCTGACCTGCGAGCCGGGACCAGCTACGTCAGGCAGCTCATTGACGAATACACTCGGTACAGCCAGATGGGTAAGGACGAGCTCCCCATCCCCGAGCCGAGGGCCAGGCGATTCGGGACCCCCACACGCCCCAGACTCCCTCCCCAACAGGACTACCTACCCCACCCCCCACCAGGGACACCCTACCTCCCTCCCCGATACACTCCCTCCACGGACACCTCCCTCCCTGGACCCCCACCCTCCCTCCCTCAGCCTCCAAACTGTGGGATTCCCTCCCTCCCTCAGCCTCCAAACTGTGGGACTCCCTCCCTCCCTCAGCCTCCAAACTGTGGGACTCCCTCCCTCCCTCAGCGTCCAAACTGTGGGACTCCCTCCCTCCCTCAGCCTCCAAACTGTGGGACTCCCTCCCTCCCTCAGCCTCCAAACTGTGGGACTCCCTCCCTTCCTCAGCCTCCAAACTGTGGGACTCCCTCCCTCAGCCTCCAAACTGTGGGACTCCCTCCCTCCCTCAGCCTCCGAACTGTGGGACTCCCTCCCACCCTCAGCCTCCAAACTGTGGGACTCCCTCCCTCCCTCAGTCTCCAAACCGTGGGACTCCCTCCCTCCCTCCCTCAGCCTCCAAACTGTGGGACTCCCTCCCTCCCTCAGCCTCCAAACTGTGGGACTCCCTCCCTCCCTCAGTCTCCAAACCGTGGGACTCCCTCCCTCCCTCCCTCAGCCTCCAAACCGTGGGACTCCCTCCCTCCCTCCCTCAGTCTCCAAACTGTGGGACTCCCTCCCTCCCTAAGTCTCCAAACCGTGGGACTCCCTCACTCTCTCCCTCAGCCTCCAAACTGTGGGACTCCCTCCCTCCCTCAGTCTCCAAACTGTGGGACTCCCTCCCTCCCTCAGTCTCCAAACCGTGGGACTCCCTCCCTCCCTCCCTCAGCCTCCAAACTGTGGGACTCCCTCCCTCCCTCAGCCTCCAAACTGTGGGACTCCCTCCCTCCCTCAGTCTCCAAACCGTGGGACTCCCTCCCTCCCTCCCTCAGCCTCCAAACCGTGGGACTCCCTCCCTCCCTCCCTCAGTCTCCAAACTGTGGGACTCCCTCCCTCCCTAAGTCTCCAAACCGTGGGACTCCCTCACTCTCTCCCTCAGCCTCCAAACTGTGGGACTCCCTCCCTCCCTCAGTCTCCAAACTGTGGGACTCCCTCCCTCCCTCCCTCAACCTCCAAACTGTGGGACTCCCTCCCTCCCTCAGCCTCCAAACTGTAGGACTCCCTCCCTCTCTCCCTCAGCCTCCAAACTGTGGGACTCCCTCCCTCCCTCAGCCTCCAAACTGTGGGACTCCCTCCCTCCCTCAGCCTCCAAACTGTGGGACTCCCTCCCTCCCTCAGCCTCCAAACCATGGGACTCCCTCCCTCCCTCAGCCTCCAAACCGTGGGACTCCCTCCCTCCCTCAGCCTCCGAACTGTGGGACTCCCTCCCTCAGCCTCCAAACCGTGGGACTCCCTCCCTCCCTCAGCCTCCAAACCGTGGGACTCCCTCCCTCATTCCCAAAATTGATGGCTTTTCCTGTCCCAATATCTGCTTGCAAAAGGCACAACTCCTCATATTCACCAGACTCATTCTTTTTAGCACAACCTGTACTGGATAAAATCGCCATCGAAATGAAGAGAGAAATCACCAACATTGTGAAACAGAAACTGAAGGGTAAATCCCACACTTCAACTCTCGAGAACGCGATATGCAGGACGGAGTTACAGACTGGAATATAGTCGAGGGGTTCGGGGGGGTGGTTTATATATAGAATAACAGATACCCGGGAGTTAGTTACAGACTGGAATCTAATCGAGGGGTTCGGGGTGGTTTATATATAGAATAACAGATACCCGGGAGTGAGTTACAGGCTGGAATCTAATCGAGGGGTTCAGGGTGGTTTATATATAGAATAACAGATACCCGGGAGTGAGTTACAGACTGGAATATAGTCGAGGGGTTCGGGGGGAATATATATAGAATAACAGATACCCCCGAGCAAGTTATGGACTTGAATCTAATCGAGGGGTTCAGGATGGAATATATATAGAATAACAGATACCCGGGAGTTAGTTACATACCGGAATCTAATTGAGGGGTTTATATATAGAATAACAGATACCCGGGAGTGAGGTAGAGACTGGAATCTAATCGAGGGGTTTGGGGTGGTTTTATATATAGAATAACAGATACCCGGGAGTGAGTTACAGACTGGAATCTAATCGAGGGGTACGGGGGGCGTTTATATATAGAATAACAGAAATCCCGAAGTGAGTTACAGGCTGGAATCTAATGGAGGGATTCGGGATGGTTTATAAATAGTATAACTGATACCCGGAAGTGAGTTACAGACTGGAATCTAATCGAGGGGTTCGGGGTGGTTTATAAATAGTATAACAGATACCCGGGAGTGATTTACAGGCTGGAATCTAATCGAGGGGTTAGGGGTGGTTTATATATAGAATAGCAGATTCCTGGGAGTGAGTTACAGACTGGAATCTAATCGAGGGGTTCGGGGTGGTTTATATATAGAATAACAGATACCCGGGAGAGAGTTACAGACTGGAATCTAATCGAGGGGTTCAGGGTGGTTTATATATAGAATAACACATAACCGGGAGTGAGTTACAGACTGGAATCTAATCGAGGTGTTAGGGGGGGTTTATATATAGAATAACAGATACCCGGGAGTGAGATACAGACTGGAATCTAATCGAGGGGTTCGGGGTGGTTTATATATAGAATAACAGATACCCGGGAGTGAGTTACAGACTGGAATCTAATCGAGGGCAAAAACAGAATTACCTGGAAAAACTCAGCAGGTCTGGCAGCATCGGCGGTGAAGAAAAGAGTTGACGTTTCGAGTCCTCATGACCCTTCGACAGAACTTGATTTCGAGTCCAAGAAAGAGTTGAAATATAAGCTGGTTTAAGGTGTGTGTGTGGGGGACGGAGAGATAGAGAGAGAGAGAGGTGGTTGTGTGGACAAACAAGCAGTGATAGAAGCAGATCATCAAAAGATGTCAGTGACAGTGGTACAAAAGAACACATAGGTGTTAAAGTTAAAGTTGGTGATATTATCTAAACGAATGTGCTAATTAAGAATGGATGGTAAGGCACTCAAGGTACAGCTCTAGTGGGAGTGGGGGGAGCATAATAGATTTTAAAATATTTAAAAATAATGGAAATAGGTGGGAAAAGAAAAATCTCTATAATTTATTGGGGAAAAAAAAGGGGGGGAAACAGAAAGGGGGTGGGGATGGGGGAGGGGGGGGGGGGGGGGGGGAGCTCACGACCTAAAGTTGTTGAATTCAATATTCAGACCGGAAGGCTGTAAGGTGCCTAGTCGGAAGATGAGGTGTTGTTCCTCCAGTTTGCGTTGGGCTTTGAAGGGTCATGAGGATTCGAAACGTCAACTCTTTTCTTCTCCGCCGATGCTGCCAGACCTGCTGAGTTTTTCCAGGTAATTCTGTTTTTGTTTTGGATTTCCAGCATCCGCAGTTTTTTGTTTTAATCTAATCGAGGGGTTCGGTGACGTTTATATATAAAATAACAGGTACCAGGGAGTGTCATACAGACTGGAATCTAATCGAGGCATTCGGGGTGGTTTATATATAGAATAACTGATACCCGGGAGTGAGTTACAGACTGGAATCTAATCGAGGGGTTCGGGGTGGTTTATATATAGAATAACAGATACCCGGGAGTGAGTTCCAGACTAGAATCTAATCGAGGGGTTCGGGGTGGTTTATATATAGAATAACAGATACCCGGGAGTGAGTTACAGACTGGAATCTAATCGAGGTGTTCGAGGGGGGTTTATATAGAATAACAGATACCCGGGAGTGAGTTCCAGACTGGAATCTAATTGAGGGGCTCGGGGTGGTTTATATATAGAATAACAGATACCCGGGAGTGAGTTACAGACTGGAATCTAATCGAGGGGTTCGGGGGGGTTTATATATAGAAGAGCAGACACAGCGAGAGTGAGTTACAGACTGGAAACTAACCGATGGGTTCGGGGTGGTTTATATATAGAATAACCGATACCTGGGATGGAGTTACAGATTGGAATATAATCGAGGGGTTTGGTTTTTTATATATCGAATAACTGATACCAGGGAGTGAGTTACAGACTGGAATCTAATCGAGGGGCTCGGGTGGTTTAGATATAGAATAGCAGATACCCGGGAGTGAGTTACAGACTGGAGTCTAATCGAGGGGTTCAGGGTGGTTTATATATTGAATAACTGATTCCCGGGAGTTAGTTACGGACTGGAATCTAAACGAGTGGTTCAGTGTGGTTTATATACAGAGTAACAGATACTGTGTGTGAGTTACAGACTGGAATCTAATCGAGGGGTTCGGGGTGGTTTATATATGCAATAACAGATTCCTGTGGGTGAGTTACAGAATGGAATCTAATCGAGGGTTTCGGGGTGGTTTATGTTCAGAATAACAGATACCCGGGAGTGAGTTACAGACTGGAATCTAATCGAGGGGTTCAGGGAGGTTTATATATAGAATAACAGATACCCGGGAGTGAGTTACAGACTGGAATCTAATCGAGGGGTTCGGGGTGGTTTATATATAGAATAACAGATACCCGGGAGTGAGTTACAGGCTGGAATCTAATCGAGGTGTTCAGGGTGAGGTTTATATATAGAATAACAGATACCCGGGAGTGAGTTACAGACTGGAATCTAATCGAGGGGTTCGGGGTGGTTTATATATAGAATAACAGATACCCTGAAGTTAGTTACAGACTGGAATCTAATCGAGGGGTTCGGGATTGTTTATAAATAGAATAACAGATACCCGGGAGTTAGTTACAGACTGGAATCTAATTGAGGGGTTTGGGGTGGTTTATATATAGTATAACAGATACTCGGAATTGATTTACAGACTGGAATCTAATTGAGGTGTTCAGAGGGGTTTATATAAAGAATAACAGATACCTGGGAGTGAGTTACAGTCTGGATTCTAATCGAGGGGTTCGAGGTGGTTTCTATATAGAATAACAGATACCCGGAGTGAGTTACAGACTGGAATCTAATCGAGGGGCTCGGGGTGGTTTATATATAGAATAACAGATACCCGGGAGTGAGTTGCAGACTGGATTCTAATCGAGGGGTTCGCGGTGCTTTATGTATAGAATGACAGATACTCGGGATTGATTAACGGGCTGGAATCTAATCGAGGGGTTCGGTGTTGTTTATATATAGAATAACAGATACCCGGGAGTGAGTTACAGCCTGGAATCTAATCGAGTGTTTCGGTGTGGTGTTTATATAGAATAACAGATACCCAGGAGTTAGTTACTGACTGGAATCTAATCAAGGGTCTCAGGGGGTTTATATATCGAATAAGAGATACCTGGGAGTGAGTTACAGACAGGAATCTAATCGAGGGCTTCAGGGGGGTTTATATATAGAATAACAGATACCTGGGAATGAGTTTCAAGCTGGAATCTAATTGAGGGGATCGGGGATGTGCTTATATATAGAAGAGCAGACACACCGAGAGTGAGTTACAGACTGGAATCTAATCGAGGCGTTCGGGGTGGTTTATATATAGAATAACAGATACCCGGGAGTGAGTTACAGGCTGGAATCTAATCGAGGTGTTCGGGGTGGTTTATATATAGAATAACAGATACCCGGGAGTGAGTTACAGACTGGAATCTAATCGAGGTGTTCGGGCTGGTTTATATATAGAATAACAGATACCCGGGAGTGTGTTACAGGCTGGAATCTAATCCATGGGTTCGGGTTGGGTTTAAATATAGAATAACAGATACCCGGGAGTGAGTTACAGGCTGGAATCTAATCGAGGAGTTCAGGGTGGTTTATATATAGAATAACAGATACCCGTGAGTGAGTTACGGACTGGAATCTAATCGAGGTGGTCAGTGAGGTTTATATATAGAATAATAGATACCCGGGATTGAATTACAGACTGGAATCTAATCGAGCCGTTCGAGGTGGTTTATATATAGAATAACAGATACCCGGGAGTGAGTGACAGACTGGAATTTAATCGAGGGGTTCGGGGTGGTTTATATATAGAATAACAGATACCTGGGTGCGAATTACAGACAGGAATCTAATCGAGGGGCTCGGGGTGGTTTATATATAGAATAACTGATACCCGGGAGTGAGTTACAAACTGGAATCTAATCGAGGGTTTCGGTGTGGTCTGTATATAGAATAGCAGATACCCGGGAGTGAGTTACAGACTGGAATCTAATCGAGGGGTACGGGGGGCGTTTATATATAGAATATCAGAAATCCTGGAGTGAGTTACAGGCTGGAATCCAATGGAGGGATTCGGGATGTTTTATAAATAGAATAACAGATACCCGGGAATGAGTTACAGACTGGAATCAAATCGAGGGGTTAGGGGTGGTTTATATATAGAATAACAGATACCCGGGAGTGAGTTACAGGCTGGAATCTAATCGACGGGTTCGGGGTGGTTTATATATAGAATAACAGATACCCGGGAGTGAGTTACAGACTGGAATCTAATCGAGGGGTTCAGCGTGGTTTATATATAGAATAACAGATACCCGGAGTGAGTTACAGGCTGGAATCCAATGGAGGGATTCGGGATGGTTTATAAATAGAATAACAGATACCCGGGAATGAGTTACAGACTGGAATCAAATCGAGGGGTTAGGGGTGGTTTATATATAGAATAACAGATACCCGGGAGTGAGTTACAGGCTGGAATCTAATCGACGGGTTCGGGGTGGTTTATATATAGAATAACAGATACCCGGGAGTGAGTTACAGACTGGAATCTAATCGAGGGGTTCAGCGTGGTTTATATATAGAATAACAGATACCCGGAGTGAGTTACAGGCTGGAATCCAATGGAGGGATTCGGGATGGTTTATAAATAGTATAACAGATACCCGGGAGTGAGTTACAGACTGGAATCTAATCGAGGGGTTCGGGGTGGTTTATATATAGAATAACTGATACCCGGGAGTGAGTTACAGACTGGAATCTAATTGAGGGGTTCGGGGTGGTTTATATATAGAATAACAGATACTCGGGAGTGAGTTACAGACTGGAATCTAATCGAGGGGTTCGGGGTGGTTTATATATAGAATAACAGATACTCGGGAGTGAGTTACAGACTGGAATCTAATCGAGGTGTTCGGGGGGGTTTATATATAGGATAACAGATACCCGGGAGTGAGTTACAGACTGGAATCTAATCGAGGGGTTCAGGGTGGTTTATATATAGAATAACAGATACCCGGGAGTGAGTTACAGACTGGAATCTAATCGAGGGCAAAAACAGAATTACCTGGAAAAACTCAGCAGGTCTGGCAGCATCGGCGGTGAAGAAAAGAGTTGACGTTTCGAGTCCTCATGACCCTTCAACAGAACTTGATTTCGAGTCCAAGAAAGAGTTGAAATATAAGCTGGTTTAAGGTGTGTGTGTGGGGGGCGGAGAGAGAGAGAGAGAGAGAGAGAGAGGTGGAGTGGGGGTGTGGTTGTGTGGACAAACAAGCAGTGATAGAAGCAGATCATCAAAAGATGTCAGTGACAATGGTACAATAGAACACATAGGTGTTAAAGTTAAAGTTGGTGATATTATCTAAACGAATGTGCTAATTAAGAATGGATGGTAGGGCACTCAAGGTACAGCTCTAGTGGGGGTGGGGGGAGCATAATAGATTTTAAAATATTTAAAAATAATGGAAATAGATGGGAAAAGAAAAATCTATATAATTTATTGGGAAAAAAAAGGGGGGGAAACAGAAAGGGGGTGGGGATGGGGGAGGGGTGGGGGGGGAGCTCACGACCTAAAGTTGTTGAATTCAATATTCAGTCCGGAAGGCTGTAAGGTGCCTAGTCGGAAGATGAGGTGTTGTTCCTCCAGTTTGCGTTGGGCTTTGAAGGGTCATGAGGATTCGAAACGTCAACTCTTTTCTTCTCCGCCGATGCTGCCAGACCTGCTGAGTTTTTCCAGGTAATTCTGTTTTTGTTTTGGATTTCCAGCATCCGCAGGTTTTTGTTTTAATCTAATCGAGGGGTTCGGTGACGTTTATATATAAAATAACAGGTACCAGGGAGTGTCTTACAGACTGGAATCTAATCGAGGGGTTCGGGGTGGTTTATATATAGAATAAGAGATACTCGGGAGTGAGTTACAGACTGGAATCTAATCGAGGGGTTCGGGGTGGTTTGTATATAGAATAACAGATACCCGGGAGTGAGTTACAGCCTGGAATCTAATCGAGTGTTTCGGTGTGGTGTTTATATAGAATAACAGATACCCAGGAGTTAGTTACTGACTGGAATCTAATCAAGGGTCTCAGGGGGTTTATATATCAAATAAGAGATACCCGGGAGTGAGTTACAGACTGGAATCTAATCGAGGGGTTCGGGGGGGTTTATATATAGAATAACAGATACCCGGGAGTGAGTTACAGACTGGAATCTAATCTAGGGGTTCAGGGTGGTTTATATATAGAATAACAGATACCTGGGAATGAGTTTCAAGCTGGAATCTAATCGAGGGGTTCGGGGTGGTTTATAAATAGAATAACAGATACCCGGGAGTGAGTTACAGACTGGAATCTAATTGAGGGGTTCGGGGTGGTTTATATATAGAATAACAGATACCCGGGAGTGAGTTACAGACTGGAATCTAATCGAGGGGTTCGGGGTGGTTTATATATAGAATAACAGATACCCGGGAGTGAGTTACAGACCGGAATCTAATTGAGGGTTTCGGGGGGGATTATATATAGAATAACTGATACCCAGGAGTGAGTTACAGACTGGAATCTAATCGAGGGGTCAGGGTGGTTTATATATAGAATAAAAGAAACCCGGGATTGAGTTACAGACTGGAATCTAATGGAGGGGTTCGGGGGGGATTATATATAATAAATGATACCCGGGAGTGATTTACAGACTGGAAACTAATCAAGGGATTTGGGGTGCTTTATGTACAGAATAAGATACCCGGGAGTGAGTTACAGACTGGAATCTAATCGAAGGGTTCAGGGTGGTTAATATGTAGAATAACAGATACCCAGGAATGAGTTACAGACTGGAATCTAAACAAGGGGTTCAGGGTGGTTTATATTTAGAATAACAATACCCGGGAGTGAGTTACAGACTGGAATCTAATCGATTGGTTTCGGGGTGGTTTATCTATAGAATAAAGATACCCGGGAGTGAGTAACAGACTGGAATCTAATCGAGGGGTTCGAGGTGGTTTTTATATAGAATAACAGATGTTCGGGAGTGAGTTACAGACTGAAATCTAATTGATTGTTTCGGGGTGGTTTATATATAGAATAACAGATTCCTGGGAGTTAGTTACAGACTGGAATCTAATCGAGGGGCTCGGGGTGGGGTTTATATATAGATGAGCAGACACACCGAGATTGAGTTACAGACTGGAAACTAACCGATGGGTTCGGGGTGGTTTATATATAGAATAACAGATTCCCGGGAGTTAGTTACAGACTGGAATCTAATCGAGGGGCTCGGGGTGGGGTTTAAATATAAAAGAGCAGACACACCGAGATTGAGTTACAGACTGGAAAATAACCGATGGGTTCGGGGTGGTTTATATATAGAATAACAGATACCCGGGAGTGAGTTACAGAATGGAAACTAACCGATGGGTTCGGGGTGGTTTATATATAGAATAACAGATACCCGGGAGTGAGTTACTGGCTGGAATCTAATCGAGGGGTTCGGGGTGGTTTATATATAGAATAACAGATACCCGGGAGTGAGTTACAGGCTGGAATCTAATCAAGAGGTTCAGGGAGGTTTATATATAGAATAACAGATTCCCGGGTGAGAGTGACAGACTGGAATCTAATCGAGGGGTTCGGGGTGGTTTATATATAGAATAACGGATACCCGTGAGTGAGTTACAGACTGGAATCTAATCGAGGGGTTCGGGGTGGTTTATATATAGAATAACAGATACCCGTGTGTGTGTTAAAGACTGGAATCTAATCGAGGGGTTTGGTGTGGTTTATACACAGAATAACAAGATACCCGGGAGTGAGTTACAGACTGAAATCTAATCGAGGGGTTCAGGATGTTTTATATATAGAATAACAAGATACCCGGGAGTGAGTTCCGCACTGGAATCTAATCGAGGGGCTCGGGGTGGTTTATATATAGAATAACAGATACCCGGGAGTGAGTTACAGACTGGAATCTAATCGAGGCATTCGGGGTGGTTTATATATAGAATAGCAGATACCCGGGAGTGAGTTACAGACTGGAATCTAATCGAGGGGTTCGGGTTGGTTTATATATAGAATAGCAGATACCTGGGAGTGAGTTACAGGCTGGAATCTAATCGAGGGGCTCGGGGTGGTTTATATATAGAATAACAGATACCTGGGAGTGAGTTACAGACTGGAATCTAATCGAGGGGTTCGGGTTGGTTTATATATAGAATAACAGATACCCGGGAGTGAGTTACAGACTGGAATCTAATCGAGGGGCTCGGGTTGGTTTATATATAGAATAACAGATACCTGGGAGTGAGTTACAGACTGGAATCTAATCGAGGGGTTCGGGGTGGTTTATATATAGAATAACAGATACCCGGGAGTGAGTTACAGACTGGAATCTAATCGAGGGGTTCGGGGTGGTTTATATATAGAATAACAGATACCTGGGAGTGAGTTACAGGCTGGAATATAATCGAGGGGTTCGGTGTGGTTTATATATCGAATAACAGATACCCGGGAGTGAGTTACTGACTGGAATCTAATCGAGGGGTTCGGGCTGGTTTATATAAAACATTTCCCTTTATCGTCCATCTGGCATTGATCTCCGTCTTCTCCGCACTTTGTCTCTATCGTTTGGGCGTCGGTCAGTGCCTGATTTAAGTGAGCGGACCATGGCAGTTCCCCAACGCTGTGCGCCGTTCGTCCCCCAGGCTCTGCTTCTCCCCAAAGCCTCTCGTGGGCCACTGCGTCAAATGCCTTCTGGGAAGGCCCAGGTCCCGGGGCATCCACCCGGACAGTGTTCACCGTTCCACCGTTTCCCGTCGGCGGCTCCGATGACAGGCCGGTGTTCCCCGGACCCGGGATTGGGGGGGTGCGGCTTACTCAGACATGAGGGCCAACCTTGCCCAGCCTCTGACCACTCTGGCCCTTTATTCTCCTTTGCAGGACACTTCCTCAGTAACGCCCTCGGGTCTTTCACATTTCGGGCCCGTGAGACCATCAATCGGCACATCGCCCACTTCACCAATCACGGTACGGTGCAGGACTTCAGGACGACGTGGTCTTTATAAAAAATTACTACTGTTAATAATCTTCAATCTCACATTGTGGGCAGCGCTTCCAGGCCCAGCGTTTATTGCCCATCCCTAACTGCCCCTCGAGAAGGTGGGGGTGAGCTGCCTTCTTGAACCGCTAAAGACCCTGTGGGTGTAGGTACACCCACGGCGCTGTTAGTGAGGGAGTTCCAGGATTTTGTCCGTGTGGTGTAGGTACACCCACGGTGCTGTTAGGGAGGGAGTTCCAGGATTTTGTCCGTGTGGTGTAGGTACACTCACGGCGCTGTTAGGGAGGGAGTTCCAGGATTTTGTCCCTGTGGTGTAGGTACACCCATGGCGCTGTTAGGGAGGGAGTTCCAGGATTTTGTCCGTGTGGTGTAGGTACACCCACGGTGCTGTTAGGGAGGGAGTTCCAGGATTTTGTCCGTGTGGTGTAGGTACACCCACGGCGCTGTTAGGGAGGGAGTTCCTGGATTTTGTCCGTGTGGTGTAGGTACACCCACGGCGCTGTTAGGGAGGAAGTTCCAGGATTTTGTCCGTGTGGTGTAAATACACCCACGGCGCTGTTAGGGAGGGAGTTCCAGGATTTTGTCCCTGTGGTGTAGGTACACCCACAGCGCTGTTAGGGAGGGAGTTCCAGGATTTTGTCCCTGTGGTGTAGGTACACCCACGGCGCTGTTAGGGAGGAAGTTCCAGGATTTTGTCCATGTGGTGTAGGTACACCCACAGTGCTGTTAGGGAGGGAGTTCCAGGATTTTGTCCATGTGGTGTAGGTACACCCACGGCGCTGTTAGGGAGGGAGTTCCAGGATTTTGTCCATGTGGTGTAGGTACACTCACGGCGCTGTTCGGGAGGGAGTTCCAGGATTTTGTCCCGTGTGGTGTAGGTACACCCACGGCGCTGTTAGGGAGGGAGTTCCAGGATTTTGTCCGTGCAGTGTAGAATCACCCACGGCGCTGTTAGGGAGGGAGTTCCAGGATTTTGTCCGTGTGGTGTAGGTACACCCACGGCGCTGTTAGTGAGGGAGTTCCAGGATTTTGTCCCTGTGGGGTAGGTACACCCACGGCGCTGTTAGGGAGGGAGTTCCAGGATTTTGTCCGTGTGGTGTAGGTACACCCACGGCGCTGTTAGGGAGGGAGTTCCAGGATTTTGTCCGTGTGATGTAGGTACACCCACGGCGCTGTTAGGGAGGGAGTTCCAGGATTTTGTCCGTGTGGTGTAGGTACACCCACGGCGCTGTTAGGGAGGGAGTTCCAGGATTTTGTCCGTGTGGTGTAGGTACACCCACGGCGCTGTTAGGGAGGGAGTTCCAGGATTTTGTCCGTGTGGTGTAGGTACACCCACGGCGCTGTTAGGGAGGGAGTTCCAGAATTTTGTCCGTGTGGTGTAGGTACACCCACGGCGCTGTTAGGGAGGGAGTTCCAGGATATTGCCCGTGTGGTGTAGGTACACCCACGGCGCTGTTAGGGAGGGAGTTCCAGAATTTTGTCCGTGTGGTGTAGGTACACCCACGGCGCTGTTAGGGAGGGAGTTCCAGGATATTGCCCGTGTGGTGTAGGTACACCCACGGCGCTGTTAGGGAGGGAGTTCCAGGATTTTGTCCCGTGTGGTGTAGGTACACCTACGGCGCTGTTAGGGAGGGAGTTCCAGGATTTTGTCCGTGTGGTGTAGGTACACCCACAGTGCTGTTAGGGAGGGAGTTCCAGGATTTTGTCCCTGTGGGGTAGGTACACCCACGGCGCTTTTAGGGAGGGAGTTCCAGGATTTTGTCTGTACAGTGTAGGTACACCCACGGCGCTGTTAGGGAGGGAGTTCCAGGATTTTGTCCGTGTGGTGTAGGTACACCCACGGCGCTGTTAGTGATGGAGTTCCAGGATTTTGTCCCTGTGGGGTAGGTACACCCACGGCGCTTTTAGGGAGGGAGTTCCAGGATTTTGTCTGTGTGGTGTAGGTACACCCACAGCGCTGTTAGGGAGAGATTTCCTGGATTTTGTCTGTGTGGTATAGGTACACCCACGGCGCTGTTAGGGAGGGAGTTCCAGGATTTTGTCCCTGTGGTGTAGGTACACCCACGGTGCTGTTAGGGTGGGAGTTCCAGGATTTTGTCCGTGTGGTGTAGGTACACCCATGGTGCAGTTAAGGAGGGAGTTCCAGGATTTTGTCCCCTGTGGTGTAGGTACACCCATGGCGCTGTTAGGGAGGGAGTTCCAGGATTTTGTCCGTGTGGTGTAGGTACACCCACGGCGCTGTTAGGGAGGGAGTTCCAGGATTTTGTCTCCGTGGTGTAGGTACACCCACGGCGCTGTTAGGGAGGGAGTTCCAGGATTTTGTCCGTGTGGTGTAGGTACACCCACGGTGCTGTTAGGGAGGGAGTTCCAGGATTTTGTCCGTGTGGTGTAGGTACACCCACGGTGCTGTTAGGGAGGGAGTTCCAGGATTTTGTCCGTGTGGTGTAGGTACACCCACGGTGCTGTTAGGGAGGGAGTTCCAGGATTTTGTCCGTGTGGTGTAGGTACACCCACGGTGCTGTTAGGGAGGGAGTTCCAGGATTTTGACCCAGCGACAGTGAAGGAACGGCCGATATATTTCCAAGTCAGGATGGTGAGGGGCTCGGAGGGGAACTTCCAGGCGGTGGTGTTCCCATGTGTCTGCTGCCCTTGTCCTTCTAGATGGTAGTGGTCGTGGGTTTGGAAGGTGCTGTTGAAGGAGCCTTGGTGAGTTGCTGCAGTGCATCTTGTAGATGGTACACACGCTGCTGCTACTGTGCGTCGGTGGTGGAGGGAGTGAATGTTTGTGGATGGGGTGTGGATCAAGCGGGGCTGCTTTGTCCTGGACGGTGTCGAGCTTCTTGAGTGTTGTGGGAGCTGCAACTCATCCAGGCAAGTGGGGAGTATCCCATCACACTCCTGACTTGTGCCTTGTAGATGGTGGACAGGCTTTGGGGGAGTCAGGAGGTGAGTGACTCTCCGCAGGATTCCCAGTCTCTGACCTGCTCTTGTAGCCGCAGTGTTTATATGGCTGGTCCCAGTTCAGTTTCTGGTCAATGGTAACCCCCAGGATGTTGACAGTGGGGGATTCAGTGAGGGTAATGCCCATTGAACGTCAAGGGGGCGATGGTTGGATTCTCTCTTGTTGGAGATGGTCAGTGCCTGGCACTTGTGTGGCGTGAATGTTACAGATCACACAGACTCGCTGTGTTTAAAACAAAACCTTTTCCCATCTCTCCCCCCTCCCCAACCCCGTCCCCCACTGGTTCTTTCCCCCGATCGCCCTCAATTTGTGTGTCCCTCTGGTTCCCGACCCTCCAGCCAGAACGAGGAACACCCCCCGGCTTCTCTCTCTCTCTCTCTCTCCCTCCGCGTGGACTGAAGCCCCTCGTTCCTCCCTACCCCCAGGGTCACTCCAGACACTCGAGCTCCATAATCCAGACTGACACTCCCCCCCCCGGTGCCAGTACTGAGGGAGTGCTGCACTGTCAGAGGGTCAGTACTGAGGGAGCGCTGCACTGTCAGAGGGTCAGTACTGAGGGAGCGCTGCACTGTCAGAGGGTCAGTACTGAGGGAGTGCTGCACTGTCAGAGGGTCAGTACTGAGGGAGTGCTGCACTGTCAGAGGGTCAGTACTGAGGGAGTGCTGCACTGTCGGAGGGTCAGTACTGAGGGAATGCTGCACTGTCGGAGGGTCAGTACTGAGGGAGTGCCGCACTGTCAGACAGTCAGTACTGAGGGAGTGCTGCACTGTCAGAGGGTCAGTACTGAGGGAGTGCTGCACTGTCAGAGGGTCAGTACTGAGGGAGCGCTGCACTGTCAGAGGGTCAGTACTGAGGGAGTGCCGCACTGTCAGAGGATCAGTGCTGAGGGAGTGCTGCACTGTCAGAGGGTCAGTACTGAGGGAGTGCTGCACTGTCGGAGGGTCAGTACTGAGGGAGTGCCGCACTGTCAGAGGGTCAGTACTGAGGGAGTGCTGCACTGTCGGAGGGTCAGTACTGAGGGAGTGCTGCACTGTCGGAGGGTCAGTACTGAGGGAGTGCCGCACTGTCAGAGGGTCAGTAGTGAGGGAGTGCTGCACTGTCAGAGGGTCAGTACTGAGGGAGTGCCGCACTGTCAGTGGGTCAGTACTGAGGGAGCGCTGCACTGTCAGAGGGTCAGTACTGAGGGAGTGCTGCACTGTCAGAGGGTCAGTACTGAGGGAGTGCTGCACTGTCAGAGGGTCAGTACTGAGGGAGTGCTGCACTGTCAGACAGTCAGTACTGAGGGAGTGCTGCACTGTCAGAGGGTCAGTACTGAGGGAGTGCTGCACTGTCAGAGGGTGAGTACTGAGGGAGTGCCGCACTGTCAGAGGGTCAGTACTGAGGGAGTGCTGCACTGTCAGAGGGTCAGTACTGAGGGAGTGCTGCACTGTCAGAGGGTCAGTACTGAGGGAGTGCTGCACTGTCAGATGGTCAGTACTGAGGGAGTGCTGCACTGTCAGAGGGTCAGTACTGAGGGAGTGCAGCACTGTCAGAGGGTCAGTACTGAGGGAGTGCCGCACTATCAGAGGGTCAGTACTGAGGGAGTGCTGCACTGTCAGAGGGTCAGTAGTGAGGGAGTGCTGCACTGTCAGAGGGTCAGTACTGAGGGAGTGCTGCACTGTCGGAGGGTCAGTACTGAGGGAGCGCAGCACTGTCAGAGGGTCAGTACTGAGGGAGAGCGGCACTGTCAGAGGGTCAGTACTGAGGGAGTGCAGCACTGTCAGAGGGTCTGTACTGAGGGAGTGCTGCACTGTCAGAGGGTCAGTACTGAGGGAGTGCTGCATTGTCAGAGGGTCAGTACTGAGGGAGTGGCTGCACTGTTGGAGGGTCAGTACTGAGGGAGTGCTGCACTGTCAGATGGTCAGTACTGAGGGAGTGCTGCACTGTCGGAGGGTCAGTGCCTAGGGAGTGCTGCACTGTTGGAGGGTCAGTACTGAGGGAGTGCTGCACTGTCGGAGGGTCAGTGCCTAGGGAGTGCTGCACTGTTGGAGGGTCAGTACTGAGGGAGTGCTGCACTGTCCGGGGGTCAGTGCTGAGGGAGTGCTGCACTGTCAGAGGGTCAGTACTGAGGGAGTGCCGCACTGTCAGAGGGTAGTAATGAGGGAGTGCTGCACTGTCGGAGGGTCAGTACTGAGGGAGTGCTGCACTGTCAGAGGGTCAGTACTGAGGGAGTGCTGCACTGTCAGAGGGTCAGTACTGAGGGATTGCTGCACTGTCAGAGGGTCAGTACTGAGGGAGTGCTGCACTGTCAGAGGGTCAGTACTGAGGGAGTGCTGCACTGTCAGAGGGTCAGTACTGAGGGAGTGCCGCACTGTCAGAGGGTCAGTACTGAGGGAGTGCCGCACTGTCAGAGGGTCAGTACTGAGGGAGTGCTGCACTGTCCGGGGGTCAGTACTGAGGGAGTGCCGCACTGTCAGAGGGTCAGTGCTGAGGGAGTGCCGCTCTGTCGGAGGCGTTGTCTCTCTGGATGAGATGCCAACCTGTTTCCCATGGCTCTCTCAGGCGGGTGTGAAAGGTCCCACAGCCTCAATCGGCGGAAGTGTGGAGGGGGCTAGGGGGGGTGGTATAATTCCCCCAGTATCCTGGGGCCCAGAATGTTCCCCCTCAGCCAACATGACATGGGGTTATTATCACATCACTGTTTGTGGGATCTTGCTGTGCACAGTTTGGCTGCCCCTTCTCCGCCATCACAACCGTGAACTCAGTTCCGAGAAGGGTCCCCATTGACTGTGAGGTGATGTCCCAAGATTTGTAAGAGGCGCTAGAGCAATGTAAATGATCTGTTATTGCTTGTTAGTAACTCCAGGCTCTGATTTTATTTACAGTCGAGTGCAGTAACATCTGTGGTAAGTGTAAATCCAACTCTCTGCACAGCGGTACACACAGACCAAACACCCAGCATCACTCACACTCACTCACACTCACTCACACTCGGTAAGTGTAAATACATCTCTCTGCACAGCGGTACACACAGACCAAACAACCAGCGTCACTCACACTCACACTCACTCACTCACACTCGGTAAGTGTAAATCCATCTCTCTGCACAGCGGTACACACAGACCAAACACCCAGCGTCACTCACACTCACTCACTCACACTCGGTAAGTGTAAATCCATCTCTCTGCACAGCACTAAACCTCACACCCAGCGTCACTCACACTCACTCACACTCGGTAAGTGTAAATCCATCTCTCTGCACAGCGGTACACATAGACCAAACGCCCAGCGTCACTCACACACACACTCACTCACTCACACTCGGTAAGTGTAAATCCATCTCTCTGCACAGCGGTACTCATAGACCAAACACCCAGCGTCACTCACAGTCACACTCACTCACTCACACTCGGTAAGTGTAAATCCATCTCTTTGCACAGCGGTACACATAGACCAAACACCCAGCGTCACTCACACTCACACTCACTCTCTCACACTCACACTAAAACCTCACACCCAGCGTCACTCACACACACACTCACTCACTCACACTCGGTAAGTGTAAATCCATCACTCTGCACAGCGGTACACATAGACCAAGCACCCAGCGTCACTCACACTCACTCACACTCACTCACACTCACTCACACTCACACTCACACTCACACACACTCACACTAAAACCTCACACCCAGCATCACTCACACACACACTCACTCACTCACACTCGGTAAGTGTAAATCCATCTCTCTGCACAGCGGTACACATAGACCAAACACCCAGCGTCACTCACACTCACTCACACTCTCTCACACTCGGTAAGTGTAAATCCATCTCTCTGCACAGTGGTACACATAGACCAAACACCCAGCGTCACTCACACTCACTCACACTCACTCACTCACACTCGGTAAGTGTAAATCCATCTCTCTGCACAGCGGTACACATAGACCAAACACCCAGCGTCACTCACACTCACTCACACTCACACTCACACACACTCACACTAAAACCTCACACCCAGCATCACTCACACACACACTCACTCACTCACACTCGGTAAGTGTAAATCCATCTCTCTGCACAGCGGTACACATAGACCAAACACCCAGCGTCACTCACACTCACACTCACACACACTCACACTAAAACCTCACACCCAGCGTCACTCGCACTCACACTCACTCTCACTCACTCGGTAAGTGTAAATCCATCTCTCTGCACAGCGGTACACATAGACCAAACACCCAGCGTCACTCACACTCACACTCACTCTCTCACACTCGGTAAGTGTAAATCCATCTGTCTGCACAGCGGTACACATAGACCAAACACCCAGCGTCACTCACACACACTCACTCACACACACTCACACTAAAACCTCACACCCAGCATCACTCACACTCACACTCACTCACTCACACTCGGTAAGTGTAAATCCATCTCTCTGCACAGCGGTACACATAGACCAAGCACCCAGCGTCACTCACACTCACACTCACTCACTCACACTCGGTAAGTGTAAATCAATCTCTCTGCACAGCGGTACACATAGACCAAACACCCAGCGTCACTCACACTCACTCACACTCACTAAAACCTCACACCCAGCGTCACACACACTCACACTCACTCACTCACACTCGGTAAGTGTAAATCCAACTCTCTGCACAGCGGTACACCTAGACCAAACACCCAGCGTCACTCACACTCACACACACTCACTCACTCACACTCGGTAAGTGTAAATCCATCTCTCTGCACAGCGGTACACATAGACCAAACACCCAGCGTCACTCACACTCACTCACACTCACTCGCACTCGGTAAGTGTAAATCCAACTCTCTGCACAGCGGTACACATAGACCAAACACCCAGCGTCACTCACACTCACTCACACTCACTCACTCACACTCGGAAAGTGTAAATCCATCTCTCTGCACAGCGGTACACATAGACCAAACACCCAGCGTCACTCACACTCACACTCACTCACTCACACTCGGTAAGTGTAAATCCATCTCTCTGCACAGCGGTACACATAGACCAAACACCCAGCGTCACTCACACACACACTCACTCACTCACACTCTCTCACTCACACTCACTCACTCACACTCATACTAAAACCTCACACCCAGCGTCACTCACACTCACACTCACACTCACTCTCTCACACTCGGTAAGTGTAAATCCAACTCTCTGCACAGCAGTACACATAGACCAAACACCCAGCGTCACTCACACTCACTCACACACACTCACTCACACTCGGGAAGTGTAAATCCATCTCTCTGCACAGCGGTACACATAGACCAAACACCCAGCGTCACTCACACTCACACTCACTCACTCACACTCGGTAAGTGTAAATCCATCTCTCTGCACAGCGGTACACATAGACCAAACACCCAGCGTCACTCACACTCACTCTCTCACACTCGGTAAATGTAAATCCAACTCTCTGCACAGCACTAAACCTCACACCCAGCGTCACCCACACTCACTCAAACACACTCACACTAAAACCTCACACCCAGTGTCACTCACACTCACACTCACACACACTCACACTCGGTAAGTGTAAATCCATCTCTCTGCACAGCGGTACACATAGACCAAACACCCAGCGTCACTCACACACACACTCACTCACTCACACTCACTCACACACACTCACACTAAAACCTCACACCCAGCGTCACTCACAAACACACTCACTCTCTCACACTCGGTAAGTGTAAATCCATCTCTCTGCACAGCGGTACACATAGACCAAACACCCAGCATCACACACACTCACACTCACTCACTCACACTCGGTAAGTGTAAATCCAACTCTCTGCGCGGAACTAAACCTCACACCCAGCGTCACTCACACTCACTCACACTCACACACACTAAAACCTCACACCCAGTGTCACTCACACTCACACACACTCACACTAAAACCTCACACCCAGCGTCACTCACACTCACTCACACTCACACACACTAAAACCTCACACCCAGTGTCACTCACACTCACACTCACACACACTCACACTAAAACCTCACACCCAGCGTCACTCAAACTCACTCACACTCACACACACTAAAACCTCACACCCAGTGTCACTCACACACACACTCACACACACTCACACTAAAACCTCACACCCAGCGTCACTCACACTCACTCACACTCACACACACACACTCACTCACATTCACACTCACAGTCACTCACTCACACACACTCACACTTGGTAAGTGTAAATCCAACTCTCTGCACGGCACTAAACCTCACACCCAGCGTCACTCACGCTCACTCACACTCAAACTAAAACCTCATACCCAGCGTCACTCACACTCACTCACACTCGGTAAGTGTAAGTCCAACTCTCTGCACAGCACTAAACCTCACACCCAGCGTCACTCACACTCACTCACACTCACACACACTAAAACCTCACACCCAGTGTCACTCACACTCACACACACTCACACTAAAACCTCACACCCAGCGTCACTCACACTCACTCACACTCACACACACTAAAACCTCACACCCAGTGTCACTCACACTCACACTCACACACACTCACACTAAAACCTCACACCCAGCGTCACTCACACTCACTCACACTCACACACACTAAAACCTCACACCCAGTGTCACTCACACACACACTCACACACACTCACACTAAAACCTCACACCCAGCGTCACTCACACTCACTCACACTCACACACACACACTCACTCACATTCACACTCACAGTCACTCACTCACACACACTCACACTTGGTAAGTGTAAATCCAACTCTCTGCACGGCACTAAACCTCACACCCAGCGTCACTCACACTCACTCACACTCAAACTAAAACCTCATACCCAGCGTCACTCACACTCACTCACACTTGGTAAGTGTAAGTCCAACTCTCTGCACAGCACTAAACCTCACACCCAGCGTCACTCACACTCACTCACACTCGCACTAAAACCTCACACCCAGCGTCACTCACACTCACACTAAAACCTCACACCCAGCGTCACTCACACTCACTCACACTCACACACACACACTCACACTCACTCACACTCACACTCACACTCACTCACACTCGGTAAGTGTAAATCCAACTCTCTGCACAGCACTAAACCTCACACCCAGTGTCACTCACACTCACTCATTCACACTCACTCACTCATACTCGGTAAGTGTAAATCCATCTCTCTGCACAGAGGTACACATAGACCAAACACCCAGCGTCACTCACTCACACTCACTCACTCACACTCGGTAAGTGTAAATCCATCTCACTGCACAGCGGCACACATAGACCGAACACCCAGCGTCACTCACACTCACTCACACTCACTCACACTCGGTAAGTGTAAATCCATCTCTCTGCACGGCACTAAACCTCACACCCAGCGTCACTCACACTCACTCACACTCACTAAAACACCACACCCAGCGTCACTCACACTCACACTCACTCACTCACATTCGGTAAGTGTAAATCCATCTCTCCGCACAGAGGTACACATAGACCAAACACCCAGCGTCACTCACACTCACACTCACTCACTCACACTCGGTAAGTGTAAATCCATCTCTCTGCACAGCAGTACACATAGACCAAACACCCAGCGTCACTCACACTCACACTCACTCTCTCACACTCGGTAACTGTAAATCCAACTCTCTGCACAGCACCAAACCTCACACCCAGCGTCACTCACACTCACTCACACTCACTAAAACCTCACACCCAGCGTCACTCACACTCACACTCACTCACTCACACTCGGTATGTGTAAATCCAACTCTCTGCACGGCACTAAAACTCACACCCAGCGTCACTCACACTCACTCACACACACTCACACTAAAACCTCACACCCAGCGTCACTCACACTCACTCACACACACTCACACTTAAACCTCACACCCAGCATCACTCACAAACACACTCACTCTCTCACACTCGGTAAGTGTAAATCCATCTCTCTGCACAGCGGTACACATAGACCAAACACCCAACGTCACTCACACTCACACTCACTCACTCACACTCAGTAAGTGTAAATCCAACTCTCTGCACGGCACTAAACCTCACACCCAGCATCACTCACACTCACTCACACTCACACACACTAAAACCTCACACCCAGCGTCACTCACACTCACTCACACTCACACACACTAAAACCTCACACCCAGCGTCACTCACACTCACTCACACTCACACACACTAAAACCTCACACCCAGTGTCACTCACACTCACACTCACACACACTCACACTAAAACCTCACACCCAGCGTCACTCACACTCACTCACACTCACTCACACTAAAACCTCACACCCAGCGTCACTCACACTCACTCACACTCACACACACTAAAACCTCACACCCAGTGTCACTCACACTCACACTCACACACACTCACACTAAAACCTCACACCCAGCGTCACTCACACTCACTCACACTCACACACACACACTCACTCACATTCACACTCACACTCACTCACTCACACACACTCACACTTGGTAAGTGTAAATCCAACTCTCTGCATGGCACTAAACCTCACACCCAGCGTCACTCACACTCACTCACACTCATACTAAAACCTCATACCCAGCGTCACTCACACTCACTCACACTTGGTAAGTGTAAGTCCAACTCTCTGCACAGCACTAAACCTCACACCCAGCGTCACTCACACTCACTCACACTCACACTAAAACCTCACACCCAGCGTCACTTACACTCACACTAAAACCTCACACCCAGCGTCACTCACACTCACTCACACTCACACACTCACACTCACACTCGGTAAGTGTAAATCCAACTCTCTGCACAGCACTAAACCTCACACCCAGTGTCACTCACACTCACTCATTCACACTCACTCACTCACACTCACACTCACTCACACTCACACACATTCACTCACAGTCGGTAAGTGTAAATCCAACTCTCTGCACGGCACTAAACCTCACACCCAGCGTCACTCACACTCACTCACACTCATACTAAAACCTCATACCCAGCGTCACTCACACTCACTCACACTCGGTAAGTGTAAGTCCAACTCTCTGCACAGCACTAAACCTCACACCCAGCGTCACTCACACTCACTCACACTCACACTAAAACCTCACACCCAGCGTCACTCACACTCACTCACACTCACACACACACACTCACACTCACTCACACTCACACTCACACTCGGTAAGTGTAAATCCAACTCTCTGCACAGCACTAAACCTCACACCCAGTGTCACTCACACTCACTCATTCACACTCACTCACTCACACTCACACTCACTCACACTCACACACATTCACTCACAGTCGGTAAGTGTAAATCCAACTCTCTGCATGGCACTAAATTTCATACCCAACGTCACTCACACTCACTCACACTCACTCACACTAAAGCTCACACCCAGCATCACTCACACTCACACACACTCACTCACACTCACATTCACTCACACTCACATACTCACTCACACACACCCACACAGAAACCTCACACCCAGCGTCACTCACACTCACTCACACTCGGTAAGTGTAAGTCCAACTCTCTGCACAGCACTAAACCTCACACCCAGCATCACTCACACTCACTCACACTCACACTAAAACCTCACACCCAGTGTCACTCACACTCACACTAAAACCTCACACCCAGCGTCACTCACACTCACTCACACTCACACACACACACTCACACTCACTCACACGCACACTTACACTCACTCACAGACTCGGTAAGTGTAAATCCAACTCTCACACCCAGTGTCACTCACACTCACTCATTCACACTCACTCACACTCACACTCACTCACACTCGGTAAGTGTAAATCCATCTCTCTGCACGGCACTAAACCTCACACCCAGCGTCACTCACACTCACTCACACTCACTAAAACCTCACACCCAGCGTCACTCACACTCACACTCACTCACTCACACTAAAATCTCACACCCAGCGTCAGTCACAAACACACTCACTCTCTCACACTCGGTAAGTGTAAATCCATCTCTCTGCACAGCGGTACACATAGACCAAACACCCAGCATCACTCACACTCACACTCACTCACTCACACTCACACTAAAACCTCACACCCAGCGTCACTCACACTCACTCACACACACTCACAATTAAACGTCACACCCAGCGTCACTCACACTCACTCACACACACTCACACTAAAACCTCACACCCAGCGTCACTCACACTCACTCACACACACTCACAATTAAACGTCACACCCAGCGTCACTCACAAACACACTCACTCTCTCACACTCGGTAAGTGTAAATCCATCTCTCTGCACAGCGGTACACATAGACCAAACACCCAGCGTCACTCACACTCACACTCACTCACTCACACTCGGTAAGTGTAAATCCAACTCTCTGCACGGCACTAAATCTCACACCCAGCGTCACTCACACTCACTCACACTCACACACACTAAAACCTCACACCCAGTGTCACTCACACTCACACTCACACACACTCACACTCAAACCTCACACCCAGCGTCACTCACACCCACTCACACTCACACACACTAAAACCTCACACCCAGTGTCACTCACACACACTCACACTAAAACCTCACACCCAGCGTCACTCACACTGACTCACACTCACACACACTAAAACTTCACACCCAGTGTCACTCACACTCACACTCACACACACTCACACTAAAACCTCACACCCAACGTCACTCACGCTCACTCACACACACACACTAAAACCTCACACCCAGCATCACTCACACTCACTCACACTCACTAAAACCTCACACCCAGCGTCACTCACACTCACTCACACTCACACACACACACTCACACTCACTCACACTCACACTCACACTCGGTAAGTGTAAATCCAACTCTCTGCACAGCATTAAACCTCACACCCAGTGTCACTCACACTCACTCATTCACACTCACTCACTCACACTCACACTCACTCACACTCACACACCTTCACTCACAGTCGGTAAGTGTAAATCCAACTCTCTGCACGGCACTAAATTTCATACCCAACGTCACTCACACTCACTCACACTAAAGCTCACACCCAGCATCACTCACACTCACACACACTCACTCACACTCACATTCACTCACACTCACATACTCACTCACACACACCCACACAGAAACCTCACACCCAGCGTCACTCACACTCACACACTCGGTAAGTGTAAGTCCAACTCTCTGCACAGCACTAAACCTCACACCCAGCATCACTCACACTCACTCACACTCACACTAAAACCTCACACCCAGTGTCACTCACACTCACACTAAAACCTCACACCCAGCGTCACTCACACTCACTCACACTCACACACACACACTCACACTCACTCACACTCACACTTACACTCACTCACAGACTCGGTAAGTGTAAATCCAACTCTCACACCCAGTGTCACTCACACTCACTCATTCACACTCACTCACACTCACACTCACTCACACTCGGTAAGTGTAAATCCATCTCTCTGCACGGCACTAAACCTCACACCCAGCGTCACTCACACTCACTCACACTCACTAAAACCTCACACCCAGCGTCACTCACACTCACACTCACTCACTCACACTAAAATCTCACACCCAGCGTCAGTCACAAACACACTCACTCTCTCACACTCGGTAAGTGTAAATCCATCTCTCTGCACAGCGGTACACATAGACCAAACACCCAGCATCACTCACACTCACACTCACTCACTCACACTCGGTATGTGTAAATCCAACTCTCTGCACGGCACTAAAACTCACACCCAGCGTCACTCATACTCACTCACACACACTCACACTAAAACCTCACACCCAGCATCACTCACACTCACTCACACACACTCACACTAAAACCTCACACCCAGCGTCACTCACAAACACACTCACTCACTCACACTCGGTAAGTGTAAATCCATCTCTCTGCACAGCGGTACACATAGACCAAACACCCAGCGTCACTCACACTCACACTCACTCACTCACACTCGGTAAGTGTAAATCCAACTCTCTGCACAGCACTAAACCTCACACCCAACGTCACTCACACTCACTCACACTCACACACACTAAAACCTCACACCCAGTGTCACTCACACTCACACACACTCACACTAAAACCTCACACCCAGCGTCACTCACACTCACTCACACTCACACACACTAAAACCCTACACCCAGTGTCACTCACACTCACACTCACACACACTCACACTAAAACCTCACACCCAGCATCACTCACACTCACTCACACTCACACACACTAAAGCCTCACACCCAGTGTCACTCACACTCACACTCACACACACTCACACTAAAACCTCACACCCAGCGTCACTCACACTCACTCACACTCACACACACTAAAACCTCACACCCAGCGTCACTCACACTCACTCACACTCACTAAAAACTCACACCCAGCGTCACTCACACTCACTCACACTCACACACACACTCACACTCACTCACACTCACACTCACACTCGGTAAGTGTAAATCCAACTCTCTGCACAGCACTAAACCTCGCACCCAGTGTCACTCACACTCACTCATTCACACTCACTCACTCACACTCACACTCACTCACACTCACACACATTCACTCACAGTCGGTAAGTGTAAATCCAACTCTCTGCACGGCACTAAACCTCACACCCAGCGTCACTCACACTCACTCACACTCATACTAAAACCTCATACCCAGCGTCACTCACACTCACTCACACTCGGTAAGTGTAAGACCAACTCTCTGCACAGCACTAAACCTCACACCCAGCGTCACTCACACTCACTCACACTCACACTAAAACCTCACACCCAGTATCACTCACACTCACTCACACTCACACACACACACTCACACTCAATCACACTCACACTCACACTCGGTAAGTGTAAATCCAACTCTCTGCACAGCACTAAACCTCACACCCAGTGTCATTCACACTCACTCATTCACACTCACTCACTCACACTCACACTCACTTACACTCACACACATTCACTCACAGTCGGTAAGTGTAAATCCAACTCTCTGCATGGCACTAAATTTCATACCCAACGTCACTCACACTCACTCACTCTCACTAACACTAAAGCTCACACCCAGCGTCACTCACACTCACACACACTCACTCACACTCACATTCACTCACACTCACATACTCACTCACACACACCCACACTGAAACCTCACACCCAGCGTCACTCACACTCACTCACACTCGATAAGTGTAAGTCCAACTCTCTGCACAGCACTAAACCTCACACCCAGCATCACTCACACTCACTCACACTCACACTAAAACCTCACACCCAGTGTCACTAACACTCACACTAAAACCTCACACCCAGCGTCACTCACACTCACTCACACTCACACACACACACTCACACTCACTCACAATCACACTCACACTCACTCATAGACTCGGTAAGTGTAAATCCAACTCTCTGCACAGCACTAAACCTCACACCCAGTGTCACTCACACTCACTCATTCACACTCACTCACACTCACACTCACTCACACTCGGTAAGTGTAAATCCATCTCTCTGCACGGCACTAAACCTCACACCCAGCGTCACTCACACTCACTCACACTCACTAAAACATCACACCCAGCGTCACTCACACTCACACTCACTCACTCACACTCGGTAAGTGTAAATCCATCTCTCTGCACAGAGGTACACATAGACCAAACACCCAGCGTCACACACACTCACACTCACTCTCTCACACTCGGTAAGTGTAAATCCAACTCTCTGCACAGCACCAAACCTCACACCCAGCGTCACTCACACTCACTCACACTCACTAAAACCTCACACCCAGCGTCACTCACACTCACACTCACTCACTCACACTCGGTATGTGTAAATCCAACTCTCTGCACGGCACTAAAACTCACACCCAGCGTCACTCACACTCACTCACACACACTCACACTAAAACCTCACACCCAGCGTCACTCACACTCACTCACACACACTCACACTAAAACCTCACACCCAGCGTCACTCACAAACACACTCACTCTCTCACACTCGGTAAGTGTAAATCCATCTCTCTGCACAGCGGTACACATAGACCAAACACCCAACGTCACTCACACTCACACTCACTCACTCACACTCGGTAAGTGTAAATCCATCTCTCTGCATGGCACTAAACCTCACACCCAGCGTCACTCACACTCACTCACTCACACTAAAATCTCACACCCAGCGTCAGTCACAAACACACTCACTCTCTCACACTCGGTAAGTGTAAATCCATCTCTCTGCACAGCGGTACACATAGACCAAACACGCAGCATCACTCACACTCACACTCACTCACTCACACTCGGTATGTGTAAATCCAACTCTCTGCACGGCACTAAAACTCACACCCAGCGTCACTCACACTCACTCACACACACTCACACTAAAACCTCACACCCAGCGTCACTCACAAACACACTCACTCTCTCACACTCGGTAAGTGTAAATCCATCTCTCTGCACAGCGGTACACATAGACCAAACACCCAGCGTCACTCACACTCACACTCACTCAATCACACTCGGTAAGTGTAAATCCAACTCTCTGCACGGCACTAAACCTCACACCCAGCGTCATTCACACTCACTCACACTCACACACACTAAAACCTCACACCCAGTGTCACTCACACTCACACTCACACACACTCACACTAAAACCTCACACCCAGCGTCACTCACACTCACTCACACTCACACACACTAAAACCTCACACCCAGTGTCACTCACACTCACACTCACACACACTCACACTAAAACCTCACACCCAGCGTCACTCACACTCACTCACACTCACACACACTAAAGCCTCACACCCAGTGTCACTCACACTCACACTCACACACACTCACACTAAAACCTCACACCCAGCGTCACTCACACTCACTCACACTCACACACACTAAAACCTCACACCCAGCGTCACTCACACTCACTCACACTCACTAAAACCTCACACCCAGCGTCACTCACACTCACTCACACTCACACACACACTCACACTCACTCACACTCACACTCACACTCGGTAAGTGTAAATCCAACTCTCTGCACAGCACTAAACCTCACACCCAGCGTCACTCACACTCACTCACACTCATACTAAAACCTCATACCCAGCGTCACTCACACTCACACTCACACTCAGTAAGTGTAAGACCAACTCTCTGCACAGCACTATACCTCACACCCAGCGTCACTCACACTCACTCACACTCACACTAAAACCTCACACCCAGCATCACTCACACTCACTCACACTCACACACACACACTCACACTCAATCACACTCACACTCACACTCGGTAAGTGTAAATCCAACTCTCTGCACAGCACTAAACCTCACACCCAGTGTCACTCACACTCACTCATTCACACTCACTCACTCACACTCACACTCACTTACACTCACACACATTCACTCACAGTCGGTAAGTGTATATCCAACTCTCTGCATGGCACTAAATTTCATACCCAACGTCACTCACACTCACTCACACTCACTAACACTAAAGCTCACACCCAGCGTCACTCACACTCACACACACTCACTCACACTCACATTCACTCACACTCACATACTCACTCACACACACCCACACTGAAACCTCACACCCAGTGTCACTCACACTCACTCACACTCGGTAAGTGTAAGTCCAACTTTCTGCACAGCACTAAACCTCACACCCAGCATCACTCACACTCACTCACACTCACACTAAAACCTCACACCCAGTGTCACTCACACTCACACTAAAACCTCACACCCAGCGTCACTCACACTCACTCACACTCACACACACACACTCACACTCACTCACAATCACACTCACACTCACTCACAGACTCGGTAAGTGTAAATCCAACTCTCTGCACAGCACTAAACCTCAAACCCAGTGTCACTCACACTCACTCATTCACACTCACTCACACTCACACTCACTCACACTCGGTAAGCGTAAATCCATCTCTCTGCACGGCACTAAACCTCACACCCAGCGTCACTCACACTCACTAAAACATCACACCCAGCGTCACTCACACTCACACTCGCTCACTCACATTCGGTAAGTGTAAATCCATCTCTCTGCACAGAGGAACACATAGACCAAACACCCAGCGTCACTCACACTCACACTCACTCACTCACACTCGGTAAGTGTAAATCCATCTCTCTGCACAGCGGTACACATAGACCAAACACCCAGCGTCACTCACACTCACACTCACTCTCTCACACTCGGTAAGTGTAAATCCAACTCTCTGCACAGCACCAAACCTCACACCCAGCGTCACTCACACTCACTCACACTCACTAAAACCTCACACCCAGCGTCACTCACACTCACACTCACTCACTCACACTCGGTATGTGTAAATCCAACTCTCTGCACAGCACTAAAACTCACACCCAGCGTCACTCACACTCACTCACACACACTCACACTAAAACCTCACACCCAGCGTCACTCACACTCACTCACACACACTCACACTAAAACCTCACACCCAGCGTCACTCACAAACACACTCACTCTCTCACACTCGGTAAGTGTAAATCCATCTCTCTGCACAGCGGTACACATAGACCAAACACCCAGCGTCACTCACACTCACACTCACTCACTCACACTCGGTAAGTGTAAATCCAACTCTCTGCACGGCACTAAACCTCACACCCAGCGTCACTCACACTCACTCACACTCACACACACTAAAACCTCACACCCAGTGTCACTCACACTCACACTCACACACACTCACAATAAAACCTCACATCCAGCGTCACTCACACTCACTCACACTCACACACACTAAAACCTCACACCCAGTGTCACTCACACTCACACTCACACACACTCACACTAAAACCTCACACCCAGCATCACTCACACTCACTCACACTCACACACACTAAAACCTCACACCCAGTGTCACTCACACTCACTCACACACACACACTCACTCACATTCACACTCACACTCACTCACACACACTCACACTTGGTAAGTGTAAATCCAACTCTCTGCACGGCACTAAACCTCACACCCAGCGTCACTCACACTCACTCACACTGATACTAAAACCTCATACCCAGCGTCACTCACACTCACTCACACTCGGTAAGTGTAAGTCCAACTCTCTGCACAGCACTAAACCTCACACCCAGCGTCACTCACACTCACTCACACTCACACTAAAACCTCACACCCAGCATCACTCACACTCACACTAAAACCTCACACCCAGCGTCACTCACACTCACTGACACTCACACACACACACACACACACTCACACTCACACTCACACTCGGTAAGTGTAAATCCAACTCTCTGCACAGCACTAAACCTCACACCCAGTGTCACTCACACTCACTCATTCACACTCACTCACTCACACTCACACTCACTCACACTCACACACATTCACTCACAGTCGGTAAGTGTAAATCCAACTCTCTGCATGGCACTAAACCTCACACCCAGCGTCACTCACACTCACTCACACTCATACTAAAACCTCATACCCAGCGTCACTCACACTCACTCACACTCGGTAAGTGTAAGTCCAACTCTCTGCACAGCACTAAACCTCACACCCAGCTTCACTCACACTCACTCACACTCACACACACACACTCACACTCAATCACACTCACATTCACACTCGGTAAGTGTAAATCCAACTCTCTGCACAGCACTAAACCTCACACCCAGTGTCACTCACACTCACTCATTCACACTCACTCACTCACACTCACACTCACTCACACTCACACACATTCACTCACAGTCGGTAAGTGTAAATCCAACTCTCTGCATGGCACTAAATTTCATACCCAACGTCACTCACACTCACTCACACTCACTCACACTAAAGCTCACACCCAGCATCACTCACACTCACACACACTCACTCACACTCACATTCACTCACACTCACATACTCACTCACACACACCCACACTGAAACCTCACACCCAGCGTCACTCACACTCACTCACACTCGGTAAGTGTAAGTCCAACTCTCTGCACAGCACTAAACCTCACACCCAGCATCACTCACACTCACTCACAATCACACTAAAACCTCACACCCAGTGTCACTCACACTCACACTAAAACCTCACACCCAGCGTCACTCACACTCACTCACACTCACACACACACACTCACATTCACTCACACTCACACTCACACTCACTCACAGACTCGGTAAGTGTAAATCCAACTCTCTGCACAGCACTAAACCTCACACCCAGTGTCACTCACACTCACTCATTCACACTCACTCACACTCACACTCACTCACACTCACACACATTCACTCACAGTCAGTAAGTGTAAATCCAACTCTCTGCATGGCACTAAAGCTCATACCCAACGTCACTCACACTCACACACACTCACTCACACTAAAGCTCACACCCAGCATCACTCACACTCACACACACTCACTCACACTCACACACACTCACACTCACATACTCACTCACACACACCCACACTAAAACCTCACACCCAGCGTCACTCACACTCACTCACACTCGGTAAGTGTAAGTCCAACTCTCTGCACAGCACTAAACCTCACACCCAGCATCACTCACACTCACACTCTCACTAAAACCTCACACCCAGCGTCACTCACACTCACACTAAAACCTCACACCCAGCGTCACTCACACTAAAACCTCACACCCAGCGTCACTTACACTCACTCACATTCACACACATTCACTCACACTCGGTAAGTGTAAGTCCAACTCTCTGCACAGCACTAAACCTCACACCCAGTGTCACTCACACTCACTCACACTCACACTAAAACCTCAAACCCAGCGTCACTCACACTCACACTAAAACCTCACACCCAGCGTCACTCACACTAAAACCTCACAACCAGCGTCACTTACACTCACTCACAATCACACACATTCACTCACACTCTGTAAGTGTAAGTCCAACTCTCTGCACAGCACTAAACCTCACACCCAGTGTCACTCACACTCACTCACACTCACACTAAAACCTCACACCCAGCATCACTCACACTCACTCACACTCACACTCACACTAAAACCTCACACCCAGCATCACTCACACTCACTCACACTCACACTCACACTAAAACCTCACACCTAGCGTCAGTCACACTCACTCACACTCACACACACTCACTCACTCGGTAGGTGTAAATCCAACTCTCTGCACAGCACTAAACCTCACACCCAGTGTCACTCACACTCACTCATTCACACTCACTCACTCACACTCACACTCACTCACACTCACACACATTCACTCACAGTCGGTAAGTGTAAATCCAACTCTCTGCATGGCACTAAATTTCATACCCAACGTCACTCACACTCACTCACACTCACTCACACTAAAGCTCACACCCAGCATCACTCACACTCACACACACTCACTCACACTCACATTCACTCACACTCACATACTCACTCACACACACCCACACTGAAACCTCACACCCAGCGTCACTCACACTCACTCACACTCGGTAAGTGTAAGTCCAACTCTCTGCACAGCACTAAACCTCACACCCAGCATCACTCACACTCACTCACACTCACACTAAAACCTCACACCCAGTGTCACTCACACTCACACTAAAACCTCACACCCAGCGTCACTCACACTCACTCACACTCACACACACACACTCACATTCACTCACACTCACACTCACACTCACTCACAGACTCGGTAAGTGTAAATCCAACTCTCTGCACAGCACTAAACCTCACACCCAGTGTCACTCACACTCACTCATTCACACTCACTCACACTCACACTCACTCACACTCACACACATTCACTCACAGTCAGTAAGTGTAAATCCAACTCTCTGCATGGCACTAAAGCTCATACCCAACGTCACTCACACTCACACACACTCACTCACACTAAAGCTCACACCCAGCATCACTCACACTCACACACACTCACTCACACTCACACACACTCACACTCACATACTCACTCACACACACCCACACTAAAACCTCACACCCAGCGTCACTCACACTCACTCACACTCGGTAAGTGTAAGTCCAACTCTCTGCACAGCACTAAACCTCACACCCAGCATCACTCACACTCACACTCTCACTAAAACCTCACACCCAGCGTCACTCACACTCACACTAAAACCTCACACACAGCGTCACTCACACTAAAACCTCACACCCAGCGTCACTTACACTCACTCACAATCACACACATTCACTCACACTCTGTAAGTGTAAGTCCAACTCTCTGCACAGCACTAAACCTCACACCCAGTGTCACTCACACTCACTCACACTCACCCTAAAACCTCACACCCAGCGTCACTCACACTCACTCACTCTCACTCACACTCACACTAAAACCTCACACCCAGCATCACTCACACTCACTCACACTCACACTCACACTAAAACCTCACACCCAGCATCACTCACACTCACTCACACTCACACTCACACTAAAACCTCACACCTAGCATCAGTCACACTCACTCACACTCACACACACTCACTCACTCGGTAGGTGTAAATCCAACTCTCTGCACAGCACTAAACCTCACACCCAGTGTCACTCACACTCACTCATTCACACTCACTCACACACTCACTCACACTCACTCACACTCACACACATTCACTCACAGTCGGTAAGTGTAAATCCAACTCTCTGCATGGCACTAAAGCTCACACCCAACGTCACTCACACTCACTCACTCACACTCACTCACACTAAAGCTCACACCCAGCATCACTCACACTCACACACACTCACTCACACTCACCCTCACTCACACTCAGGCATACTCACACACACTCACACTAAAACCTCACACCCAGCGTCACTCACACTCACTCACACTCACACACACTAAAACCTCACACCCAGTGTCACTCACACTCACACTCACACGCACTCACACTAAAACCTCACACCCAGCGTCACTCACACTCACTCACACTCAGACACACTAAAACCTCACACCCAGTGTCACTCACACTCACACTCACACACACTCACACTAAAACCTCACACCCAGCGTCACTCACACTCACTCACACTCACACACACTAAAACCTCACACCCAGTGTCACTCACACTCACACTCACACACACTCACACTAAAACCTCACACCCAGCATCACTCACACTCACTCACACTCACACACACTAAAACCTCACACCCAGCGTCACTCACACTCACTCACAGTCACACACACACACTCACTCACATTCAAACTCACACTCACTCACTCACACACAGTCACACTTGGTAAGTGTAAATCCAACTCTCTGCACGGCACTAAACCTCACACCCAGCGTCACTCACACTCACTCACACTCATACTGAAACCTCATACCCAGCGTCACTCACACTCACTCACACTCGGTAAGTGTAAGTCCAACTCTCTGCACAGCACTAAACCTCACACCCAGCGTCACTCACACTCACTCACACTCACACTAAAACCTCACACCCAGCGTCACTCACACTCACACTAAAACCTCACACCCAGTGTCACTCACACTCACTGACACTCACACACACACACTCACACTCACTCACACTCACACTCACACTCGGTAAGTGTAAATCCAACTCTCTGCACTGCACTAAACCTCACACCCAGTGTCACTCACACTCACTCATTCACACTCACTCACTCACACTCACACTCACTCACACTCACACACATTCACTCACAGTCGGTAAGTGTAAATCCAACTCTCTGCACGGCACTAAACCTCACACCCAGCGTCACTCACACTCACTCACACTCATACTAAAACCTCATACCCAGCGTCACTCACACTCACTCACACTCGGTAATTGTAAGTCCAACTCTCTGCACAGCACTAAACCTCACACCCAGCGTCACTCACACTCACTCACACTCACACTAAAACCTCACACCCAGCGTCACTCACACTCACTCACACTCACACACACACACTCACACTCAATCACACTCACATTCACACTCGGTAAGTGTAAATCCAACTCTCTGCACAGCACTAAACCTCACACCCAGTGTCACTCACACTCACTCATTCACACTCACTCACTCACACTCACACTCACTCACACTCACACACATTCACTCACAGTCGGTAAGTGTAAATCCAACTCTCTGCATGGCACTAAATTTCATACCCAACGTCACTCACACTCACTCACACTCACTCACACTAAAGCTCACACCCAGCATCACTCACACTCACACACTCACTCACACACACCCACACTGAAACCTCACACCCAGCGTCACTCACACTCACTCACACTCGGTAAGTGTAAGTCCAACTCTCTGCACAGCACTAAACCTCACACCCAGCATCACTCACACTCACTCACACTCACACTAAAACCTCACACCCAGTGTCACTCACACTCACACTAAAACCTCACACCCAGCATCACTCACACTCACTCACACTCACACACACACACTCACATTCACTCACACTCACACTCACTCACAGACTCGGTAAGTGTAAATCCAACTCTCTGCACAGCACTAAACCTCACACCCAGTGTCACTCACACTCACTCATTCACACTCACTCACACTCACACTCACTCACACTCACACACATTCACTCACAGTCGGTAAGTGTAAATCCAACTCTCTGCATGGCACTAAAGCTCATACCCAACGTCACTCACACTCACACACACTCACTCACACTAAAGCTCACACCCAGCATCACTCACACTCACACACACTCACTCACACTCACACACACTCACACTCACATACTCACTCACACACACCCACACTAAAACCTCACACCCAGCGTCACTCACACTCACTCACACTCGGTAAGTGTAAGTCCAACTCTCTGCACAGCACTAAACCTCACACCCAGCATCACTCACACTCACTCACACTCTCACTAAAACCTCACACCCAGCGTCACTCACACTAAAACCTCACACCCAGCGTCACTTACACTCACTCACATTCACACACATTCACTCACACTCGGTAAGTGTAAGTCCAACTCTCTGCACAGCACTAAACCTCACACCCAGTGTCACTCACACTCACTCACACTCACACTAAAACCTCACACCCAGCGTCACTCACACTCACAATAAAACCTCACACCCAGCGTCACTCACACTAAAACCTCACACCCAGCGTCACTTACACTCACTCACAATCACACACATTCACTCACACTCTGTAAGTGTAAGTCCAACTCTCTGCACAGCACTAAACCTCACACCCAGTGTCACTCACACTCACTCACACTCACACTAAAACCTCACACCCAGCATCACTCACACTCACTCACACTCACACTCACACTAAAACCTCACACCCAGCATCACTCACACTCACTCACACTCGGTAAGTGTAAGTCCAACTCTCTGCACAGCACTAAACCTCACACCCAGCGTCACTCACACTCACTCACACTCACACTAAAACCTCACACCCAGCGTCACTCACACTCACACTAAAACCTCACACCCAGCGTCACTCACACTCACTGACACTCACACACACACACTCACACTCACTCACACTCACACTCAACACTCGGTAAGTGTAAATCCAACTCTCTGCACAGCACTAAACCTCACACCCAGTGTCACTCACACTCACTCATTCACACTCACTCACTCACACTCACACTCACTCACACTCACACACATTCACTCACAGTCGGTAAGTGTAAATCCAACTCTCTGCACGGCACTAAACCTCACACCCAGCGTTACTCACACTCACTCACACTCATACTAAAACCTCATACCCAGCGTCACTCACACTCACTCACACTCGGTAAGTGTAAGTCCAACTCTCTGCACAGCACTAAACCTCACACCCAGCGTCACTCACACTCACTCACACTCACACTAAAACCTCACACCCAGCGTCACTCACACTCACTCACACTCACACACACACACTCACACTCAATCACACTCACATTCACACTCGGTAAGTGTAAATCCAACTCTCTGCACAGCACTAAACCTCACACCCAGTGTCACTCACACTCACTCATTCACACTCACTCACTCACACTCACACTCACTCACACTCACACACATTCACTCACAGTCGGTAAGTGTAAATCCAACTCTCTGCATGGCACTAAATTTCATACCCAACGTCACTCACACTCACTCACACTCACTCACACTAAAGCTCACACCCAGCATCACTCACACTCACACTCACTCACTCACACTCACATTCACTCACACTCACATACTCACTCACACACACCCACACTGAAACCTCACACCCAGTGTCACTCACACTCCCTCACACTCGGTAAGTGTAAGTCCAACTCTCTGCACAGCACTAAACCTCACACCCAGCATCACTCACACTCACTCACACTCACACTAAAACCTCACACCCAGTGTCACTCACACTCACACTAAAACCTCACACCCAGCGTCACTCACACTCACTCACACTCACACACACACACTCACATTCACTCACACTCACACTCACTCACAGTCGGTAAGTGTAAATCCAACTCTCTGCACAGCACTAAACCTCACACCCAGAGTCACTCACACTCACTCATTCACACTCACTCACACTCACACTCACTCACACTCACACACATTCACTCACAGTCGGTAAGTGTAAATTCAACTCTCTGCATGGCACTAAAGCTCATACCCAACGTCACTCACACTCACACACACTCACTCACACTAAAGCTCACACCCAGCATCACTCACACTCACACACACTCACTCACACTCACACACACTCACACTCACATACTCACTCACACACACCCACACTAAAACCTCACACCCAGCGTCACTCACACTCACTCACACTCGGTAAGTGTAAGTCCAACTCTCTGCACAGCACTAAACCTCACACCCAGCATCACTCACACTCACTCACACTCTCACTAAAACCTCACACCCAGCGTCACTCACACTCACACTAAAACCTCACACCCAGCGTCACTCACACTAAAACCTCACACCCAGCGTCACTTACACTCACTCACATTCACACACATTCATTCACACTCGGTAAGTGTAAGTCCAACTCTCTGCACAGCACTAAACCTCACACCCAGTGTCACTCACACTCACTCACACTCACACTAAAACCTCAAACCCAGCGTCACTCACACTCACACTAAAACCTCACACCCAGCGTCACTCACACTAAAACCTCACACCCAGCGTCACTTACACTCACTCACAATCACACACATTCACTCACACTCTGTAAGTGTAAGTCCAACTCTCTGCACAGCACTAAACCTCACACCCAGTGTCACTCACACTCACTCACACTCACACTAAAACCTCACACCCAGCATCACTCACACTCACTCACACTCACACTCACACTAAAACCTCACACCCAGCATCACTCACACTCACTCACACTCACACTCACACTAAAACCTCACACCTAGCGTCAGTCACACTCACTCACACTCACACACACTCACTCACTCGGTAGGTGTAAATCCAACTCTCTGCACAGCACTAAACCTCACACCCAGTGTCACTCACACTCACTCATTCACACTCACTCACTCACACTCACTCACACTCACTCACACTCACACACATTCACTCACAGTCGGTAAGTGTAAATCCAACTCTCTGCATGGCACTAAAGCTCACACCCAACGTCACTCACACTCAATCACTCACACTCACTCACACTAAAGCTCACACCCAGCATCACTCACACTCACACACACTCACTCACACTCACCCTCACTCACACTCAGACATACTCACACACACTCACACTAAAACCTCACACCCAGCGTCACTCACACTCACTCACACTCACACACACTAAAACCTCACACCCAGTGTCACTCACACTCACACTCATACACACTCACACTAAAACCTCACACCCAGCGTCACTCACACTCACTCACACTCACACACACTAAAACCTCACACCCAGTGTCACTCACACTCACACTCACACACACTCACACTAAAACCTCACACCCAGCATCACTCACACTCACTCACACTCACACACACTAAAACCTCACACCCAGTGTCACTCACACTCACACTCACACTCACACACACTCACACTAAAACCTCACACCCAGCGTCAATCACACTCACTCACACTCACACACACACACTCACTCACATTCACACTCACACTCACTCACTCACACACACTCACACTTGGTAAGTGTAAATCCAACTCTCTGCACGGCACTAAACCTCACACCCAGCGTCACTCACACTCACTCACACTCATACTAAAACCTCATACCCAGCGTCACTCACACTCACTCACACTCGGTAAGTGTAAGTCCAACTCTCTGCACAGCACTAAACCTCACACCCAGCGTCACTCACACTCACTCACACTCACACTAAAACCTCACACCCAGCGTCACTCACACTCACTCACACTCACACACACACACTCACACTCAATCACACTCACATTCACACTCGGTAAGTGTAAATCCAACTCTCTGCACAGCACTAAACCTCACACCCAGTGTCACTCACACTCACTCATTCACACTCACTCACTCACACTCACACTCACTCACACTCACACACATTCACTCACAGTCGGTAAGTGTAAATCCAACTCTCTGCATGGCACTAAATTTCATACCCAACGTCACTCACACTCACTCACACTCACTCACACTAAAGCTCACACCCAGCATCACTCACACTCACACTCACTCACTCACACTCACATTCACTCACACTCACATACTCACTCACACACACCCACACTGAAACCTCACACCCAACGTCACTCACACTCACTCACACTCGGTAAGTGTAAGTCCAACTCTCTGCACAGCCCTAAACCTCACACCCAGCATCACTCACACTCACTCACACTCACACTAAAACCTCACACCCAGTGTCACTCACACTCACACTAAAACCTCACACCCAGCGTCACTCACACTCACTCACACTCACACACACACACTCACACTCACTCACACTCACACTCACACTCACTCACAGACTCGGTAAGTGTAAATCCAACTCTCTGCACAGCACTAAACCTCACACCCAGTGTCACTCACACTCACTCATTCACACTCACTCACACTCACACTCACTCACACTCACACACATTCACTCACAGTCGGTAAGTGTAAATCCAACTCTCTGCATGGCACTATAGCTCATACCCAACGTCACTCACACTCACAGACACTCACTCACACTAAAGCTCACACCCAGCATCACTCACACTCACACACACTCACTCACACTCACACACACTCACCCTCACATACTCACTCACACACACCCACACTAAAACCTCACACCCAGCGTCACTCACACTCACTCACACTCGGTAAGTGTAAGTCCAACTCTCTGCACAGCACTAAACCTCACACCCAGCATCACTCACACTCACTCACACTCTCACTAAAACCTCACACCCAGCATCACTCACACTCACACTAAAACCTCACACCCAGCGTCACTCACACTAAAACCTCACACCCAGCGTCACTTACACTCACTCACATTCACACACATTCACTCACACTCGGTAAGTGTAAGTCCAACTCTCTGCACAGCACTAAACCTCACACCCAGTGTCACTCACACTCACTCACACTCACCCTAAAACCTCACACCCAGCGTCACTCACACTCACACTAAAACCTCACACCCAGCGTCAATCACACTAAAACCTCACACCCAGCGTCACTTACACTCACTCACATTCACACACATTCACTCACACTCGGTAAGTGTAAGTCCAACTCTCTGCACAGCACTAAACCTCACACCCAGTGTCACTCACACTCACTCACACTCACACTAAAACCTCACACCCAGCATCACTCACACTCACTCACACTCACACTCACACTAAAACCTCACACCCAGCATCACTCACACTCACTCACACTCACACTCACACTAAAACCTCACACCTAGCATCAGTCACAGTCACTCACACTCACACACACTCACTCACACTCGGTAGGTGTAAATCCAACTCTCTGCACAGCACTAAACCTCACACCCAGTGTCACTCACACTCACTCACACTCACACACATTCGCTCACAGTCGGTAAGTGTAAATCCAACTCTCTGCATGGCACTAAAGCTCACACCCAACGTCACTCACACTCACTCACTCACACTCACTCACACTAAAGCTCACACCCAGCATCACTCACACTCACACACACTCACTCACACTCACCCTCACTCACACTCAGACATACTCACACACACCCACACTAAAACCTCACACCCAGCGTCACTCACACTGACTCACACTCACACTAAAACCTCACACTCAGCGTCACTCACACTCACTCACACTCACACACACACTCACACTCACTCACACTCATACTCACACTCACTCACAGTCACACACACACTTTGTAAGTGTAAATCCAACTCTCTGCATGGCACTAAACCTCACACCCAGCGTCACTCACACTCACTCACACTCACTAAAACCACACACCCAGCGTCATGCACACTCGCACTCACTCACTCACACTCGGTAAGTGTAAATCCATCTCTCTGCACAGCGGTACGCATAAACCAAACACCCAGCGTCACTCACACTCACACTCACTCTCTCACACTCGGTAAGTGTAAATCCAACTCTCTGCACAGCACCAAACCTCACACCCAGCGTCACTCACACTCACACTCACTCACTCACACTCGGTATGTGTAAATCCAACTCTCTGCACGGCACTAAAACTCACACCCAGCGTCACTCACACTCACTCACACACACTCACACTAAAACCTCACACCCAGCGTCACTCACACTCACTCACACACACTCACACTAAAACCTCACACCCAGCGTCACTCATAAACACACTCACTCTCTCACACTCGGTAAGTGTAAATCCATCTCTCTGCACAGCGGTACACATAGACCAAACACCCAGCGTCACTCACACTCACACTCACTCACTCACACTCGGTAAGTGTAAATCCAACTCTCTGCACGGCACTAAACCTCACACCCAGCGTCACTCACACTCACTCACACTCACACACACTAAAACCTCACACCCAGTGTCACTCACACTCACACTCACACACACTCACACTAAAACCTCACACCCAGCGTCACTCACACTCACTCACACTCACACACACTAAAACCTCACACCCAGTGTCACTCACACTCACACTCACACACACTCACACTAAAACCTCACACCCAGCGTCACTCACACTCACTCACACTCACACACACTAAAACCTCACACCCAGTGTCACTCACACTCACACACTCACACACACACACTCACTCACATTCACACTCACACTCACTCACTCACACACACTCACACTTGGTAAGTGTAAATCCAACTCTCTGCACGGCACTAAACCTCACACCCAGCGTCACTCACACTCACTCACACTCATACTAAAACCTCATACCCAGCGTCACTCACACTCACTCACACTCGGTAAGTGTAAGTCCAACTCTCTGCACAGCACTAAACCTCACACCCAGCGTCACTCACACTCACTCACACTCACACTAAAACCTCACACCCAGCGTCACTCACACTCACACTAAAACCTCACACCCAGCGTCACTCACACTCACTCACACTCACACACACACACACACACTCACTCACACTCACACTCACACTCGGTAAGTGTAAATCCAACTCTCTGCACAGCACTAAACCTCACACCCAGTGTCATTCACACTCACTCATTCACACTCACTCACTCACACTCACACTCACTCACACTCACACACATTCACTCACAGTCGGTAAGTGTAAATCCAACTCTCTGCATGGCACTAAATTTCATACCCAATGTCACTCACACTCACTCACACTCACTCACACTAAAGCTCACATCCAGCATCACTCACACTCACACACACTCACTCACACTCACAATCACTCACACTCACATACTCACTCACACACACCCACACTAAAACCTCACACCCAGCGTCACTCACATTCACTCACACTCGGTAAGTGTAAGTCCAACTCTCTGCACAGCACTAAACCTCACACCCAGCATCACTCACACTCACTCACACTCACACTAAAACCTCACACCCAGCGTCACTCACACTCACACTAAAACCTCACACCCAGCGTCACTCACACTAAAACCTCACACCCAGCGTCACTCACACTCACTCACATTCACACACATTCACTCATACTCGGTAAGTGTAAGTCGAACTCTCTGCACAGCACTAAACCTCACACCCAGTGTCACTCACACTCACTCACACTCACACTAAAACCTCACACCCAGCATCACTCACACTCACTCACATTCACACTCACACACACTAAAACCTCACACCCAGTGTCACTCACACTCACACTCACACACACTCACACTAAAACCTCACACCCAGCGTCACTCACACTCAGTCACACTCACACACACACACTCACTCACATTCACGCTCACACTCACTCACTCACACACACTCACACTTGGTAAGTGTAAATCCAACTCTCTGCACGGCACTAAACCTCACACCCAGCGTCACTCACGCTCACTCACACTCGGTAAGTGTAAGTCCAACTCTCTGCACAGCACTAAACCTCACACCCAGCGTCACTCACACTCACTCACACTCACACTAAAGCCTCACACCCAGTGTCACTCACACTCACACTAAAACCTCACACCCAGCGTCACTCACACTCACTCACATTCACACACATTCACTCATACTCGGTAAGTGTAAGTCGAACTCTCTGCACAGCACTAAACCTCACACCCAGTGTCACTCACACTCACTCACACTCACACTAAAACCTCACACCCAGCGTCACTCACACTCACTCACACTCTCTCACACTCGGTAAGTGTAAGTCCAACTCTCTGCACAGCACTAAACCTCACACCCAGTGTCACTCACACTCACTCACACTCACACTAAAACCTCACACCCAGCGTCACTCACACTCACACTAAAACCTCACACCCAGCGTCACTCACACTAAAACCTCACACCCAGCGTCACTTACACTCACTCACATTCACACACATTCACTCACACTCGGTAAGTGTAAGTCCAACTCTCTGCACAGCACTAAACCTCACACCCAGTGTCACTCACACTCACTCACACTCACACTAAAACCTCACACCCAGCATCACTCACACTCACTCACACTCACACTCACACTAAAACCTCACACCTAGCGTCAGTCACACTCACTCACACTCACACACACTCACTCACACTCGGTAGGTGTAAATCCAACTCTCTGCACAGCACTAAACCTCACACCCAGTGTCACTCACACTCACTCATTCACACTCACTCACTCACACTCACTCACACTCACTCACACTCACACACATTCACTCACAGTCGGTAAGTGTAAATCCAACTCTCTGCATGGCACTAAAGCTCACACCCAACGTCACTCACACTCACTCACACTCACTCACACTAAAGCTCTCACCCAGCATCACTCACACTCACACACACTCACTCACACTCACCCTCACTCACACTCAGACATACTCACACACACCCACACTAAAACCTCACACCCAGCGTCACTCACACTCACTCACACTCACACTAAAACCTCACACTCAGCGTCACTCACACTCACTCACACTCACACTCACACACACACTCACACTCACTCACACTCATACTCACACTCACTCACAGTCACACACACACCTTGTAAGTGTAAATCCAACTCTCTGCATGGCACTAAACCTCACACCCAGCGTCACTCACACTCACTCACACTCACACACACTCACACTAAAACCTCACACCCAGTGTCACACTCACTCACACTCACACACACTCACACTAAAACCTCACACCCAGTGTCACTCACACTCACTCACACTCACACACATTCACACTAAAACCTCACACCCAGCGTCACTCACACTCACTCACACTCACACTAAAACCTCACACCAGCGTCACTCATACTCACTCACACTCGGTAAGTGTAAGTCCAACTCTCTGCACAGCACTAAACCTCACACCCAGCTTAACTCACATTCACTCACACTCACACTAAAACCTCACACCCAGCGTCACTCACACTCACTCACATTCACACATATTCACTCATACTCGGTCAGTGTTAGTCCAACTCTCTGCACAGCACTAAACCTCACACCCAGTGTCACTCACACTCACTCACACTCGCACTAAAACCTCACACCCAGCATCACTCACACTCACTCACATTCACACATATTCACTCATACTCGGTAAGTGTAAATCCAACTCTCTGCACGGCACTAAACCTCACACCCAGCGTCACTCACACTCACTCACACTCATACTAAAACCTCATACCCAGCGTCACTCACACTCACTCACACTCGGTAAGTGTAAGTCCAACTCTCTGCACAGCACTAAACCTCACACCCAGCGTCACTCACACTCACTCACACTCACACTAAAACCTCACACCCAGCGTCACTCACACTCACACTAAAACCTCACACCCAGCGTCACTCACACTCACTCACACTCACACACACACACACACTCACTCACACTCACACTCACACTCGGTAAGTGTAAGTCCAACTCTCTGCACAGCACTAAACCTCACACCCAGCGTCACTCACACTCACTCACACTCACACTAAAACCTCACACCCAGCGTCACTCACACTCACACTAAAACCTCACACACAGCGTCACTCACACTAAAACCTCACACCCAGCGTCACTTACACTCACTCACAATCACACACATTCACTCACACTCTGTAAGTGTAAGTCCAACTCTCTGCACAGCACTAAACCTCACACCCAGTGTCACTCACACTCACTCACACTCACCCTAAAACCTCACACCCAGCGTCACTCACACTCACTCACTCTCACTCACACTCACACTAAAACCTCACACCCAGCATCACTCACACTCACTACAACTCACACTCACACTAAAACCTCACACACCCCATCACTCACACTCACTCACACTCACACTCACACTAAAACCTCACACCTAGCGTCAGTCACACTCACTCACACTCACACACACTCACTCACTCGGTAGGTGTAAATCCAACTCTCTGCACAGCACTAAACCTCACACCCAGTGTCACTCACACTCACTCATTCACACTCACTCACACACTCACTCACACTCACTCACACTCACACACATTCACTCACAGTCGGTAAGTGTAAATCCAACTCTCTGCATGGCACTAAAGCTCACACCCAACGTCACTCACACTCACTCACTCACACTCACTCACACTAAAGCTCACACCCAGCATCACTCACACTCACACACACTCACTCACACTCACCCTCACTCACACTCAGGCATACTCACACACACTCACACTAAAACCTCACACCCAGCGTCACTCACACTCACTCACACTCACACACACTAAAACCTCACACCCAGTGTCACTCACACTCACACTCACACGCACTCACACTAAAACCTCACACCCAGCGTCACTCACACTCACTCACACTCAGACACACTAAAACCTCACACCCAGTGTCACTCACACTCACACTCACACACACTCACACTAAAACCTCACACCCAGCGTCACTCACACTCACTCACACTCACACACACTAAAACCTCACACCCAGTGTCACTCACACTCACACTCACACACACTCACACTAAAACCTCACACCCAGCATCACTCACACTCACTCACACTCACACACACTAAAACCTCACACCCAGCGTCACTCACACTCACTCACAGTCACACACACACACTCACTCACATTCAAACTCACACTCACTCACTCACACACAGTCACACTTGGTAAGTGTAAATCCAACTCTCTGCACGGCACTAAACCTCACACCCAGCGTCACTCACACTCACTCACACTCATACTGAAACCTCATACCCAGCGTCACTCACACTCACTCACACTCGGTAAGTGTAAGTCCAACTCTCTGCACAGCACTAAACCTCACACCCAGCGTCACTCACACTCACTCACACTCACACTAAAACCTCACACCCAGCGTCACTCACACTCACACTAAAACCTCACACCCAGTGTCAATCACACTCACTGACACTCACACACACACACTCACACTCACTCACACTCACACTCACACTCGGTAAGTGTAAATCCAACTCTCTGCACAGCACTAAACCTCACACCCAGTGTCACTCACACTCACTCATTCACACTCACTCACTCACACTCACACTCACTCACACTCACACACATTCACTCACAGTCGGTAAGTGTAAATCCAACTCTCTGCACGGCACTAAACCTCACACCCAGCGTCACTCACACTCACTCACACTCATACTAAAACCTCATACCCAGCGTCACTCACACTCACTCACACTCGGTAATTGTAAGTCCAACTCTCTGCACAGCACTAAACCTCACACCCAGCGTCACTCACACTCACTCACACTCACACTAAAACCTCACACCCAGCGTCACTCACACTCACTCACACTCACACACACACACTCACACTCAATCACACTCACATTCACACTCGGTAAGTGTAAATCCAACTCTCTGCACAGCACTAAACCTCACACCCAGTGTCACTCACACTCACTCATTCACACTCACTCACTCACACTCACACTCACTCACACTCACACACATTCACTCACAGTCGGTAAGTGTAAATCCAACTCTCTGCATGGCACTAAATTTCATACCCAACGTCACTCACACTCACTCACACTCACTCACACTAAAGCTCACACCCAGCATCACTCACACTCACACACTCACTCACACACACCCACACTGAAACCTCACACCCAGCGTCACTCACACTCACTCACACTCGGTAAGTGTAAGTCCAACTCTCTGCACAGCACTAAACCTCACACCCAGCATCACTCACACTCACTCACACTCACACTAAAACCTCACACCCAGTGTCACTCACACTCACACTAAAACCTCACACCCAGCATCACTCACACTCACTCACACTCACACACACACACTCACATTCACTCACACTCACACTCACTCACAGACTCGGTAAGTGTAAATCCAACTCTCTGCACAGCACTAAACCTCACACCCAGTGTCACTCACACTCACTCATTCACACTCACTCACACTCACACTCACTCACACTCACACACATTCACTCACAGTCGGTAAGTGTAAATCCAACTCTCTGCATGGCACTAAAGCTCATACCCAACGTCACTCACACTCACACACACTCACTCACACTAAAGCTCACACCCAGCATCACTCACACTCACACACACTCACTCACACTCACACACACTCACACTCACATACTCACTCACACACACCCACACTAAAACCTCACACCCAGCGTCACTCACACTCACTCACACTCGGTAAGTGTAAGTCCAACTCTCTGCACAGCACTAAACCTCACACCCAGCATCACTCACACTCACTCACACTCTCACTAAAACCTCACACCCAGCGTCACTCACACTAAAACCTCACACCCAGCGTCACTTACACTCACTCACATTCACACACATTCACTCACACTCGGTAAGTGTAAGTCCAACTCTCTGCACAGCACTAAACCTCACACCCAGTGTCACTCACACTCACTCACACTCACACTAAAACCTCACACCCAGCGTCACTCACACTCACAATAAAACCTCACACCCAGCGTCACTCACACTAAAACCTCACACCCAGCGTCACTTACACTCACTCACAATCACACACATTCACTCACACTCTGTAAGTGTAAGTCCAACTCTCTGCACAGCACTAAACCTCACACCCAGTGTCACTCACACTCACTCACACTCACACTAAAACCTCACACCCAGCATCACTCACACTCACTCACACTCACACTCACACTAAAACCTCACACCCAGCATCACTCACACTCACTCACACTCGGTAAGTGTAAGTCCAACTCTCTGCACAGCACTAAACCTCACACCCAGCGTCACTCACACTCACTCACACTCACACTAAAACCTCACACCCAGCGTCACTCACACTCACACTAAAACCTCACACCCAGCGTCACTCACACTCACTGACACTCACACACACACACTCACACTCACTCACACTCACACTCAACACTCGGTAAGTGTAAATCCAACTCTCTGCACAGCACTAAACCTCACACCCAGTGTCACTCACACTCACTCATTCACACTCACTCACTCACACTCACACTCACTCACACTCACACACATTCACTCACAGTCGGTAAGTGTAAATCCAACTCTCTGCACGGCACTAAACCTCACACCCAGCGTTACTCACACTCACTCACACTCATACTAAAACCTCATACCCAGCGTCACTCACACTCACTCACACTCGGTAAGTGTAAGTCCAACTCTCTGCACAGCACTAAACCTCACACCCAGCGTCACTCACACTCACTCACACTCACACTAAAACCTCACACCCAGCGTCACTCACACTCACTCACACTCACACACACACACTCACACTCAATCACACTCACATTCACACTCGGTAAGTGTAAATCCAACTCTCTGCACAGCACTAAACCTCACACCCAGTGTCACTCACACTCACTCATTCACACTCACTCACTCACACTCACACTCACTCACACTCACACACATTCACTCACAGTCGGTAAGTGTAAATCCAACTCTCTGCATGGCACTAAATTTCATACCCAACGTCACTCACACTCACTCACACTCACTCACACTAAAGCTCACACCCAGCATCACTCACACTCACACTCACTCACTCACACTCACATTCACTCACACTCACATACTCACTCACACACACCCACACTGAAACCTCACACCCAGTGTCACTCACACTCCCTCACACTCGGTAAGTGTAAGTCCAACTCTCTGCACAGCACTAAACCTCACACCCAGCATCACTCACACTCACTCACACTCACACTAAAACCTCACACCCAGTGTCACTCACACTCACACTAAAACCTCACACCCAGCGTCACTCACACTCACTCACACTCACACACACACACTCACATTCACTCACACTCACACTCACTCACAGTCGGTAAGTGTAAATCCAACTCTCTGCACAGCACTAAACCTCACACCCAGAGTCACTCACACTCACTCATTCACACTCACTCACACTCACACTCACTCACACTCACACACATTCACTCACAGTCGGTAAGTGTAAATTCAACTCTCTGCATGGCACTAAAGCTCATACCCAACGTCACTCACACTCACACACACTCACTCACACTAAAGCTCACACCCAGCATCACTCACACTCACACACACTCACTCACACTCACACACACTCACACTCACATACTCACTCACACACACCCACACTAAAACCTCACACCCAGCGTCACTCACACTCACTCACACTCGGTAAGTGTAAGTCCAACTCTCTGCACAGCACTAAACCTCACACCCAGCATCACTCACACTCACTCACACTCTCACTAAAACCTCACACCCAGCGTCACTCACACTCACACTAAAACCTCACACCCAGCGTCACTCACACTAAAACCTCACACCCAGCGTCACTTACACTCACTCACATTCACACACATTCATTCACACTCGGTAAGTGTAAGTCCAACTCTCTGCACAGCACTAAACCTCACACCCAGTGTCACTCACACTCACTCACACTCACACTAAAACCTCAAACCCAGCGTCACTCACACTCACACTAAAACCTCACACCCAGCGTCACTCACACTAAAACCTCACACCCAGCGTCACTTACACTCACTCACAATCACACACATTCACTCACACTCTGTAAGTGTAAGTCCAACTCTCTGCACAGCACTAAACCTCACACCCAGTGTCACTCACACTCACTCACACTCACACTAAAACCTCACACCCAGCATCACTCACACTCACTCACACTCACACTCACACTAAAACCTCACACCCAGCATCACTCACACTCACTCACACTCACACTCACACTAAAACCTCACACCTAGCGTCAGTCACACTCACTCACACTCACACACACTCACTCACTCGGTAGGTGTAAATCCAACTCTCTGCACAGCACTAAACCTCACACCCAGTGTCACTCACACTCACTCATTCACACTCACTCACTCACACTCACTCACACTCACTCACACTCACACACATTCACTCACAGTCGGTAAGTGTAAATCCAACTCTCTGCATGGCACTAAAGCTCACACCCAACGTCACTCACACTCAATCACTCACACTCACTCACACTAAAGCTCACACCCAGCATCACTCACACTCACACACACTCACTCACACTCACCCTCACTCACACTCAGACATACTCACACACACTCACACTAAAACCTCACACCCAGCGTCACTCACACTCACTCACACTCACACACACTAAAACCTCACACCCAGTGTCACTCACACTCACACTCATACACACTCACACTAAAACCTCACACCCAGCGTCACTCACACTCACTCACACTCACACACACTAAAACCTCACACCCAGTGTCACTCACACTCACACTCACACACACTCACACTAAAACCTCACACCCAGCATCACTCACACTCACTCACACTCACACACACTAAAACCTCACACCCAGTGTCACTCACACTCACACTCACACTCACACACACTCACACTAAAACCTCACACCCAGCGTCAATCACACTCACTCACACTCACACACACACACTCACTCACATTCACACTCACACTCACTCACTCACACACACTCACACTTGGTAAGTGTAAATCCAACTCTCTGCACGGCACTAAACCTCACACCCAGCGTCACTCACACTCACACTCACTCATACTAAAACCTCATACCCAGCGTCACTCACACTCACTCACACTCGGTAAGTGTAAGTCCAACTCTCTGCACAGCACTAAACCTCACACCCAGCGTCACTCACACTCACTCACACTCACACTAAAACCTCACACCCAGCGTCACTCACACTCACTCACACTCACACACACACACTCACACTCAATCACACTCACATTCACACTCGGTAAGTGTAAATCCAACTCTCTGCACAGCACTAAACCTCACACCCAATGTCACTCACACTCACTCATTCACACTCACTCACTCACACTCACACTCACTCACACTCACACACATTCACTCACAGTCGGTAAGTGTAAATCCAACTCTCTGCATGGCACTAAATTTCATACCCAACGTCACTCACACTCACTCACACTCACTCACACTAAAGCTCACACCCAGCATCACTCACACTCACACTCACTCACTCACACTCACATTCACTCACACTCACATACTCACTCACACACACCCACACTGAAACCTCACACCCAGCGTCACTCACACTCACTCACACTCGGTAAGTGTAAGTCCAACTCTCTGCACAGCACTAAACCTCACACCCAGCATCACTCACACTCACTCACACTCTCACTAAAACCTCACACCCAGCGTCACTCACACTAAAACCTCACACCCAGCGTCACTTACACTCACTCACATTCACACACATTCACTCACACTCGGTAAGTGTAAGTCCAACTCTCTGCACAGCACTAAACCTCACACCCAGTGTCACTCACACTCACTCACACTCACACTAAAACCTCACACCCAGCGTCACTCACACTCACAATAAAACCTCACACCCAGCGTCACTCACACTAAAACCTCACACCCAGCGTCACTTACACTCACTCACAATCACACACATTCACTCACACTCTGTAAGTGTAAGTCCAACTCTCTGCACAGCACTAAACCTCACACCCAGTGTCACTCACACTCACTCACACTCACACTAAAACCTCACACCCAGCATCACTCACACTCACTCACACTCACACTCACACTAAAACCTCACACCCAGCATCACTCACACTCACTCACACTCGGTAAGTGTAAGTCCAACTCTCTGCACAGCACTAAACCTCACACCCAGCGTCACTCACACTCACTCACACTCACACTAAAACCTCACACCCAGCGTCACTCACACTCACACTAAAACCTCACACCCAGCGTCACTCACACTCACTGACACTCACACACACACACTCACACTCACTCACACTCACACTCAACACTCGGTAAGTGTAAATCCAACTCTCTGCACAGCACTAAACCTCACACCCAGTGTCACTCACACTCACTCATTCACACTCACTCACTCACACTCACACTCACTCACACTCACACACATTCACTCACAGTCGGTAAGTGTAAATCCAACTCTCTGCACGGCACTAAACCTCACACCCAGCGTTACTCACACTCACTCACACTCATACTAAAACCTCATACCCAGCGTCACTCACACTCACTCACACTCGGTAAGTGTAAGTCCAACTCTCTGCACAGCACTAAACCTCACACCCAGCGTCACTCACACTCACTCACACTCACACTAAAACCTCACACCCAGCGTCACTCACACTCACTCACACTCACACACACACACTCACACTCAATCACACTCACATTCACACTCGGTAAGTGTAAATCCAACTCTCTGCACAGCACTAAACCTCACACCCAGTGTCACTCACACTCACTCATTCACACTCACTCACTCACACTCACACTCACTCACACTCACACACATTCACTCACAGTCGGTAAGTGTAAATCCAACTCTCTGCATGGCACTAAATTTCATACCCAACGTCACTCACACTCACTCACACTCACTCACACTAAAGCTCACACCCAGCATCACTCACACTCACACTCACTCACTCACACTCACATTCACTCACACTCACATACTCACTCACACACACCCACACTGAAACCTCACACCCAGTGTCACTCACACTCCCTCACACTCGGTAAGTGTAAGTCCAACTCTCTGCACAGCACTAAACCTCACACCCAGCATCACTCACACTCACTCACACTCACACTAAAACCTCACACCCAGTGTCACTCACACTCACACTAAAACCTCACACCCAGCGTCACTCACACTCACTCACACTCACACACACACACTCACATTCACTCACACTCACACTCACTCACAGTCGGTAAGTGTAAATCCAACTCTCTGCACAGCACTAAACCTCACACCCAGAGTCACTCACACTCACTCATTCACACTCACTCACACTCACACTCACTCACACTCACACACATTCACTCACAGTCGGTAAGTGTAAATTCAACTCTCTGCATGGCACTAAAGCTCATACCCAACGTCACTCACACTCACACACACTCACTCACACTAAAGCTCACACCCAGCATCACTCACACTCACACACACTCACTCACACTCACACACACTCACACTCACATACTCACTCACACACACCCACACTAAAACCTCACACCCAGCGTCACTCACACTCACTCACACTCGGTAAGTGTAAGTCCAACTCTCTGCACAGCACTAAACCTCACACCCAGCATCACTCACACTCACTCACACTCTCACTAAAACCTCACACCCAGCGTCACTCACACTCACACTAAAACCTCACACCCAGCGTCACTCACACTAAAACCTCACACCCAGCGTCACTTACACTCACTCACATTCACACACATTCATTCACACTCGGTAAGTGTAAGTCCAACTCTCTGCACAGCACTAAACCTCACACCCAGTGTCACTCACACTCACTCACACTCACACTAAAACCTCAAACCCAGCGTCACTCACACTCACACTAAAACCTCACACCCAGCGTCACTCACACTAAAACCTCACACCCAGCGTCACTTACACTCACTCACAATCACACACATTCACTCACACTCTGTAAGTGTAAGTCCAACTCTCTGCACAGCACTAAACCTCACACCCAGTGTCACTCACACTCACTCACACTCACACTAAAACCTCACACCCAGCATCACTCACACTCACTCACACTCACACTCACACTAAAACCTCACACCCAGCATCACTCACACTCACTCACACTCACACTCACACTAAAACCTCACACCTAGCGTCAGTCACACTCACTCACACTCACACACACTCACTCACTCGGTAGGTGTAAATCCAACTCTCTGCACAGCACTAAACCTCACACCCAGTGTCACTCACACTCACTCATTCACACTCACTCACTCACACTCACTCACACTCACTCACACTCACACACATTCACTCACAGTCGGTAAGTGTAAATCCAACTCTCTGCATGGCACTAAAGCTCACACCCAACGTCACTCACACTCAATCACTCACACTCACTCACACTAAAGCTCACACCCAGCATCACTCACACTCACACACACTCACTCACACTCACCCTCACTCACACTCAGACATACTCACACACACTCACACTAAAACCTCACACCCAGCGTCACTCACACTCACTCACACTCACACACACTAAAACCTCACACCCAGTGTCACTCACACTCACACTCATACACACTCACACTAAAACCTCACACCCAGCGTCACTCACACTCACTCACACTCACACACACTAAAACCTCACACCCAGTGTCACTCACACTCACACTCACACACACTCACACTAAAACCTCACACCCAGCATCACTCACACTCACTCACACTCACACACACTAAAACCTCACACCCAGTGTCACTCACACTCACACTCACACTCACACACACTCACACTAAAACCTCACACCCAGCGTCAATCACACTCACTCACACTCACACACACACACTCACTCACATTCACACTCACACTCACTCACTCACACACACTCACACTTGGTAAGTGTAAATCCAACTCTCTGCACGGCACTAAACCTCACACCCAGCGTCACTCACACTCACACTCACTCATACTAAAACCTCATACCCAGCGTCACTCACACTCACTCACACTCGGTAAGTGTAAGTCCAACTCTCTGCACAGCACTAAACCTCACACCCAGCGTCACTCACACTCACTCACACTCACACTAAAACCTCACACCCAGCGTCACTCACACTCACTCACACTCACACACACACACTCACACTCAATCACACTCACATTCACACTCGGTAAGTGTAAATCCAACTCTCTGCACAGCACTAAACCTCACACCCAATGTCACTCACACTCACTCATTCACACTCACTCACTCACACTCACACTCACTCACACTCACACACATTCACTCACAGTCGGTAAGTGTAAATCCAACTCTCTGCATGGCACTAAATTTCATACCCAACGTCACTCACACTCACTCACACTCACTCACACTAAAGCTCACACCCAGCATCACTCACACTCACACTCACTCACTCACACTCACATTCACTCACACTCACATACTCACTCACACACACCCACACTGAAACCTCACACCCAGCGTCACTCACACTCACTCACACTCGGTAAGTGTAAGTCCAACTCTCTGCACAGCCCTAAACCTCACACCCAGCATCACTCACACTCACTCACACTCACACTAAAACCTCACACCCAGTGTCACTCACACTCACACTAAAACCTCACACCCAGCGTCACTCACACTCACTCACACTCACACACACACACTCACACTCACTCACACTCACACTCACACTCACTCACAGACTCGGTAAGTGTAAATCCAACTCTCTGCACAGCACTAAACCTCACACCCAGTGTCACTCACACTCACTCATTCACACTCACTCACACTCACACTCACTCACACTCACACACATTCACTCACAGTCGGTAAGTGTAAATCCAACTCTCTGCATGGCACTATAGCTCATACCCAACGTCACTCACACTCACAGACACTCACTCACACTAAAGCTCACACCCAGCATCACTCACACTCACACACACTCACTCACACTCACACACACTCACCCTCACATACTCACTCACACACACCCACACTAAAACCTCACACCCAGCGTCACTCACACTCACTCACACTCGGTAAGTGTAAGTCCAACTCTCTGCACAGCACTAAACCTCACACCCAGCATCACTCACACTCACTCACACTCTCACTAAAACCTCACACCCAGCATCACTCACACTCACACTAAAACCTCACACCCAGCGTCACTCACACTAAAACCTCACACCCAGCGTCACTTACACTCACTCACATTCACACACATTCACTCACACTCGGTAAGTGTAAGTCCAACTCTCTGCACAGCACTAAACCTCACACCCAGTGTCACTCACACTCACTCACACTCACCCTAAAACCTCACACCCAGCGTCACTCACACTCACACTAAAACCTCACACCCAGCGTCAATCACACTAAAACCTCACACCCAGCGTCACTTACACTCACTCACATTCACACACATTCACTCACACTCGGTAAGTGTAAGTCCAACTCTCTGCACAGCACTAAACCTCACACCCAGTGCCACTCACACTCACTCACACTCACACTAAAACCTCACACCCAGCATCACTCACACTCACTCACACTCACACTCACACTAAAACCTCACACCCAGCATCACTCACACTCACTCACACTCACACTCACACTAAAACCTCACACCTAGCATCAGTCACAGTCACTCACACTCACACACACTCACTCACACTCGGTAGGTGTAAATCCAACTCTCTGCACAGCACTAAACCTCACACCCAGTGTCACTCACACTCACTCACACTCACACACATTCGCTCACAGTCGGTAAGTGTAAATCCAACTCTCTGCATGGCACTAAAGCTCACACCCAACGTCACTCACACTCACTCACTCACACTCACTCACACTAGAGCTCACACCCAGCATCACTCACACTCACACACACTCACTCACACTCACCCTCACTCACACTCAGACATACTCACACACACCCACACTAAAACCTCACACCCAGCGTCACTCACACTGACTCACACTCACACTAAAACCTCACACTCAGCGTCACTCACACTCACTCACACTCACACACACACTCACACTCACTCACACTCATACTCACACTCACTCACAGTCACACACACACTTTGTAAGTGTAAATCCAACTCTCTGCATGGCACTAAACCTCACACCCAGCGTCACTCACACTCACTCACACTCACTAAAACCACACACCCAGCGTCATGCACACTCGCACTCACTCACTCACACTCGGTAAGTGTAAATCCATCTCTCTGCACAGCGGTACGCATAAACCAAACACCCAGCATCACTCACACTCACACTCACTCTCTCACACTCGGTAAGTGTAAATCCAACTCTCTGCACAGCACCAAACCTCACACCCAGCGTCACTCACACTCACACTCACTCACTCACACTCGGTATGTGTAAATCCAACTCTCTGCACGGCACTAAAACTCACACCCAGCGTCACTCACACTCACTCACACACACTCACACTAAAACCTCACACCCAGCGTCACTCACACTCACTCACACACACTCACACTAAAACCTCACACCCAGCGTCACTCATAAACACACTCACTCTCTCACACTCGGTAAGTGTAAATCCATCTCTCTGCACAGCGGTACACATAGACCAAACACCCAGCGTCACTCACACTCACACTCACTCACTCACACTCGGTAAGTGTAAATCCAACTCTCTGCACGGCACTAAACCTCACACCCAGCGTCACTCACACTCACTCACACTCACACACACTAAAACCTCACACCCAGTGTCACTCACACTCACACTCACACACACTCACACTAAAACCTCACACCCAGCGTCACTCACACTCACTCACACTCACACACACTAAAACCTCACACCCAGTGTCACTCACACTCACACTCACACACACTCACACTAAAACCTCACACCCAGCATCACTCACACTCACTCACACTCACACACACTAAAACCTCACACCCAGTGTCACTCACACTCACACACTCACACACACACACTCACTCACATTCACACTCACACTCACTCACTCACACACACTCACACTTGGTAAGTGTAAATCCAACTCTCTGCACGGCACTAAACCTCACACCCAGCGTCACTCACACTCACTCACACTCATACTAAAACCTCATACCCAGCGTCACTCACACTCACTCACACTCGGTAAGTGTAAGTCCAACTCTCTGCACAGCACTAAACCTCACACCCAGCGTCACTCACACTCACTCACACTCACACTAAAACCTCACACCCAGCGTCACTCACACTCACACTAAAACCTCACACCCAGCGTCACTCACACTCACTCACACTCACACACACACACACACACTCACTCACACTCACACTCACACTCGGTAAGTGTAAATCCAACTCTCTGCACAGCACTAAACCTCACACCCAGTGTCATTCACACTCACTCATTCACACTCACTCACTCACACTCACACTCACTCACACTCACACACATTCACTCACAGTCGGTAAGTGTAAATCCAACTCTCTGCATGGCACTAAATTTCATACCCAATGTCACTCACACTCACTCACACTCACTCACACTAAAGCTCACATCCAGCATCACTCACACTCACACACACTCACTCACACTCACATTCACTCACACTCACATACTCACTCACACACACCCACACTAAAACCTCACACCCAGCGTCACTCACATTCACTCACACTCGGTAAGTGTAAGTCCAACTCTCTGCACAGCACTAAACCTCACACCCAGCATCACTCACACTCACTCACACTCACACTAAAACCTCACACCCAGCGTCACTCACACTCACACTAAAACCTCACACCCAGCGTCACTCACACTAAAACCTCACACCCAGCGTCACTCACACTCACTCACATTCACACACATTCACTCATACTCGGTAAGTGTAAGTCGAACTCTCTGCACAGCACTAAACCTCACACCCAGTGTCACTCACACTCACTCACACTCACACTAAAACCTCACACCCAGCATCACTCACACTCACTCACATTCACACTCACACACACTAAAACCTCACACCCAGTGTCACTCACACTCACACTCACACACACTCACACTAAAACCTCACACCCAGCGTCACTCACACTCAGTCACACTCACACACACACACTCACTCACATTCACGCTCACACTCACTCACTCACACACACTCACACTTGGTAAGTGTAAATCCAACTCTCTGCACAGCACTAAACCTCACACCCAGCGTCACTCACACTCACTCACACTCACACTAAAGCCTCACACCCAGTGTCACTCACACTCACACTAAAACCTCACACCCAGCGTCACTCACACTCACTCACATTCACACACATTCACTCATACTCGGTAAGTGTAAGTCGAACTCTCTGCACAGCACTAAACCTCACACCCAGTGTCACTCACACTCACTCACACTCACACTAAAACCTCACACCCAGCGTCACTCACACTCACTCACACTCTCTCACACTCGGTAAGTGTAAGTCCAACTCTCTGCACAGCACTAAACCTCACACCCAGTGTCACTCACACTCACTCACACTCACACTAAAACCTCACACCCAGCGTCACTCACACTCACACTAAAACCTCACACCCAGCGTCACTCACACTAAAACCTCACACCCAGCGTCACTTACACTCACTCACATTCACACACATTCACTCACACTCGGTAAGTGTAAGTCCAACTCTCTGCACAGCACTAAACCTCACACCCAGTGTCACTCACACTCACTCACACTCACACTAAAACCTCACACCCAGCATCACTCACACTCACTCACACTCACACTCACACTAAAACCTCACACCTAGCGTCAGTCACACTCACTCACACTCACACACACTCACTCACACTCGGTAGGTGTAAATCCAACTCTCTGCACAGCACTAAACCTCACACCCAGTGTCACTCACACTCACTCATTCACACTCACTCACTCACACTCACTCACACTCACTCACACTCACACACATTCACTCACAGTCGGTAAGTGTAAATCCAACTCTCTGCATGGCACTAAAGCTCACACCCAACGTCACTCACACTCACTCACAATCACTCACACTAAAGCTCACACCCAGCATCACTCACACTCACACACACTCACTCACACTCACCCTCACTCACACTCAGACATACTCACACACACCCACACTAAAACCTCACACCCAGCGTCACTCACACTCACTCACACTCACACTAAAACCTCACACTCAGCGTCACTCACACTCACTCACACTCACACTCACACACACACTCACACTCACTCACACTCATACTCACACTCACTCACAGTCACACACACACCTTGTAAGTGTAAATCCAACTCTCTGCATGGCACTAAACCTCACACCCAGCGTCACTCACACTCACTCACACTCACACACACTCACACTAAAACCTCACACCCAGTGTCACACTCACTCACACTCACACACACTCACACTAAAACCTCACCCCCAGTGTCACTCACACTCACTCACACTCACACACATTCACACTAAAACCTCACACCCAGCGTCACTCACACTCACTCACACTCACACTAAAACCTCACACCAGCGTCACTCATACTCACTCACACTCGGTAAGTGTAAGTCCAACTCTCTGCACAGCACTAAACCTCACACCCAGCTTAACTCACATTCACTCACACTCACACTAAAACCTCACACCCAGCGTCACTCACACTCACTCACATTCACACATATTCACTCATACTCGGTCAGTGTTAGTCCAACTCTCTGCACAGCACTAAACCTCACACCCAGTGTCACTCACACTCACTCACACTCGCACTAAAACCTCACACCCAGCATCACTCACACTCACTCACATTCACACATATTCACTCATACTCGGTAAGTGTAAATCCAACTCTCTGCACGGCACTAAACCTCACACCCAGCGTCACTCACACTCACTCACACTCATACTAAAACCTCATACCCAGCGTCACTCACACTCACTCACACTCGGTAAGTGTAAGTCCAACTCTCTGCACAGCACTAAACCTCACACCCAGCGTCACTCACACTCACTCACACTCACACTAAAACCTCACACCCAGCGTCACTCACACTCACACTAAAACCTCACACCCAGCGTCACTCACACTCACTCACACTCACACACACACACACACTCACTCACACTCACACTCACACTCGGTAAGTGTAAATCCAACTCTCTGCACAGCACTAAACCTCACACCCAGTGTCATTCACACTCACTCATTCACACTCACTCACTCACACTCACACTCACTCACACTCACACACATTCACTCACAGTCGGTAAGTGTAAATCCAACTCTCTGCATGGCACTAAATTTCATACCCAATGTCACTCACACTCACTCACACTCACTCACACTAAAGCTCACATCCAGCATCACTCACACTCACACACACTCACTCACACTCACATTCACTCACACTCACATACTCACTCACACACACCCACACTAAAACCTCACACCCAGCGTCACTCACATTCACTCACACTCGGTAAGTGTAAGTCCAACTCTCTGCACAACACTAAACCTCACACCCAGCATCACTCACACTCACTCACACTCACACTAAAACCTCACACCCAGCGTCACTCACACTCACACTAAAACCTCAAACCCAGCGTCACTCACACTAAAACCTCACACCCAGCTTCACTCACACTCACTCACATTCACACACATTCACTCATACTCGGTAAGTGTAAGTCGAACTCTCTGCACAGCACTAAACCTCACACCCAGTGTCACTCACACTCACTCACACTCACACTAAAACCTCACACCCAGCATCACTCACACTCACTCACATTCACACTCACACACACTAAAACCTCACACCCAGTGTCACTCACACTCACACTCACACACACTCACACTAAAACCTCACACCTAGCGTCACTCACACTCACTCACACTCACACACACACACTCACTCACATTCACGCTCACACTCACTCACTCACACACACTCACACTTGGTAAGTGTAAATCCAACTCTCTGCACGGCACTAAACCTCACACCCAGCGTCACTCACGCTCACTCACACTCGGTAAGTGTAAGTCCAACTCTCTGCACAGCACTAAACCTCACACCCAGCGTCACTCACACTCACTCACACTCACACTAAAGCTTCACACCCAGTGTCACTCACACTCACACTAAAACCTCACACCCAGCGTCACTCACACTCACTCACATTCACACACATTCACTCATACTCGGTAAGTGTAAGTCGAACTCTCTGCACAGCACTAAACCTCACACCCAGTGTCACTCACACTCACTCACACTCACACTAAAACCTCACACCCAGCGTCACTCACACTCACTCACACTCACTCACACTCGGTAAGTGTAAGTCCAACTCTCTGCACAGCACTAAACCTCACACCCAGTGTCACTCACACTCACTCACACTCACACTAAAACCTCACACCCAGCGTCACTCACACTCACACTAAAACCTCACACCCAGCGTCACTCACACTAAAACCTCACACCCAGCGTCACTTACACTCACTCACATTCACACACATTCACTCACACTCGGTAAGTGTAAGTCCAACTCTCTGCACAGCACTAAACCTCACACCCAGTGTCACTCACACTCACTCACACTCACACTAAAACCTCACACCCAGCATCACTCACACTCACTCACACTCACACTCACACTAAAACCTCACACCTAGCGTCAGTCACACTCACTCACACTCACACACACTCACTCACACTCGGTAGGTGTAACTCCAACTCTCTGCACAGCACTAAACCTCACACCCAGTGTCACTCACACTCACTCATTCACACTCACTCACTCACACTCACTCACACTCACTCACACTCACACACATTCACTCACAGTCGGTAAGTGTAAATCCAACTCTCTGCATGGCACTAAAGCTCACACCCAACGTCACTCACACTCACTCACACTCACTCACACTAAAGCTCACACCCAGCATCACTCACACTCACACACACTCACTCACACTCACCCTCACTCACACTCAGACATACTCACACACACCCACACTAAAACCTCACACCCAGCGTCACTCACACTCACTCACACTCACACTTAAACCTCACACTCAGCGTCACTCACACTCACTCACACTCACACACACACTCACACTCACTCACACTCATACTCACACTCACTCACAGTCACACACACACCTTGTAAGTGTAAATCCAACTCTCTGCATGGCACTAAACCTCACACCCAGCGTCACTCACACTCACTCACACTCACACACACTCACACTAAAACCTCACACCCAGTGTCACACTCACTCACACTCACACACACTCACACTAAAACCTCACACCCAGTGTCACTCACACTCACTCACACTCACACACATTCACACTAAAACCTCACACCCAGCGTCACTCACACTCACTCACACTCACACTAAAACCTCACACCAGCGTCACTCATACTCACTCACACTCGGTAAGTGTAAGTCCAACTCTCTGCACAGCACTAAACCTCACACCCAGTGTCACTCACATTCACTCACACTCGCACTAAAACCTCACACCCAGCATCACTCACACTCACTCACATTCACACATATTCACTCATACTCGGTAAGTGTAAGTCCAACTCTCTGCACAGCACTAAACCTCACACCCAGTGTCACTCACACTCACTCACACTCACACTAAAAACTCACACCCAGCGTCACTCACACTCACTCACACTCACACACACTCACTCACACTTGCTAGGTGTAAATCCAACTCTCTGCACAGCACTAAACCTCACACCCAGTGTCACTCATGCTCACTCATTCACACTCACTCACTCACTCACACTCACTCACACTCACACACATTCACTCACATTCGGTAAGTGTAAATGCAACTCTCTGCACGGCACTAAATTTCATACCCAACGTCACTCACACTCACTCACACTCACTCACACTAAAGCTCACACCCAGCATCACTCACACTCACTCACACTCACTCACACTAAAGCTCACACCCAGCATCACTCACACTCACACACACTCACTCACACTCACACTCACTCACACTCACACATACTCACACACACCCACACTAAAACCTCACACCCAGCGTCACTCACACTCACTCACACTCACACTAAAACCTCACACCCAGCGTCACTCACACTCACACTAAAACCTCACACCCAGCGTCACTCACACTAAAACCTCACACCCAGCGTCACTCACACTCACTCACATTCACACACATTCACTCATATTCGGTAAGTGTAAGTCGAACTCTCTGCACAGCACTAAACCTCACACCCAGTGTCACTCACACTCACTCACACTCACACTAAAACCTCACACCCAGCATCACTCACACTCACTCACATTCACACTCACACACACTAAAACCTCACACCCAGTGTCACTCACACTCACACTCACACACACTCACACTAAAACCTCACACCCAGCGTCACTCACACTCACTCACACTCACACACACACACTCACTCACATTCACACTCACACTCACTCACTCACACACACTCACACTTGGTAAGTGTAAATCCAACTCTCTGCACGGCACTAAACCTCACACCCAGCGTCACTCACGCTCACTCACACTCGGTAAGTGTAAGTCCAACTCTCTGCACAGCACTAAACCTCACACCCAGTGTCACTCACACTCACTCACACTCACACTAAAACCTCACACCCAGCGTCACTTACACTCACTCACACTCTCTCACACTCGGTAAGTGTAAGTCCAACTCTCTGCACAGCACTAAACCTCACACCCAGTGTCACTCACACTCACTCACACTCACACTAAAACCTCACACCCAGCGTCACTCACACTCACACTAAAACCTCACAACCAGCGTCACTCACACTAAAACCTCACACCCAGCGTCACTTACACTCACTCACATTCACACACATTCACTCACACTCGGTAAGTGTAAGTCCAACTCTCTGCACAGCACTAAACCTCACACCCAGTGTCACTCACACTCACTCACACTCACACTAAAACCTCACACCCAGCATCACTCACACTCACTCACACTCACACTAAAACCTCACACCTAGCGTCAGTCACACTCACTCACACTCACACACACTCACTCACACTCGGTAGGTGTAAATCCAACTCTCTGCACAGCACTAAACCTCACACCCAGTGTCACTCACACTCACTCATTCACACTCACTCACTCACACTCACTCACACTCACTCACACTCACACACATACACTCACAGTCGGTAAGTGTAAATCCAACTCTCTGCATGGCACTAAATCTCACACCCAATGTCACTCACACTCACTCACACTCACTCACACTAAAGCTCACACCCAGCATCACTCACACTCACACACACTCACTCACACTCACCCTCACTCACACTCAGACATACTCACACACACCCACACTAAAACCTCACACCCAGCGTCACTCACACTCACTCACACTCACACTAAAACCTCACACTCAGCGTCACTCACACTCACTCACACTCACACACACACTCACACTCACTCACACTCATACTCACACTCACTCACAGTCACACACACACCTTGTAAGTGTAAATCCAACTCTCTGCATGGCACTAAACCTCACACCCAGCGTCACTCACACTCACTCACACTCACACACACTCACACTAAAACCTCACACCCAGTGTCACACTCACTCACACTCACACACACTCACACTAAAACCTCACACCCAGTGTCACTCACACTCACTCACACTCACACACATTCACACTAAAACCTCACACCCAGCATCACTCACACTCACTCACACTCACACTAAAACCTCACACCAGCGTCACTCATACTCACTCACACTCGGTAAGTGTAAGTCCAACTCTCTGCACAGCACTAAACCTCACACCCAGCTTAACTCACATTCACTCACACTCACACTAAAACCTCACACCCAGCGTCACTCACACTCACTCACATTCACACATATTCACTCATACTCGGTAAGTGTTAGTCCAACTCTCTGCACAGCACTAAACCTCACACCCAGTGTCACTCACACTCACTCACACTAAAACCTCACACCCAGCATCACTCACACTCACTCACATTCACACATATTCACTCATACTCGGTAAGTGTAAGTCCAACTCTCTGCACAGCACTAAACCTCACACCCAGTGTCACTCACACTCACTCACACTCACACTAAAAACTCACACCCAGCGTCACTCACACTCACTCACACTCACACACACTCACTCACACTTGCTAGGTGTAAATCCAACTCTCTGCACAGCACTAAACCTCACACCCAGTGTCACTCATGCTCACTCATTCACACTCACTCACTCACTCACACTCACTCACACTCACTCACACTCACACACATTCACTCACATTCGGTAAGTGTAAATGCAACTCTCTGCACGGCACTAAAGCTCACACCCAACGTCACTCACACTCACTCACACTCACTCACACTAAAGCTCACACCCAGCATCACTCACACTCACTCACACTCACTCACACTAAAGCTCACACCCAGCATCACTCACACTCACACACACTCACTCACACTCACACTCACTCACACTCACACATACTCACACACACCCACACTAAAACCTCACACCCAGCGTCACTCACACTCACATTCACTCAAACTAAAGTTCACACCCAGCATCACTCACACTCACACACACTCACTCACACTCACACTCACTCATACTCACTCACACATACTCACTCACACACACCCACACTAAAACCTCACACCCAGCGTCACTCACACTCACTCACATTCACACGCATACACTAAAACCTCACACCCAGCATCACTCACACTTACACTCGGTAAGTGTAAATCCAACTCTCTGCACGGCACTAAACCTCACACCCAGTGTCATTCACTCTCACTCACACTCATGCTCACACTCACACTCGGTAAGTGTCAATCCAACTCTCTGCATGGCACTAAACCTGACACCCAGCATCACTCACACTCACACTCACTCACTCACACTCACTCACACTCACTCACACTCACACACACTCACACTTGGTAAGTGTAAATCCAACTCTCTGCACAGCACTAAACTTCACACCCAGCATCACACACACTCACTCACACTAAAACCTCACACCCAGCGTCACTCACACTCACCCACACTCACTCACACTCACTCACACTAAAACCTCACACCCAGCATCACTCACACTCACTCACACTAAAACCTCACACCCAGCGTCACTCACACTCACTCACACTCGGTAAGTGTAAACCCAACTCTCTGCATGGCACTAAACCTCACACCCAGCGTCACTCACACTCGGTAAGTGTAAATCCAACTCTCTGCACGGCACTAAACCTCATGCCCAGCTTCACTCACACTCACTCTCATTCACACACACACTCACACTCACTCACTTACACACTTACTCACACTCACTCACTCACACTCTCACACATTCTCTCACGTTCACTCACACACTCAGACACTCACTCCCAATCACTCACACTCACACAAACCCATTCACACTCACTCCCACTCCCTCACACACACACACGCACTCCCACTCCCTCACACTCACACACACTCAGTCCCACTCACTCTCACTCACACACAAACTCTCCCACTCACACACTCACACACACAGTCGCTCCCACTCACTCCCAGTCACACACCCACTCACACACACACTCCCACTCACACCCACTCACAGACACACACACTCATACTCACTCCTACTTGCAGACACTCGCTCACACCTACTCGCACTCACTAACTCATGCACACACAGACACACTCACTCCCACACACCACATCGTGTATGCACATCCACATACACACACGCACATACACACACACACACACACACACACAGATACACACAGTGCTGCTTTGTCCTGGACGGTGTCGAGCTTCTTGAGTGTTGTGGGAGCTGCAACTCATCCAGGCAAGTGGGGAGTATCCCATCACACTCCTGACTTGTGCCTTGTAGATGGTGGACAGGCTTTGGGGGAGTCAGGAGGTGAGTGACTCTCCGCAGGATTCCCAGCCTCTGACCTGCTCTTGTAGCCACAGTGTTTATATGGCTGGTCCCAGTTCAGTTTCTGGTCAATGGTAACCCCCAGGATGTTGATAGTGGGGGATTCAGTGATGGTAATGCCCATTGAACGTCAAGGGGGCGATGGTTGGATTCTCTCTTGTTGGAGATGGACATTGCCTGACACTTGTGTGGGGTGAATGTTATCCAGGGGGTTAGGTTGGAGAAGCTGGAGGTGGGGTGGGTGCTGTTCTCCTCGGAGCAGAGGAGATTGAGGGAGGGAGTGGGGGGAAGGATCTGATAGAGGTGGAGGAGACCAGGACAGGCTGGGAGAAGGTAGATGGAGAATAACTCTCCCCACTCGCTGGTGGATCAGGGAGTCGTGGGCCCTGGACACAGATTTAAGATTACGGGGCAAGGGAGGAATTAGAGTTAGAGTATAGGGTAAGGGGTTAGGGGTTTGGGGTTGTGGGTGGGAGGGTCAATGGTTAGGGTTTGGGGTTTGGGGTTGGGATAGTTGATAGGGTGTAGTGGTTTGGGGTTTAGTGGTAGAGGATAGGGGTAAGGGTTCGGGGTTGGGGTTAAGGTTGGGGGGTAGGGGTTAGGGGTTCAGGTTAGGGGTTAGAGTTGGGTAATAGGGGTTAGGGGTTCGACGTTCAGGGTTAGGGTTGGGTGATAGGGGTTAGGGGTTCGGGTTAGGGGTTAGTGTTGAGTGATAGGGGTTAGGAGTTCGACGTTCAGGGTTAGGGTTGGGTGATAGGGGTTAGAGGTTCGGGGTTTGGGTTAGGGTTGGGTGATAGGGGTTAGAGGTTCGGGGTTGGGGTTAGTGTTGAGTGATAGGGGTTAGGAGTTCAGGGTTGGGGTTAGGGTTGGGTGATAGGGGTTAGAGGTTCGGGGTTGGGGTTAGGGTTGGGTGATAAGGGTTAGAGGTTCGGGGTTGGGGTTAGGGTTGGGTGATAGGGGTTAGTGGTTCAGGGTTGGGGTTAGGGTTGGGTGATAGGGGTTAGGGGTTCAGGGTTGGGGTTAGGGTTGGGTGATAGGGGTTAGGGGTTAGGGTTTTGGTTTAGGGTTGGGGTTAGGGTTGGGTGATAGGGGTCAGTAGTTCAGGGCTGGAGTTAGGGTTGGGTGATATGGGTTTGGGGTTCGGGGTTGGGGTTAGGGTTGGGTGATAGGGGTTAGGGGTTCAGGGTTGGGGTTAGGATTGGGTGATAGGGTTAGAGGTTCGGGGTTGGGGTTAGGGTTGGGTGATAGGGTTAGAGGTTCGGGGTTGGGGTTAGGGTTGGGTGATAGGGGTTCGGGGTTGGGGTTGGGGTTAGGGTTGGGTGACAGGGGTTCGGGGTTGGGGTTAGGGTTGGGTGATAGGGGTTCGGGGTTGGGGTTAGGATTGGGTGATGGGGTTAGGGGTTCAGGGTTGGGGTTAGGGTTGGGTGATAGGGGTTAGAGGTTTGGGGTTGGGGTTAGGGTTGGGTGATAGGGGTTCGGGGTTGGGGTTAGGGTTGGGTGACAGGGGTTCGGGGTTGGGGTTAGGGTTGGGTGACAGGGGTTCGGGGTTGGGGTTAGGGTTGGGTGACAGGGGTTCGGGGTTGGGGTTAGGGTTGGGTGACAGGGGTTAGGGTTGGGGTTAGGGTTGGGTGACAGGGGTTCGGGGTTGGGGTTAGGGTTGGGTGACAGGGGTTCGGGGTTGGGGTTAGGGTTGGGTGACAGGGGTTCGGGGTTGGGGTTAGGGTTGGGTGACAGGGGTTAGGGGTTGGGGTTAGGGTTGGGTGACAGGGGTTCGGGGTTGGGGTTAGGGTTGGGTGACAGGGGTTCGGGGTTGGGGTTAGGGTTGGGTGACAGGGGTTCGGGGTTGGGGTTAGGGTTGGGTGACAGGGGTTCGGGGTTGGGGTTAGGGTTGGGTGACAGGGGTTCGGGGTTGGGGTTAGGGTTGGGTGACAGGGGTTCGGGGTTGGGGTTAGGGTTGGGTGACAGGGGTTAGGGGTTGGGGTTAGGGTTGGGTGACAGGGGTTCGGAGTTGGGGTTAGGGTTGGGTGATGGGGTTAGGGGTTGGGGTTAGGGTTGGGTGACAGGGGTTCGGGGTTGGGGTTAGGGTTGGGTGACAGGGGTTCGGGGTCGGGGTTAGGGTTGGGTGATAGGGGTTAGGGGTTCAGGGTTGGGGTTAGGATTGGGTGATAGGGTTAGAGGTTCGGGGTTGGGGTTAGGGTTGGGTGATAGGGTTAGAGGTTCGGGGTTGGGGTTAGGGTTGGGTGATAGGGGTTCGGGGTTGGGGTTGGGGTTAGGGTTGGGTGACAGGGGTTCGGGGTTGGGGTTAGGGTTGGGTGATAGGGGTTCGGGGTTGGGGTTAGGATTGGGTGATGGGGTTAGGGGTTCAGGGTTGGGGTTAGGGTTGGGTGATAGGGGTTAGAGGTTTGGGGTTGGGGTTAGGGTTGGGTGATAGGGGTTCGGGGTTGGGGTTAGGGTTGGGTGACAGGGGTTCGGGGTTGGGGTTAGGGTTGGGTGACAGGGGTTCGGGGTTGGGGTTAGGGTTGGGTGACAGGGGTTCGGGGTTGGGGTTAGGGTTGGGTGACAGGGGTTAGGGTTGGGGTTAGGGTTGGGTGACAGGGGTTCGGGGTTGGGGTTAGGGTTGGGTGACAGGGGTTCGGGGTTGGGGTTAGGGTTGGGTGACAGGGGTTCGGGGTTGGGGTTAGGGTTGGGTGACAGGGGTTAGGGGTTGGGGTTAGGGTTGGGTGACAGGGGTTCGGGGTTGGGGTTAGGGTTGGGTGACAGGGGTTCGGGGTTGGGGTTAGGGTTGGGTGACAGGGGTTCGGGGTTGGGGTTAGGGTTGGGTGACAGGGGTTCGGGGTTGGGGTTAGGGTTGGGTGACAGGGGTTCGGGGTTGGGGTTAGGGTTGGGTGACAGGGGTTCGGGGTTGGGGTTAGGGTTGGGTGACAGGGGTTAGGGGTTGGGGTTAGGGTTGGGTGACAGGGGTTCGGAGTTGGGGTTAGGGTTGGGTGATGGGGTTAGGGGTTGGGGTTAGGGTTGGGTGACAGGGGTTCGGGGTTGGGGTTAGGGTTGGGTGACAGGGGTTCGGGGTCGGGGTTAGGGTTGGGTGACAGGGGTTCGGGGTTGGGGTTAGGGTTGGGTGACAGGGGTTCGGGGTTGGGGTTAGGGTTGGGTGACAGGGGTTAGGGGTTGGGGTTAGGGTTGGGTGACAGGGGTTCGGGGTTGGGGTTAGGGTTGGGTGACAGGGGTTCGGGGTTGGGGTTAGGGTTGGGTGACAGGGGTTCGGGGTTGGGGTTAGGGTTGGGTGACAGGGGTTAGGGGTTCGGGGTTGGGGTTAGGGTTGGGTGATAGGGGTTAGGGGTTCAGGGTTGGGGTTAGGGTTGGGTGATAGGGGTTAGAGGTTCGGGGTTGGGGTTAGGGTTGGGTGATAGGGGTTAGGTGTTCTGGGTTGGGGTTAATATTGGGTGATGGGGTTATGGGCTCGGGGTTGGGGTTAGGGCTGGGTGATAGGGGTTATGGGTTCGGGGTTGGGGTTAGGGTTGGGTGATGGGGTTAGAGGTTCGGGGTTGGGGTTAGGGTTGGGTGATAGGGGTTATGGGTTCGGGGTTGGGGTTAGGGCTGGGTGATAGGGGTTATGGGTTCGGGGTTGGGGTTAGGGTTGGGTGATAGGGGTTAGGGGTTCAGGGTTGGGGTTAGGGTTGGGTGATAGGGGTTAGGGGCTCGGGGTTGGGGTTAGGGTTGGGTCATAGGGGTTATGGGTTCGGGGTTGGGGTTAATATTGGGTGATGGGGTTAGGGGTTCAGGGTTGGGGTTAGGGTTGGGTGATAGGGGTTAGAGGTTCGGTGTTGAGGTTAATATTGGGTGATGGGGTTAGGGGTTCAGGGTTGGGTGATAGGGGTTAGAGGTTCGGGTTAGGGGTTAGAGTTGGGTAATAGGGGTTAGGGGTTCGACGTTCAGGGTTAGGGTTGGGTGATAGGGGTTAGGGGTTCGGGTTAGGGGTTAGTGTTGAGTGATAGGGGTTAGAGGTTCGGGGTTGGGGTTAGGGTTGGGTGACAGGGGTTCGGGGTTGGGGTTAGGGTTGGGTGACAGGGGTTCGGGGTTGGGGTTAGGGTTGGGTGACAGGGGTTCGGGGTCGGGGTTAGGGTTGGGTGACAGGGGTTCGGGGTTGGGGTTAGGGTTGGGTGACAGGGGTTAGGGGTTTGGGGTTAGGGTTGGGTGACAGGGGTTAGGGGTTTGGGGTTAGGGTTGGGTGACAGGGGTTCGGGGTCGGGGTTAGGGTTGGGTGACAGGGGTTCGGGGTTGGGGTTAGGGTTGGGTGACAGGGGTTCGGGGTCGGGGTTAGGGTTGGGTGACAGGGGTTCGGGGTTGGGGTTAGGGTTGGGTGACAGGGGTTCGGGGTTGGGGTTAGGGTTGGGTGATAGGTAATAGTGGTTTGGGGTTAGTGTTGATAGGGGATTGGGGTTCAGCGTTAGGGTTAGGGTTGTCTGATAGGGGTTGGGGTTCGGGATTAGGATTAGATGTTAGGGTTATGAGTGCTTTAGGGTTGAGGTCAGTGGTTAGGGTTGAAGTTAGGGCTAGGATTAAGGGTTAGGGGTTAGGGTTATGACTCTGCATTAGGGTTGAGGTTAGGGGTTAGGGATTAGGATTAGGGTTAGGGATTAGGGTGAGGATTAGGGGTTAGGGGTTAGGGGTATATCTCTGTTAAGGTTGAGGTTAGGGATTAGGGATTAGGGTTAGGGGTTAGGGGTATGACTCTGCGTTAGGGTTGAGATTAGGGTTAGGGATTAGGATTAGGGTTAGGGATTAGGGTGAGGATTATGGGTCAGGGGTTAGGGATATGACTCTGTGTTAGGGTGGAGATTAGGGTTAGGGATTAGTGTTAGGGTTAGGGATTAGGGGTATGACACTGTGTTAGGGTTGAGATCAGGGTTAGAGATTAGGGTTAGGGTTAGGGGTCAGTGTATGACTCTGCGTTAGGGTTGAGGTTAGGTGTTAGGGTTAGGGTTAGGGTTAGTGTTAGGGTTAGGGATTAGGTTTCGGATTAGGGGTTAAGGTTAGAGTTGAGGTCAGGGGTTAGGGTTAGTGATAGGGTTAGGGATTAGGGTTAGGGTTAGGGGTTAGGGGTATGACTCTGTGTTAGGGTTGAGGTTAGGTGTTAGGGTTAGGGTTAGTGTTAGGGTTAGGGATTAGGTTTCGGATTAGGGGTAAAGGTGAGGGTTGAGGTCAGGGGTTAGGGTTAGTGATAGGGTTAGGGATTAGGGTTAGGGTTAGGGTTAGGGGTTAGGGGTATGACTCTGTGTTAGGGTTGAGTTTAGGTGTTAGGGTTAGGGTTAGTGTTAGGGTTAGGGATTAGGGTTCGGATTAGGGGTTAGGGTTAGGGTTGAAGTCAGGGGTTAGGGATTAGGATTAGGAGTTCAGGTTGTGAACCGCAGTGAGTGTTAATGATCTGTAACACACTCCCCAGGAGGGTGGAGGAAGCCGAGATGATGAATAATTTTTGAAGGACATTGAATGGGCGTTCGAGGGAAATGGATTTGCTCCGGCCCCAGCGAGGGAGTGGGAGCCAGAGTGGGGCGGGGGAGGGGGTGCGGGGTAGTGGGTGGAGGGTAAGATGGTGCGGAATGGGAATGGCTGGGTTGCCTACCCCCCCAAGCCAAGCTGGCGTGGAGTCAGGGGGCTGAATGGCCACACTGACTCCACAAAACAGCGTCCGGGGAAAGTGTTAGGGAGCGGAATTCGCGGGGAGACCGGCTTTGGCGGTGGTGGGGAGTGGGGGAAGGAGCCGGGGGGTGGGGGGGGGATGGAATTCGGAATGGAGTTGGGGCATGGGTACAGAAGGGGAATGGAGGGACAGGCGGCGCTGGCGGTTGGAGGTGGGGAGGAGCTGCGGGGTGGTGGGTCCGGGTGGGCGCTGGTTAAGTCTGGGAACCCGACGGTACTGACTCTTCCTTTCTCCTGTCCCTCCCTCCAATCCCCAGGTAACTTCACAGTGAAATTTCTACATTGTCGCGACTGTAGCGTGGAGTATGCCAGCTGTGTCATGAAAATTGAGTGTGCAGGTAGGCTGAATGGGGCTGCGGAGGGGTGGGGGGGTGGGGCGATGACAGGGGCAGGAGGGGTGGGGGTTTGTGGTACACTGAGTGGCAAAAGATTGAACCCTGGCGCGGGAGGCGGACAGGTTGCCGAAAAATTCTCCAAGGGAAGAAGCACCGGTTCCTTTCATGAACGTGTGTCACTTCGAGCACGTATAAATAAGCCACGTCAATGGTTGGCAGTGTAGCTGCTGGAGCACTCTGGCCCCTGAGGGAGGAGGATGGGGGCAGAGTGGGGTCGGGGGTAGGAGATCAAGACACGGCGGTGTTGAGCGGCGGGGAGCGGGGTGGGTGTTGGGGGTGGGGAGGGGATGCGAGAGGGGCTGAATGGCCTCCTCCGGCCCCTGCTTCCCCTGACCTCCGTCGACTGCCCAGGAGCCTTCAACGTCGGCCACGTGGACTGGAGTCACGTGTGCCGCCCACTCGATGTGGGGGAGGGGGGGTGGCATCAATGAGGGGGGGGGAAACTATTTCCAGTTGGCAGGAGGGTCGGGAGCCAGAGGGTGACACAGGTTGAAGGCGATTGGGTAAAGAGCAGGGGTTGGAGGCGGGGATAGGCTGAGTCCGATATGTTGAGGCTCCATAATCCAGGCCGACACTCCCCCCACCCCCCCCACCCCTCCCCCGGTTCCAGTACTGAGGGAGTGCCACACTGTCGGAGGAGACATCTTTCAGGATCGGACATTAATCTGCCCTCCCGAGTGATGTGGAAGATCCCACGGCCGTTACTGGGTGGGTGGTGGTGGTGGGGGTTGGGAGTGTCGGTGGCGAGTGTAGAGCGGGAGAGGAGGGGGTCCAATGCTCCAACCCGGCTGGATATCCTCCATTGGTATGGCCGGGGGTGGGGGGGGGGTGTGTGTGTAGGGAAAAGGTGGGATCGTCTAGTACCATTCTCCAAGCCCCTCCATGATGTAAATCTCCAGTGCTTGGCTGAGGAAGTGGGTATGTCACTGGGCATTGTATATCTGTAAGATCGTTGGGGCACTGGTCGGAGGTATATGGGTGTGAACGTGGATATCCTCCACTGGTGTGGCCGGGGTGGGTCGGGGGGAGGGGTGGGATTGTCAGGCACCATTCTCCAAGCCCCCCCACCCATGATGTAAATCTCCTGTGCTTGGCTCAGACAGTGGGTATGTCACTGGGCATTGTATATCTATAAGAGCGCTGGAGCACTGGTCAGAGGTATATGGGTGTGAACGTGGATATCCTCCACTGGTGTGGCTGGGGGTGGGGTGTGTGTGGGATCATCGGGTACTATTCTTCAAGCCTCTCCGTGATGAGAACCTCCTGTGCTTGGCTCAGAAGTGGGTATGTCACTGGGCATTGTATATCTGTAAGAGCTCTGGGGCACTGGTCTGAGGTATATGGGTGTGAACGTGGATATCCTCCACTGGTGTGGCTGGGGGTGGGGGGTGTGTGGGATCATCGGGTACTATTCTTCAAGCCTCTCCGTGATGAGAACCTCCTGTGCTTGGCTCAGAAGTGGGTATGTCACTGGGCATTGTATATCTGTAAGAGCTCTGGGGCATTGGTCAGAGGTATATGGGTGTGAACGTGGATATCCTCCACTGGTGTGGTTGGGGGTGGGGGGTGTGTGGGATCATCGGGTACTATTCTTCAAGCCTCCCCGTGATGAGAGCCTCCTGTGCTTGGCTCAGGCAGTAGGTATGTCACTGAACATTGTATATCTGTAAGATCACTGGGGCACTGGTCAGAGGTATATGGGTGTGAACATGGATATCCTCCACTGGTGTGGCTGGGGTGGGTGGGTGGGGTAGGGTTGGGATCGTCGGCTCCCATTCTTCAAGCCCCCCCCCCCACGCATGATGCCTATCTCCTGTGCTTGGCCCAGGCAGTGGGTATGTCACTGGGCATTGCATATCTGTAAGATCACTGGGGCACTGGTCAGAGGTATATGGATGCGAAGGGGATGTGAGAAGCAGCGGTCCTGGGAGGGGGGGTGTCTGGAGGTGGAGCAGGGTGTGGAGGGCGGACAGAGGAATGTAGGGGAGGGAATATTACCTTTGTGTCATGACTGATCCACCCCCCCCACCCCCTTCTTACCCCCACCCCCAGTACAGAAGTTGAAAGTCGGAATCGACGATGAGATCAGGCTGGACTGTTTCGAGCCCTGGCACCGCATAACCTCCAACTTTCACAGTTACATCTACTTCAGGGCACCCTTGGTAAGGAACGACCCCAGCTGTCCTCGAGTCTGACCCTCTCCATCGCTCCCGTGCACCAGCCCTGCTACCCACCGCCACCTCGGGCCACCCCCGACTCTCTGTCTCGGACTCGAACGGACTACCGCTTCCCTCTCCGGTCGCCGGAATTTTTCGGGAGGGACTGTCAAGGCCTGGGAGAGAGGGAGGGGGTTGCGTGGAGGAGGTTTCCCAGAGCGGTGGGGGGTGGGGAGATGGGGGGGGTGGGGACGAGGGGCTTCAGTCCGCGCGGAGAGAGAGAGACAGGGAGGAGCCGGGGGTCTCATTCTCCTCGGAGCGGAGAAGGTTAAGGGAGAGATTCAGAATCAGGAAGGGTCTGCGATAGGGGTACGTACACATGACTGGTACCCGGGAGGAGTGTCGGCCTGGATTATGGAGCTCAAATCCTAGAGTATATACATCTCCCTCCGACAGTGCAGCACTCCCTCAGTACTGGCACCGGGGGGAGTGTCGGCCTGGATTATGGAGCTCAAATCCTAGAGTATATACATCTCCCTGTGACAGTGCAGCACTCCCTCAGTACTGGCACCGGGGGGAGTGTCGGCCTGGATTATGGAGATCAAACCCTAGAGTATATACATCTCCCTCCGACAGTGCAGCACTCCCTCTGTACTGGCACCGGGGGGAGTGTCGGCCTGGATTATGCAGCTCAAATCCTAGAGTGTATACATCTCCCTCTGACAGTGCAGCACTCCCTCAGTACTGACCCTCTGACAGTGCAGCACTCCCTCAGTACTGACCCTCTGACAGTGCGGCACTCCCTCAGTACTGACCCTCTGACAGTGCGGCACTCCCTCAGTACTGACCCTCTGACAGTGCGGCACTCCCTCAGTACTGACCCTCTGACAGTGCAGCACTCCCTCAGTACTGACCCTCTGACAGTGCAGCACTCCCTCAGTACTGGCACCGGGGGGAGCGTCGGCCTGGATTATGGAGCTCGGATTTCTGGAGTGGTGTGTGGTAGGGGGTGGAGGCGAAGTCACGACCTCCTGGCACTGAGGGAAGTGTGGGATCCCGTGACCAAGGCGACACGGAGAGCGGCGACAGGCTTGGTTTCAAGCTCGGAATCTCTCATTATCTCCCTCAGGGGAGTCGCAATCTGTGGAATTTTCAGGAATTGCGGGAGACGGATGAGTCAAGCTTGTCGATCCTTCAAGTGAAGAAAGAGCATGAGCAGACGTATCGTTGCATGGTTATGGGGAAAGAGGGCAAACCCATCGCTAACAACTTCTACGACGTAACCGGTAAGGGCCGCAGGATGGATGGAAAAGCTGTGAGGAGGATACCAAGGGAGGGCAAAGGGATATCGGTAGGTTCAGTGAGCGGGCAAAAAACGTGGCAGGTGGAGTATCGGGTAGGAACATGTGAGCGTTGTCCACTTCGCGAGGAAGGATAGATACGATCTGACTGGAGAGAGATTGCAGGGCTCTGCGGTGCAGAGGGATCCGGGTGTCTGGGGAAATGAATCGGGGAACGTTAGTACGCAGATGCAGCAAGTGATCCGGGAGGTAAATGGCCTTTATTGCGAGGGGGATGGGGTATAAAAGCCGGGGAGTCTCGCTCCCAAGTGTACAGGGCACTGGGGAGTCCGCGCCTGGAGCGCGGTGGACAGTTGCAGTCTCCTGACTGAAGGAGGGACAGACTTGCTATTGGAGGCCGTCGGGAGAAGGTTCACTGGGCTGATTCCCGGGACGAAGGGGGGTTTGTCTGATGGGGGAAAGGTTGAGCAGGTTGGGACCTGTATCCATTGGAGTTTAGAAGAACGAGAGGTGATCTTATTGACACAGATCAGATCCTGAAAGGGAGGGGAGGGTGGAGGCTGAGGGGATATTTACCCCCCTGGTGAGGGGTATCTAGAACGGGGGTTGGGGTGGAGGGGCGGGGAAACACAGTTGCAGAACGAGGGGGTCTCCAGTTGAAGACGGAGACGAGGAGGAATTTCTTCTCCCCGAGGGGGGGTCAGTGTGTGGAATTCTCTCCCCCCCAACCCCCCACCCAGAGAGCAGTGGGGGTCGGGGTGTTGAATGTATCCGAGGCTGAGTCAGACAGGTTTCTGATCGACTGTGGGGTGGCGGGGGGGGGGGGGGGAGTCGAGGGTTATGGTGGCGGCCGGGAGGACAGACAGGAGAGCAGAGCTGAGACCAGAGAGGGAGGTTTAAAGAATGTCTGAGAGGAGAGAGAGAGAGAGAGAGAGAGACAGAGAGAGACAGAGAGAGAGAGAGAAAGAAAGAGAGAGAGAGACAGAGAGAGAGAGAGAAACAGAGAGAGAGAGAGAAA
>JANJGN010000897.1:105000-112500 GCA_026770705.1 Isurus oxyrinchus | reverse complement strand
TGTCCGCATGAGTGAGTGAGTGTGAGTGAGTGTGTGTCCGTGTGAGTGTCTGTGTGAGTGTCCGTGTGAGTGAGTGTGTGTCCATGTGAGTGTCCGTGTGAGTGTCCGTGTGAGTGTCCGTGTGAGTGAGTGTGTGTCCGTGTGAGTGTCCGTGTGAGTGTCCGTGAGAGTGTCCGTGTGAGTGTCCGTGTGAGTGAGTGTGTGTCCGTGTGAGTGTCCGTGTGAGTGAGTGTGAGAGTGTCCGTGTGAGTGTCCGTGTGAGTGTCTGTGTGAGTGAGTGTGTGAGTGTCCGTGTGAGTGTCCGTGTGAATGAGTGTGTGTCCGTGTGAGTGTCCGTGTGAGTGAGTGTGTGTCTGTGTGAGTGTCCGTGTGAGTGAGTGTGTGTCTGTGTGAGTGTCCGTGTGAGTGTCCATGTGAGTGAGTTTGTGTCCGTGTGAGTGTCCGTGTGAGTGAGTGTGTGTCTGTGTGAGCGTCCGTGTGATTGTCCGTGTGAGTGAGTGTGTGTCCGTGTGGGTGAGTGTGTGTCTGTGTGAGTGAGTGTGAGTGAGTGTGTGTCTGTGTGATTGTCCGTGTGAGTGTCCGTGTGAGTGAGTGTGAGTGTCCGTGAGAGTGAGTGTGTGTCTGTGTGAGTGAATGTGTGTCCGTGTGAGTGAGTGTGTGTCTGTGTGAGTGAGTGTGAGTGAGTGTGTGTCTGTGTGATTGTCCGTGTGAGTGTCCGTGTGAGTGAGTGTGAGTGTCCGTGAGAGTGAGTGTGTGTCTGTGTGAGTGAGTGTGAGTGAGTGTGTGTCTGTGTGATTGTCCGTGTGAGTGTCCGTGTGAGTGAGTGTGAGTGTCCGTGAGAGTGAGTGTGTGTCTGTGTGATTGTCCGTGTGAGTGAGTGTGTGTCCGTGTGAGTGAGTGTGTGTCTGTGTGATTGTCCGTGTGAGTGAGTGTGTGTCCGTGTGAGTGAATGTGTGTCCGTGTGAGTGAGTGTGTGTCTGTGTGAGTGAATGTGTGTCCGTGTGAGTGAGTGTGTGTCTGTGTGAGTGTCCGTGTGAGTGTCCATGTGAGTGAGTGTGTGTCTGTGTGAGTGTCCGTGTGAGTGTCCATGTGAGTGAGTGTGGGTCCGTGTGTGTCCGTGTGAGTGAGTGTGTGTCTGTGTGAGCGTCCGTGTGATTGTCCGTGTGAGTGAGTGTGTGTCTGTGTGGGTGAGTGTGTGTCTGTGTGAGTGAGTGTGAGTGAGTGTGTGTCTGTGTGAGCGTCCATGTGAGTGAGTGTGTGACTGAGTGTGTGTCCGTGTGGGTGAGTGTGTGTCTGTGTGAGTGAGTGTGTGTCTGTGTGAGTGAGTGTGAGTGAGTGTGTGTCTGTGTGAGTGAGTATGTGTCCGTGTGAGTGAGTGTGTGTCTGTGTGAGTGAGTGTGAGTGAGTGTGTGTCTGTGTGATTGTCCGTGTGAGTGTCCGTGTGAGTGAGTGTGAGTGTCCGTGAGAGTGAGTGTGTGTCTGTGTGATTGTCCGTGTGAGTGAGTGTGTGTCTGTGTGAGTGAGTGTGAGTGAGTGTGTGTCTGTGTGATTGTCCGTGAGAGTGAGTGTGTGTCTGTGTGAGTGAGTGTGAGTGAGTGTGTGTCTGTGTGATTGTCCGTGTGAGTGTCCGTGTGAGTGAGTGTGAGTGTCCGTGAGAGTGAGTGTGTGTCTGTGTGATTGTCCGTGTGAGTGATTGTGTGTCCGTGTGTGAGTGTGAGTGAGTGTGTGTCCGTGTGAGTGAATGTGTGTCTGTGTGAGTGAGTGTGTGTCCGTGTGAGTGAATGTGTGTCCGTGTGAGTGAGTGTGTGTCTGTGTGAGTGAGTGTGTGTCCGTGTGAGTGAATGTGTGTCTGTGTGATTGTCCATGTGAGTGTCCATGTGAGTGAGTGTGTGTCTGTGTGAGTGAGTGTGTGTCTGTGTGATTGTGCGTGTGAGTGTGTGTGTGTCTGTGTGATTGTCCGTGTGAGTGAATGTGTGTCCGTGTGAGTGAGTGTGTGTCCGTGTGAGTGAGTGTGTGTCTGTGTGAGTGAGTGTGTGTCTGTGTGAGTGAGTGTGTGTCTGTGTGATTGTCCGTGTGAGTGTGTGTCTGTGTGATTGTCCGTGTGAGTGTCCGTGTGAGTGAGTGTGTGTCTGTGTGAGTGAATGTGTGTCCGTGTGAGTGAGTGTGTGTCTGTGTGAGTGAGTGTGTGTCTGTGTGAGTGAGTGTGTGTCTGTGTGATTGTCCGTGTGAGTGAGTGTGTGTCTGTGTGAGTGAATGTGTGTCCGTGTGAGTGAGTGTGTGTCCGTGTGAGTGAGTGTGTGAGTGAGTGTGTGTCTGTGTGAGTGAGTGTGTGTCTGTGTGAGTGAGTGTGTGTCCGTGTGAGTGAGTGTGTGTCTGTGTGAGTGAGTGTGTGTCTGTGTGAGTGAGTGTGTGTCTGTGTGATTGTCCGTGTGAGTGTCCGTGAGAGTGAGTGTGAGTGTCCGTGTGAGTGAGTGTGTGTCTGTGTGAGTGAGTGTGTGTCTGTGTGAGTGAGTGTGTGTCTGTGTGATTGTCCGTGTGAGTGTCCGTGAGAGTGAGTGTGAGTGTCCGTGTGAGTGAGTGTGTGTGAGTGTGTGTCTGTGTGAGTGAATGTGTGTCTGTGTGAGTGAGTGTGTGTCTGTGTGAGTGAGTGTGTGAGTGAGTGTGTGTCTGTGTGAGTGAGTGTGTGTCTGTGTGATTGTCCGTGAGAGTGAGTGTGAGTGTCCGTGTGAGTGAGTGTGTGTCTGTGTGATTGTCCGTGTGAGTGTCCGTGAGAGTGAGTGTGAGTGTCCGTGTAAGTGAGTGTGTGTCTGTGTGAGTGAGTGTGTGTCTGTGTGAGTGAGTGTGTGTCTGTGTGATTGTCCGTGTGAGTGTCCGTGAGAGTGAGTGAGTGTCCGTGTGAGTGAGTGTGTGTCCGTGTGAGTGAGTGTGTGTCCGTGTGATTGCCCATGTAAGTGAGTGTGTGTCTGTGTGAGTGTCCATGTGAGTGAGTGTGAGTGTGAGCATCCGTGTGAGTGAGTGCGTGGGTGCATGTGTGTGCATACACATGTTTGTGAGTGTGAGCACGTGATTGTGGTGTGAGCGAGTGCATGTGTGAGCGAGTGAGTGTGTGTGTTTGTGTGTGGGCATGAGTGAGTGAGTGTGTGTTTGTGTGTGTGGGCATGAGTGTGAGTGTGTGTGTACACAAGTGAGTGAGTGTGTGTACGCAAGTGAGTGTGTGTGTGTGTGTGTGCACGAGTCTGTGAGAATGTGTGTGAGTGTGAGCATATGCATGCGTATGCGTATGTGTGTGTTTGAGAGAATGTGTGTGTGAATGAGTGAGTGTTATGGTGAGCATGTGTGTGTGTGTTTTTGTGTGGCTTTGAGTGTGTGTGTATTTGTGTGGTTGTGAGTGTGAGTGTGTGTGTGTGTTTATGTGCATGCCAGTGAATGTATGAGTGTGTGTTTGTGCAGCTGTGAGTGTGTGTGTCTGCCTGAGTGTGTATGTTTGTGTTGTGATTGTGTTGTGAGTGTATTGACTGTGTTGTGAGTGTATGTGAGCGTGAGTGTTTGTGAATGTATACGTGTAATAGTGTGAGTGTGTGTCTATGTGTGTTTAAATGTGTGTGTATGTGTGTGTGTGTCTATGTGCGTGTTAGTGTGAGTGTGTGAGCCTGTGTGACTGTGTCAATGAATGTGTGTGTGTGTGTCAGTGAATACGTGTGTGTGTGTGTGTTTGTGTGTCTGAGAGTGTGTGTGTTTGTGCCGCTGTGAGTGTGTGTGTGTGTGAGAGTGTATACGAGTGTGTGACTGTGTGTGTGTTTGTGTGGCTGTGTGTGTGTGGAGTGAGTGAGTGAGAGTGTGTGTAATTGTAAGGGTGAGTAATTGTGTGTGTGAATGTGTGTGTGTGTGTGACTGAGTGTGTGTGAGATTGTCCATATGTGTGTGTATGATTGTGTGTGAGTGTGTGTGAGTGTGTGTGTGAGCGGGTTTGTGAGAGTGTGAGAGATATTCTGTGTGTGAGCGTGAGTGTTTGTGTGTGCGTTTGTGAGTGTATATGAGGATGAGTGTGTGACTGTGCATGTGTGTGAGAGAGTTTGTGAGAGTGTGTGGGTATGAGTGTGTGTGTATTTGTGAGTGGGTATGTGTGAGTGTGTGGATCTGTGAGAGTGTGTGTGAGAGAGAGCGTGTCTATGGGTGTGTGTGTATTTCTGATTGTGTGTGTGTGTGTGTGTGCTTGTGAGCTTGTGTGAGGATGTGTGTGTGTGAGAGTGAGTGTGTCTGTGTGTGGAGTGAGTGCAAGTGTTCATGTGTGTCTGTGAGAGTGTGTGAGTGAGTTTGTGTGTCTGTGAGTGAGTGAGAGGGTGTGTAATTGTGAGAGTGTGTAATTGTGTGTGTGACAGAGCGTGTGTGTGACTGAGTGTGTGTGAGATTGCCCGTATGTGTGTGTGTGAGATTGTGTTTGATTGTGTGAGTGCTTGCGTGTGTGAGCAGATTTGTGAGAGTGTGAGAAATTTTCTGTGTATGTGTGTGTGTTTGTGGGTGTGTATGAGGAAGTGTGTGTGAGAGAGAGTGTGTCTGTGGGTGTGTGAGAGAGAGTGTATGTGTGTTTGTGCGTGTGAATCTGTGAGTGTGTGTGAGAGACAGTGTGTATGTGTGTGTTTGCACATGTTTCTGAGTGTTTGTGTGTTTGAGTGTGAGTCTGAGTGAGTCTGTGTGTGTGTGCGTGAGTGTGTGTGTGTGCATTTGTGAATGTGTGTGTGAGAGTGAGAGTGAGTATGTGAGTGTGAGAGTGAGTGTATGTGAGTGTGAGTGTATGTGAGTGAGTGAGTGTGAGAGTGTGAGTGGGAGAGTGAGTGTGAGAGTGAGTGTATGTGAGAGTGAGTGTGGGTGCATGTGTACGTGAGTGTGTATGAGTGTGTGTGAATGTGTGCATGAGTGTGTGCATAAGTGTGTGTATGAGTGAGAGTGTGTGCATGAGTGTGAGAGTGAATGCATGTGTGTGTGAGTGTGTGTGTGCGTGAGTGTATGTGCATTAGTGTGAGTATGTGTGTGTGTGTGTGTAATTGTAAGAGTGTCCGTAATTGTGTGTGTGACCGAGTGTGTGTGTGAGAGAGTGTGTGTATGTGTGTGTGTGTGATTGTGTTTGATTTTGTGGGTGCTTGTGTGTGTGAGTAAGTTTGTGAGAGTGTGAGAGATTTTCTGTGTGTGTGTGTGTGTTTGTGAGTGTGTATGAGGATAAGTGTGTAACTGTGCGTGTATGTGAGAGTTTATGAGAGTGTGTGAGTATGAGTGTGTGTGTATTTTTGAGTGTGTGTGTGGATCTGTGAGTGTGTGTGAGAGTGTGTATATGTGTGTTTGCACATGTTTGTGAGTATTTGTGTGTTTGATTGTGTTTGTGTATGAGTGTGTGTGTGCATTTGTGTGTGTGCATCTGTGTGTGTGTGTGAGTGTGTGTGCATTTGTGTGTGTGTGTGTGTGAGTGTTTGTGTGTGCATTTGTGAGCATATGAGAGTGAGTGTGAGTATCTGTGTGTGTGAGTGAGTGAGTGTGAGAGTGAATGTGTGTGAGAGTGAGTGTGCGTGAGAGTGAATGTGCATGAGAGTGTGTGAGTGAGTGGGTGTGAGAGAGTGTGTGAGTGAGTGAGTGTGAGAACGAGTGTGTGTGAGAGTAAGTGAGTGTGAGAGTGTGTGAGAGTGAGTGTGAGAGTGAGTGAGTGTGGGAGAGTGTGAGAGAGAGGGAGTGTGAGAGAGTGTGTGAGTGAGTGTGTGTGAGAGTGAGTGAGTGTGAGAGAGTGTGAGAGAGAGGGAGTGTGAGAGAGTGTGTGAGTGAGTGTGTGTGAAAGTGAGTGAGTGTGAGACTGTGTGAGAGTGAGTGTGTGTGAATGAGTGTGTGTGAGTGTGTGTATCTGTGTGTTTGTGTGTGAGAGTGTGTGTGTGTGAGTGAGTGAGTGTGAGAGTGAGTGTGTGTGTGGGTGTGTGTGTGAGAGTGAGTAAGTGTGTGTGTGCGTGTGTGTGTAAGAATGTGTGTGTGTGTGTGTGAGTGTATGAGAGTGTGAGTGTGGGTGTTTGTGTGAGAGAGTGTTTGTGTGTGAGAGTGTGTGAGAAAGTGTGTGTGTGAGAGAGAGAGAGTGTGAGAGTGTGTGTGTGAGAGTGTGTGAGTGTGAGTGTGTGTGTAAGAATGTGTGTGTGAGTGTGTGTGTGAGGGTGTGTGTGTCTGTGTGTAAGAGAGAGTGTGACTGTGAGTGTGCGTGTGTGTAAGAATGTGTGTGTGTGTGAGTGTGTGTGTGAGAGTGTGTGTGTGTTTGTGTGTGAGAGAGTGTGTGAGTGTGAGTGTGAGTGTGTGTGCGTGTGTAAGAATGTGTGAGTGTATGTGTGAGAGTTTGTGAGTGTGTGTAAGAATGAGTGAATGTGTGTGAGAGTGTGTGAGTGTGTCTGTGTGGGAGTGTGTGAGTGTGTGTGTGTGTGAATGTGTGTGTGTGAGAGTGTGTGAGTGTGAGTGTGTGTGTAAGAATGTGTGTGTGAGTGTGTGTGTGAGAGTGTGTGTGAGGGTGTGTGTGTGTGTGTGTGAGAGAGAGTGTGACTGTGAGTGTGTGTGTGCGTAAGAATGTGTGTGTGTGTGAGTGTGTGTGTGAGAGTGTGTGTATGTTTGTGTGTGAGAGAGTGTGTGAGTGTGAGTGTGAGGGTGTGTGCGTGTGTAAGAATGTGTGTGTATGTGTGAGAGTTTGTGAGTGTGTGTAAGAATGAGTGAATGTGTGTGTGAGTGTGAGGGTGTCCGTGTGAGTGTTTGTGTGTGTGTACGAGTGTGTGTGTGTGTGAGAGTGTATACGAGTGTGTGACTGTGTGTGTGACTGTGTGCGTGTTTGTGTGGCTGTGTGTGTGTGGAGTGAGTGTATGTGTTCATGTGTGTCTGTCTGAGTGTGTGAATGAGTTTGTGTGTCTATGAGTGAGTGAGAGTGTGTGTAATTGTAAGGGTGAGTAATTGTGTGTGTGAATGTGTGTGTGTGTGTGTGTGACTGAGTGTGTGTGAGATTGTCCGTATGTGTGTGTATGATTGTGTGTGAGTGTGTGTGAGTGTGTGTGTGAGCGGGTTTGTGAGAGTGTGAGAGATTTTCTGTGTGTGAGCGTGAGTGTTTGTGTGTGCGTTTGTGAGTGTATATGAGGATGAGTGTGTGACTGTGCATGTGTGTGAGAGAGTTTGTGAGAGTGTGTGGGTATGAGTGTGTGTGTATTTGTGAGTGGGTATGTGTGAGTGTGTGGATCTGTGAGAATGTGTGTGAGAGAGAGCGTGTCTATGGGTGTGTGTGTATTTCTGATTGTGTGTGTGTGTGTGTGCTTGTGAGCTTGTGTGAGGATGTGTGTGTGTGAGAGTGAGTGTGTCTGTGTGTGGAGTGAGTGCAAGTGTTCATGTGTGTCTGTGAGAGTGTGTGAGTGAGTTTGTGTGTCTGTGAGTGAGTGAGAGCGTGTGTAATTGTGAGAGTGTGTAATTGTGTGTGTGACAGAGCGTGTGTGTGACTGAGTGTGT
>JANJGN010000897.1:2500-90000 GCA_026770705.1 Isurus oxyrinchus | reverse complement strand
ATAAGAATGAGTGAGTGTGCGTGAGTGTGTGTGTATAAGAATGAGTGAGTGTGTGTGTGTGTGTATAAGAATGAGTGAGTGAGTGTGTGTGAGTGTGTGTATATAAGAATGAATGAGTGTGTGTGCGTGAGTGTGTGTGTATAAGAATGAGTGCGTGTGTGTGCGTGAGTGTGTGTGTATAAGAATGAGTGAGTGTGCGTGAGTGTGTGTGCATAAGAATGAATGAGTGTGTGTGCGTGAGTGTGTGTGTATGAGAATGAGTGAGTGTGCGTGAGTGTGTGTGTATAAGAATGAGTGAGTGTGCGTGAGTGTGTGTGGAAAAGAATGAGTGAGTGTGCGTGAGTGTGTGTGTATAAGAATGAGTGAGTGAGTGTGTGTGTGTGTATGAGAATGAGTGATTGAGTGTGCGTGAGTGTGTGTGTATAAGAATGAGTGAGTGAGTGTGTGTGTGTGTATGAGAATGAGTGATTGAGTGTGCGTTAGTGTGTGTGTGTGTATAAGAATGAGTGAGTGAGTGTGTGTGTATAAGAATGAGTGAGTGTGCGTGAGTGTGTGTGTACAAGAATGAGTGAGTGTGCGTGAGTGTGTGTGTATAAGAATGAATGAGTGTGTGTGCGTGAGTGTGTGTGTATAAGAATGAGTGAGTGTGTGTGCGTGAGTGTGTGTGTATAAGAATCAGTGAGTGTGCGTGAGTGTGTGTGTATAAGAATGAGTGAGTGAGTGTGTGTGTGTGTATAAGAATGAGTGAGGGAGTGTGTGTGAGTGTGTGTGTGTATAAGAATGGGTGAGTGAGTGTGTGTGTATAAGAATGAGTGAGTGTGCGTGAGTGTGTGTGTATAAGAATGAGTGAGTGTGCGTGAGTGTGGGTGTATAAGAATGAGTGAGTGTGTGTGCATGAGTGTGTGTTTATAAGAATGAGTGTGTGTGTGTGTGAGTGTGTGTGTATAAGAATGAATGAGTGTGTGTGTGAGAGTGTGTGTGTATAAGAATGAGTGAGTGTGTGTGCGTGAGTGTGTGTGTATAAGAATGAGTGAGTGTGCGTGAGTGTGTGTGTATAAGAATGAGTGAGTGAGTGAGTGTGTGTGTATAAGGATGAGTGAGTGAGTGTGTGTGTGTGTATAAGAATGAGTGAGTGTGTGTGAGATGGTGTGTATAAGAATGAGTGAGTGAGTGAGTGTGTGTGTATAAGAATGAGTGAGTGTGCGTGAGAGTGTGTGTATAAGAATGAGTGAGTGTGCGTGAGTGTGTGTGTATAAGAATGAGTGAGTGAGTGTGTGTGAGTGTCTGTATATAAGAATGAATGAGTGTGTGTGCGTGAGTGTGTGTGTATAAGAATGAGTGAGTGTGTGTGCGTGAGTGTGTGTGTATAAGAATGAGTGAGTGTGCGTGAGTGTGTGTGTACAAGAATGAATGAGCGTGTGTGCGTGAGTGTGTGTGTATAAGAATGAGTGAGTGAGTGTGTGTGAGTGTGTGTATAAGAATGAGTGAGTGAGTGTTTGTGAGTGTGTGCGTGTATAAGAATGAGTGAGTGTGTGTGAGTGTGTGTGTATAAGAATGAGTGAGTGAGTGTGTGTGAGTGTGTGCATAAGAATGAGTGAGTGAGTGTGTGTGTGTATAAGAATGAGTGAGTGTGTGTGTGTGTGTGTGTGTATAAGAATGAGTGAGTGTGTGTGAGTGTGTGTGTATAAGAATGAGTGAGTGAGTGTGTGTGAGTGTGTGTGTATAAGAATGAGTGAGTGAGTGTGTGTGAGTGTGTGTATAAGAATGAGTGAGTGAGTGTTTGTGAGTGTGTGCGTGTATAAGAATGAGTGAGTGTGTGTGAGTGAGTGTGTATAAGAATGAGTGAGTGAGTGTGTGTGAGTGTGTGTATAAGAATGAGTGAGTGAGTGTGTGTGTGTATAAGAATGAGTGAGTGTGTGTGAGTGTGTGTGTATAAGAATGAGTGAGTGTGCGTGAGTGTGTGTGTATAAGAATGAGTGAGTGAGTGTGCGTAAGTGTGTGTATAAGAATGAGTGAGTGTGTGTGAGTGTGTGTGTGTATAAGAATGAGTGAGTGTGTGTGAGTGTGTGTGACTGTGTGTATAAGAATGAGTGAGTGAGTGTGCGTAAGTGTGTGTATAAGAATGAGTGAGTGTGTGTGAGTGTGTGTGAGTGTGTGTATAAGAATGAGTGAGTGAGTGTGTGTGTGTATAAGAATGAGTGAGTGTGTGTGTGTGTGTGTGTATAAGAATGAGTGAGTGTGTGTGAGTGTGTGTGTATAAGAATGAGTGAGTGTGTGTGAGTGTGTGTGTATAAGAATGAGTGAGTGTGCGTGAGTGTGTGTGTATAAGAATGAGTGAGTGAGTGTGCGTAAGTGTGTGTATAAGAATGAGTGAGTGAGTGTGAATGTGTGTGTATAAGAATGAGTGAGTGAGTGTGTGAGTGTGTGTGTATAAGAATGAGTGAGTGAGTGTGTGTGAGTGTGTGTGTATAAGAATGAGTGTGCGTGAGTGTGTGTGTATAACATGAGTGAGTGAGTGTGTGTGTATAAGAATGAGTGAGTGAGTGTGTATGTATAAGAATGAGTGAGTGTGCGTGAGTGTGTGTGTATAAGAATGAGTGAGTGAGTGTGCGTGAGTGTGTGTGTATAAGAATGAGTGTGTGTGTGTGTGTGAGTGTGTGTATAAGAATGAGTGAGTGTGCGTGAGTGTGCGTGTATAAGAATGAGTGTGTGTGTGTGTGTGTGTATAAGAATGAGTGAGTGTGCGTGAGTGTGTGTGTATAAGAATGAGTGAGTGTGCGTGAGTGTGTGTGTATAAGAATGAGTGAGTGTGCGTGAGTGTGTGTGTATAAGAATGAGTGAGTGAGTGTGCGTGAGTGTGTGTGTATAAGAATGAGTGAGTGAGTGTGTGTGTGTATAAGAATGAGTGAGTGTGTGTGTGTGTGTATAAGAATGAGTGAGTGTGTGTGAGTGTGTGTGTATAAGAATGAGTGAGTGAGTGTGTGTGAGTGTGTATTTATAAGAATGAGTGAGTGAGTGTGCGTGAGTGTGTGTATAAGAATGAGTGAGTGAGTGTGAGTGTGTGTGTATAAGAATGAGTGAGTGAGTGTGTGAGTGTGTGTGTATAAGAATGAGTGAGTGTGTGTGAGTGAGTGTGTGTGTGTATAAGAATGAGTGAGTGAGTGTGTGTGTGTGTGTGTGTATAAGAATGAGTGAGTGAGTGTGTGAGTGTGTGTGTATAAGAATGAGTGAGTGTGTGTGAGTGAGTGTGTGTGTGTATAAGAATGAGTGAGTGTGCGTGAGTGTGTGTGTATAAGAATGAGTGAGTGTGCGTGAGTGTGTGTGTATAAGAATGAGTGAGTGTGCGTGAGTGTGTGTGTATAAGAATGAGTGAGTGTGCGTGAGTGTGTGTGTATAAGAATGAGTGAGTGAGTGTGCGTGAGTGTGTGTGTATAAGAATGAGTGAGTGAGTGTGTGTGTGTATAAGAATGAGTGAGTGTGTGTGTGTGTGTATAAGAATGAGTGAGTGTGTGTGAGTGTGTGTGTATAAGAATGAGTGAGTGAGTGTGTGTGAGTGTGTATGTATAAGAATGAGTGAGTGAGTGTGCGTGAGTGTGTGTATAAGAATGAGTGAGTGAGTGTGAGTGTGTGTGTATAAGAATGAGTGAGTGAGTGTGTGAGTGTGTGTGTATAAGAATGAGTGAGTTTGTGTGAGTGTGTGTGTATAAGAATGAGTGAGTGTGCGTGAGTGTGTGTGTATAAGAATGAGTGAGTGAGTGTGTGTGAATGTGTGTATAAGAATGAGTGAGTGAGTGTTTGTGAGTGTGTGCGTGTATAAGAATGAGTGAGTGTGTGTGAGTGTGTGTTTATAAGAATGAGTGAGTGAGAGTGTGTGAGTGTGTGTATAAGAATGAGTGAGTGAGTGTGTGTGTGTATAAGAATGAGTGAGTGTGTGTGTGTGTGTGTGTGTATAAGAATGAGTGAGTGTGTGTGAGTGTGTGTGTATAAGAATGAGTGAGTGAGTGTGTGTGAGTGTGTGTGTAAAAGAATGAGTGTGCGTGAGTGTGTGTATAACATGAGTGAGTGAGTGTGTGTGCATAAGAATGAGTGAGTGAGTGTGTATGTATAAGAATGTGTGAGTGTGCGTGAGTGTGTGTGTATAAGAATGAGTGAGTGAGTGTGCGTGAGTGTGTGTGTATAAGAATGAGTGTGTGTGTGTGTGTGAGTGTGTGTATAAGAATGAGTGAGTGTGCGTGAGTGTGTGTGTATAAGAATGAGTGTGTGTGTGTGTGTGTGTATAAGAATGAGTGAGTGTGCGTGAGTGTGTGTGTATAAGAATGAGTGAGTGTGCGTGAGTGTGTGTGTATAAGAATGAGTGAGTGTGCGTGAGTGTGTGTGTATAAGAATGAGTGAGTGAGTGTGTGTGAGTGTGTGTGTATAAGAATGAGTGTGCGTGAGTGTGTGTGTATAAAATGAGTGAGTGAGTGTGTGTGTATAAGAATGAGTGAGTGAGTGTGTATGTATAAGAATGAGTGAGTGTGCGTGAGTGTGTGTGTATAAGAATGAGTGAGTGAGTGTGCTTGAGTGTGTGTGTATAAGAATGAGTGTGTGTGTGTGTGTGAGTGTGTGTATAAGAATGAGTGAGTGTGTGTGAGTGTGTGTGTATAAGAATGAGTGAGTGAGTGTGTGGGAGTGTGTATAAGAATGAGGGAGTGAGTGAGTGTGTGTGTATAAGAATGAGTGAGAGTGCGTGAGTGTGTGTGTATAAGAATGAGTGAGTGAGTGTGAGTGTGTGTGTATAAGAATGAGTGAGTGTGCGTGAGTGTGTGAGTATACGAATGAGTGAGTGAGTGTGCGTGAGTGTGTGCGCATAAGAATGAGTGAGTGAGTGTGTGTGAGTGTGTGTATAAGAATGAGTGAGTGTGTGTGTGAGTGTGTGTGTATAAGAATGAGTGAGTGTGCGAGTTTGTGTATAAGAATGAGTGAGTGTGTGTGTGTGTGTGTGTGTATAAGAATGAGTGAGTGAGTGTGTGTGAGTGTGTGTGTATAAGAATGAGTGTGCGTGAGTGTGTGTGTATAACATGAGTGAGTGAGTGTGTGTGTATAAGAATGAGTGAGTGAGTGTGTATGTATAAGAATGAGTGAGTGTGCGTGAGTGTGTGTGTATAAGAATGAGTGAGTGAGTGTGCGTGAGTGTGTGTGTATAAGAATGAGTGTGTGTGTGTGTGTGAGTGTGTGTATAAGAATGAGTGAGTGTGCGTGAGTGTGTGTGTATAAGAATGAGTGTGTGTGTGTGTGTGTGTATAAGAATGAGTGAGTGTGCGTGAGTGTGTGTGTATAAGAATGAGTGTGTGTGCGTGAGTGTGTGTGTATAAGAATGAGTGAGTGTGCGTGAGTGTGTGTGTATAAGAATGAGTGAGTGAGTGTGCGTGAGTGTGTGTGTATAAGAATGAGTGAGTGAGTGTGTGTGAGAGTGTGTATAAGAATGAGTGAGTGAGTGTGTGTGTGTATAAGAATGAGTGAGTGTGTCTGTGTGTGTATAAGAATGAGTGAGTGCGTGTGAGTGTGTGTGTATAAGAATGAGTGAGTGAGTGTGTGTGAGTGTGTATGTATAAGAATGAGTGAGTGAGTGTGCGTGAGTGTGTGTATAAGAATGAGTGAGTGAGTGTGAGTGTGTGTGTATAAGAATGAGTGAGTGAGTGTGTGAGTGTGTGTATAAGAATGAGTGAGTGAGTGTGTGAGTGTGTGTGTATAAGAATGAGTGAGTGTGTGTGAGTGTGTGTGTATCGGAATGAGTGAGTGTGCGTGAGTGTGTGTGTACAAGAATGAATGAGCATGTGTGCGTGAGTGTGTGTGCATAAGAATGAGTGAGTGAGTGTTTGTGAGTGTGTGCGTGTATAAGAATGAGTGAGTGTGTGTGAGTGTGTGTGTATAAGAATGAGTGAGTGAGTGTGTGTGAGTGTGTGTATAAGAATGAGTGAGTGAGTGTGTGTGTGTATAAGAATGAGTGAGTGTGTGTGTGTGTGTGTGTATAAGAATGAGTGAGTGTGTGTGAGTGTGTGTGTATAAGAATGAGTGAGTGAGTGTGTGTGAGTGTGTGTGTATAAGAATGAGTGAGTGTGCGTGAGTGTGTGTGTATAAGAATGAGTGAGTGAGTGTGCGTAAGTGTGTGTATAAGAATGAATGAGTGAGTGTGAGTGTGTGTGTATAAGAATGAGTGAGTGAGTGTGTGAGTGTGTGTGTATAAGATGAGTGAGTGAGTGTGCGTGAGTGTGTGTGTATAAGAATGATTGAGTGTGCGTGAGTGTGTGTGTATAAGACTGAGTGAGTGAGTGTGCGTGAGTGTGTGTGTATAAGAATGAGTGAGTGTGCGTGAGTGTGTGTGTATAAGAATGAGTGAGTGTGCGTGTGTGTGTGTGTATAAGAATGAGTGAGTGTGCGTGAGTGTGTGTGTATAAGAATGAGTGAGTGAGTGTGCGTGAGTGTGTGTGTATAAGAATGAGTGAGTGTGCGTGAGTGTGTGCGTATAAGAATGAGTGAGTGAGTGTGTGTGAGTGTGTGTGTATAAGAATGAGTGAGTGTGTGTGCGTGTGTGTGTATACGAATCAGTGAGTGTGCGTGAGTGTGTGTGTATAAGAATGAGTGAGTGTGCGTAAGTGTGTGTGTATAAGAATGAGTGAGTGAGTGTGCGTGAGTGTGTGTGTATAAGAATGAGTAGTGTGCGTGAGTGTGTGTGTATAAGAATGAGTGTGTGTGTATGTGTGTATAAGAATGAGTGAGTGTGTGTGAGTGTGTGTGTATAAGAATGAGGGAGTGTGCGTGAGTGTGTGTGTATAAGAATGATTGAGTGTGCGTGAGTGTGTGTGTATAATACTGAGTGAGTGAGTGTGCGTGAGTGTGTGTGTATAAGAATGAGTGAGTGTGCGTGAGTGTGTGTGTATAAGAATGAGTGAGTGTGCGTGAGTGTGTGTGTATAAGAATGAGTGAGTGTGCGTGAGTGTGTGTGTATAAGAATGAGTGAGTGAATGTGCGTGAATGTGTGTATAAGAATGAGTGAGTGTGTGTGCGTGAGTGTGAGTGTATAAGAATGAGTGAGTGTGCGTGAATGTGTGTGTATATGAATGAGTGAGTGTGCGTGAGTGTGTGTATAAGAATGAGTGAGTGTCTGTGAGTGTGTGTGTATAAGAATGAGTGAGTGTGTGTGAGTGTGTGTGTATAAGAATGAGTGAGTGTCTGTGAGTGTGTGTGTATAAGAATGAGTGAGTGTGCGTGAGTGTGTGTATAAGAATGAGTGAGTGTGCGTGAGTGTGTGTGTATAAGAATGAGTGAGTGAGTGTGTGTGAGTGTGTGTATAAGAATGAGTGAGTGAGTGTGTGTGTGTATAAGAATGAGTGAGTGTGTGTGTGTGTGTGTGTGTATAAGAATGAGTGAGTGTGTGTGAGTGTGTGTGTATAAGAATGAGTGAGTGAGTGTGTGTGAGTGTGTGTGTATAAGAATGAGTGAGTGTGCGTGAGTGTGTGTGTATAAGAATGAGTAAGTGAGTGTGCGTAAGTGTGTGTATAAGAATGAGTGAGTGAGTGTGAGTGTGAGTGTATAAGAATGAGTGAGTGAGTGTGTGAGTGTGTGTGTATAAGAATGAGTGAGTGTGCGTGAGTGTGTGTGTATAAGAATGATTGAGTGTGCGTGAGTGTGTGTGTATAAGACTGAGTGAGTGAGTGTGCGTGAGTGTGTGTGTATAAGAATGAGTGAGTGTGCGTGAGTGTGTGTGTATAAGAATGAGTGAGTGTGCGTGTGTGTGTGTGTATAAGAATGAGTGAGTGTGCGTGAGTGTGTGTGTATAAGAATGAGTGAGTGATTGTGCGTGAGTGTGTGTGTATAAGAATGAGTGAGTGAGTGTGTGTGAGAGTGTGTATAAGAATGAGTGAGTGAGTGTGTGTGTGTATAAGAATGAGTGAGTGTGTGTGTGTGTGTATAAGAATGAGTGAGTGTGTGTGAGTGTGTGTGTATAAGAATGAGTGAGTGAGTGTGTGTGAGTGTGTATAAGAATGAGTGAGCGAGTGTGTGTGAGTGTGTATGTATAAGAATGAGTGAGTGAGTGTGCGTGAGTGTGTGTATAAGAATGAGTGAGTGAGTGTGAGTGTGTGTGTATAAGAATGAGTGAGTGAGTGTGTGAGTGTGTGTATAAGAATGAGTGAGTGAGTGTGTGAGTGTGTGTGTATAAGAATGAGTGAGTGTGTGTGAGTGTGTGTGTATCAGAATGAGTGAGTGTGCGTGAGTGTGTGTGTACAAGAATGAATGAGCGTGTGTGCGTGAGTGTGTGTGTTCATAAGAATGAGTGAGTGAGTGTGTGTGAGTGTGTGTATAAGAATGAGTGATTGAGTGTTTGTGAGTGTGTGCGTGTATAAGAATGAGTGAGTGTGTGTGAGTGTGTGTGTATAAGAATGAGTGAGTGAGTGTGTGTGAGTGTGTGTATAAGAATGAGTGAGTGAGTGTGTGTGTGTATAAGAATGAGTGAGTGTGTGTGTGTGTGTGTGTATAAGAATGAGTGAGTGTGTGTGAGTATGTGTGTATAAGAATGAGTGAGTGAGTGTGTGTGAGTGTGTGTGTATAAGAATGAGTGAGTGTGCGTGAGTGTGTGTGTATAAGAATGAGCGAGTGAGTGTGCGTAAGTGTGTGTATAAGAATGAGTGAGTGAGTGTGAGTGTGTGTGTATAAGAATGAGTGAGTGAGTGTGTGAGTGTGTGTGTATAAGAATGAGTGAGTGAGTGTGTGTGAGTGTGTGTGTATAAGAATGAGTGAGTGAGTGTGTGTGAGTGTGTGTGTATAAGAATGAGTGAGTGAGTGTGTGTGAGTGTGTGTGTATAAGAATGAGTGAGTGAGTGTGTGTGAGTGTGTGTGTATAAGAATGAGTGTGCGTGAGTGTGTGTATAACATGAGTGAGTGAGTGTGTGTGTATAAGAATGAGTGAGTGTGTGTGAGTGAGTGTGTGTGTGTATAAGAATGAGTGAGTGTGCGTGAGTGTGTGTGTATAAGAATGAGTGAGTGTGCGTGAGTGTGTGTGTATAAGAATGAGTGAGTGTGCGTGAGTGTGTGTGTATAAGAATGAGTGAGTGTGCGTGAGTGTGTGTGTATAAGAATGAGTGAGTGATTGTGAGTGAGTGTGTGTGTATAAGAATGAGTGAGTGAGTGTGTGTGTGTATAAGAATGAGTGAGTGTGTGTGTGTGTGTATAAGAATGAGTGAGTGTGTGTGAGTGTGTGTGTATAAGAATGAGTGAGTGAGTGTGTGTGAGTGTGTATGTATAAGAATGAGTGAGTGAGTGTGCGTGTGTGTATAAGAATGAGTGAGTGAGTGTGAGTGTGTGTGTATAAGAATGAGTGAGTGAGTGTGTGAGTGTGTGTGTATAAGAATGAGTGAGTGTGTGTGAGTGTGTGTGTATAAGAATGAGTGAGTGTGCGTGAGTGTGTGTGTATAAGAATGAGTGAGTGAGTGTGTGTGAATGTGTGTATAAGAATGAGTGAGTGAGTGTTTGTGAGTGTGTGCGTGTATAAGAATGAGTGAGTGTGTGTGAGTGTGTGTTTATAAGAATGAGTGAGTGAGAGTGTGTGAGTGTGTGTATAAGAATGAGTGAGTGAGTGTGTGTGTGTATAAGAATGAGTGAGTGTGTGTGTGTGTGTGTGTATAAGAATGAGTGAGTGTGTGTGAGTGTGTGTGTATAAGAATGAGTGAGTGAGTGTGTGTGAGTGTGTGTGTAAAAGAATGAGTGTGCGTGAGTGTGTGTATAACATGAGTGAGTGAGTGTGTGTGCATAAGAATGAGTGAGTGAGTGTGTATGTATAAGAATGTGTGAGTGTGCGTGAGTGTGTGTGTATAAGAATGAGTGAGTGAGTGTGCGTGAGTGTGTGTGTATAAGAATGAGTGTGTGTGTGTGTGTGAGTGTGTGTATAAGAATGAGTGAGTGTGCGTGAGTGTGTGTGTATAAGAATGAGTGTGTGTGTGTGTGTGTGTATAAGAATGAGTGAGTGTGCGTGAGTGTGTGTGTATAAGAATGAGTGAGTGTGCGTGAGTGTGTGTGTATAAGAATGAGTGAGTGTGCGTGAGTGTGTGTGTATAAGAATGAGTGAGTGAGTGTGTGTGAGTGTGTGTGTATAAGAATGAGTGTGCGTGAGTGTGTGTGTATAAAATGAGTGAGTGAGTGTGTGTGTATAAGAATGAGTGAGTGAGTGTGTATGTATAAGAATGAGTGAGTGTGCGTGAGTGTGTGTGTATAAGAATGAGTGAGTGAGTGTGCGTGAGTGTGTGTGTATAAGAATGAGTGTGTGTGTGTGTGTGAGTGTGTGTATAAGAATGAGTGACTGTGTGTGAGTGTGTGTGTATAAGAATGAGTGAGTGAGTGTGTGGGAGTGTGTATAAGAATGAGGGAGTGAGTGAGTGTGTGTGTATAAGAATGAGTGAGAGTGCGTGAGTGTGTGTGTATAAGAATGAGTGAGTGAGTGTGAGTGTGTGTGTATAAGAATGAGTGAGTGTGCGTGAGTGTGTGAGTATACGAATGAGTGAGTGAGTGTGCGTGAGTGTGTGCGCATAAGAATGAGTGAGTGAGTGTGTGTGTGTGTGTATAAGAATGAGTGAGTGTGTGTGTGAGTGTGTGTGTATAAGAATGAGTGAGTGTGCGAGTTTGTGTATAAGAATGAGTGAGTGTGTGTGTGTGTGTGTGTGTATAAGAATGAGTGAGTGAGTGTGTGTGAGTGTGTGTGTATAAGAATGAGTGTGCGTGAGTGTGTGTGTATAACATGAGTGAGTGAGTGTGTGTGTATAAGAATGAGTGAGTGAGTGTGTATGTATAAGAATGAGTGAGTGTGCGTGAGTGTGTGTGTATAAGAATGAGTGAGTGAGTGTGCGTGAGTGTGTGTGTATAAGAATGAGTGTGTGTGTGTGTGTGAGTGTGTGTATAAGAATGAGTGAGTGTGCGTGAGTGTGTGTGTATAAGAATGAGTGTGTGTGTGTGTGTGTGTATAAGAATGAGTGAGTGTGCGTGAGTGTGTGTGTATAAGAATGAGTGTGTGTGCGTGAGTGTGTGTGTATAAGAATGAGTGAGTGTGCGTGAGTGTGTGTGTATAAGAATGAGTGAGTGAGTGTGCGTGAGTGTGTGTGTATAAGAATGAGTGAGTGAGTGTGTGTGAGAGTGTGTATAAGAATGAGTGAGTGAGTGTGTGTGTGTATAAGAATGAGTGAGTGTGTCTGTGTGTGTATAAGAATGAGTGAGTGCGTGTGAGTGTGTGTGTATAAGAATGAGTGAGTGAGTGTGTGTGAGTGTGTATGTATAAGAATGAGTGAGTGAGTGTGCGTGAGTGTGTGTATAAGAATGAGTGAGTGAGTGTGAGTGTGTGTGTATAAGAATGAGTGAGTGAGTGTGTGAGTGTGTGTATAAGAATGAGTGAGTGAGTGTGTGAGTGTGTGTGTATAAGAATGAGTGAGTGTGTGTGAGTGTGTGTGTATCGGAATGAGTGAGTGTGCGTGAGTGTGTGTGTACAAGAATGAATGAGCATGTGTGCGTGAGTGTGTGTGCATAAGAATGAGTGAGTGAGTGTGTGTGAGTGTGTGTATAAGAATGAGTGAGTGAGTGTTTGTGAGTGTTTGCGTGTATAAGAATGAGTGAGTGTGTGTGAGTGTGTGTGTATAAGAATGAGTGAGTGAGTGTGTGTGAGTGTGTGTATAAGAATGAGTGAGTGAGTGTGTGTGTGTATAAGAATGAGTGAGTGTGTGTGTGTGTGTGTGTATAAGAATGAGTGAGTGTGTGTGAGTGTGTGTGTATAAGAATGAGTGAGTGAGTGTGTGTGAGTGTGTGTGTATAAGAATGAGTGAGTGTGCGTGAGTGTGTGTGTATAAGAATGAGTGAGTGAGTGTGCGTAAGTGTGTGTATAAGAATGAATGAGTGAGTGTGAGTGTGTGTGTATAAGAATGAGTGAGTGAGTGTGTGAGTGTGTGTGTATAAGATGAGTGAGTGAGTGTGCGTGAGTGTGTGTGTATAAGAATGATTGAGTGTGCGTGAGTGTGTGTGTATAAGACTGAGTGAGTGAGTGTGCGTGAGTGTGTGTGTATAAGAATGAGTGAGTGTGCGTGAGTGTGTGTGTATAAGAATGAGTGAGTGTGCGTGTGTGTGTGTGTATAAGAATGAGTGAGTGTGCGTGAGTGTGTGTGTATAAGAATGAGTGAGTGAGTGTGCGTGACTGTGTGTGTATAAGAATGAGTGAGTGTGCGTGAGTGTGTGCGTATAAGAATGAGTGAGTGAGTGTGTGTGAGTGTGTGTGTATAAGAATGAGTGACTGTGTGTGCGTGTGTGTGTATAAGAATCAGTGAGTGTGCGTGAGTGTGTGTGTATAAGAATGAGTGAGTGTGCGTAAGTGTGTGTGTATAAGAATGACTGAGTGAGTGTGCGTGAGTGTGTGTGTATAAGAATGAGTAGTGTGCGTGAGTGTGTGTGTATAAGAATGAGTGTGTGTGTGTGTGTGTATAAGAATGAGTGAGTGTGTGTGAGTGTGTGTGTATAAGAATGAGGGAGTGTGCGTGAGTGTGTGTGTATAAGAATGATTGAGTGTGCGTGAGTGTGTGTGTATAATACTGAGTGAGTGAGTGTGCGTGAGTGTGTGTGTATAAGAATGAGTGAGTGTGCGTGAGTGTGTGTGTATAAGAATGAGTGAGTGTGCGTGAGTGTGTGTGTATAAGAATGAGTGAGTGTGCGTGAGTGTGTGTGTATAAGAATGAGTGAGTGAATGTGCGTGAATGTGTGTATAAGAATGAGTGAGTGTGTGTGCGTGAGTGTGAGTGTATAAGAATGAGTGAGTGTGCGTGAATGTGTGTGTATATGAATGAGTGAGTGTGCGTGAGTGTGTGTATAAGAATGAGTGAGTGTCTGTGAGTGTGTGTGTATAAGAATGAGTGAGTGTGTGTGAGTGTGTGTGTATAAGAATGAGTGAGTGTCTGTGAGTGTGTGTGTATAAGAATGAGTGAGTGTGCGTGAGTGTGTGTATAAGAATGAGTGAGTGTGCGTGAGTGTGTGTGTATAAGAATGAGTGAGTGAGTGTGTGTGAGTGTGTGTATAAGAATGAGTGAGTGAGTGTGTGTGTGTATAAGAATGAGTGAGTGTGTGTGTGTGTGTGTGTGTATAAGAATGAGTGAGTGTGTGTGAGTTTGTGTGTATAAGAATGAGTGAATGAGTGTGTGTGAGTGTGTGTGTATAAGAATGAGTGAGTGTGCGTGAGTGTGTGTATATAAGAATGAGTAAGTGAGTGTGCGTAAGTGTGTGTATAAGAATGAGTGAGTGAGTGTGAGTGTGTGTGTATAAGAATGAGTGAGTGAGTGTGTGAGTGTGTGTGTATAAGAATGAGTGAGTGTGCGTGAGTGTGTGTGTATAAGAATGATTGAGTGTGCGTGAGTGTGTGTGTATAAGACTGAGTGAGTGAGTGTGCGTGAGTGTGTGTGTATAAGAATGAGTGAGTGTGCGTGAGTGTGTGTGTATAAGAATGAGTGAGTGTGCGTGTGTGTGTGTGTATAAGAATGAGTGAGTGTGCGTGAGTGTGTGTGTATAAGAATGAGTGAGTGATTGTGCGTGAGTGTGTGTGTATAAGAATGAGTGAGTGAGTGTGTGTGAGAGTGTGTATAAGAATGAGTGAGTGAGTGTGTGTGTGTATAAGAATGAGTGAGTGTGTGTGTGTGTGTATAAGAATGAGTGAGTGTGTGTGAGTGTGTGTGTATAAGAATGAGTGAGTGAGTGTGTGTGAGTGTGTATAAGAATGAGTGAGCGAGTGTGTGTGAGTGTGTATGTATAAGAATGAGTGAGTGAGTGTGCGTGAGTGTGTGTATAAGAATGAGTGAGTGAGTGTGAGTGTGTGTGTATAAGAATGAGTGAGTGAGTGTGTGAGTGTGTGTATAAGAATGAGTGAGTGAGTGTGTGAGTGTGTGTGTATAAGAATGAGTGAGTGTGTGTGAGTGTGTGTGTATCAGAATGAGTGAGTGTGCGTGAGTGTGTGTGTACAAGAATGAATGAGCGTGTGTGCGTGAGTGTGTGTGTTCATAAGAATGAGTGAGTGAGTGTGTGTGAGTGTGTGTATAAGAATGAGTGATTGAGTGTTTGTGAGTGTGTGCGTGTATAAGAATGAGTGAGTGTGTGTGAGTGTGTGTGTATAAGAATGAGTGAGTGAGTGTGTGTGAGTGTGTGTATAAGAATGAGTGAGTGAGTGTGTGTGTGTATAAGAATGAGTGAGTGTGTGTGTGTGTGTGTGTATAAGAATGAGTGAGTGTGTGTGAGTATGTGTGTATAAGAATGAGTGAGTGAGTGTGTGTGAGTGTGTGTGTATAAGAATGAGTGAGTGTGCGTGAGTGTGTGTGTATAAGAATGAGTGAGTGAGTGTGCGTAAGTGTGTGTATAAGAATGAGTGAGTGAGTGTGAGTGTGTGTGTATAAGAATGAGTGAGTGAGTGTGTGAGTGTGTGTGTATAAGAATGAGTGAGTGAGTGTGTGTGAGTGTGTGTGTATAAGAATGAGTGAGTGAGTGTGTGTGAGTGTGTGTGTATAAGAATGAGTGAGTGAGTGTGTGTGAGTGTGTGTGTATAAGAATGAGTGAGTGAGTGTGTGTGAGTGTGTGTGTATAAGAATGAGTGTGCGTGAGTGTGTGTATAACATGAGTGAGTGAGTGTGTGTGTATAAGAATGAGTGATTGAGTGTGTATGTATAAGAATGAGTGAGTGTGCGTGAGTGTGTGTGTATAAGAATGAGTGAGTGAGTGTGCGTGAGTGTGTGTGTATAAGAATGAGTGTGTGTGTGTGTGTGAGTGTGTGTATAAGAATGAGTGAGTGTGCGTGAGTGTGTGTGTATAAGAATGAGTGTGTGTGTGTGTGTGTGTATAAGAATGAGTGAGTGTGCGTGAGTGTGTGTGTATAAGAATGAGTGAGTGTGCGTGAGTGTGTGTGTATAAGAATGAGTGAGTGTGCGTGAGTGTGTGTGTATAAGAATGAGTGAGTGAGTGTGCGTGAGTGTGTGTGTATAAGAATGAGTGAGTGAGTGTGTGTGAGAGTGTGTATAAGAATGAGTGAGTGAGTGTGTGTGTGTATAAGAATGAGTGAGTGTGTGTGTGTGTGTATAAGAATGAGTGAGTGTGTGTGTGTGTATAAGAATGAGTGAGTGTGTGTGAGTGTGTGTGTATAAGAATGAGTGAGTGAGTGTGTGTGAGTGTGCATGTATAAGAATGAGTGAGTGAGTGTGCGTGAGTGTGTGTATAAGAATGAGTGAGTGAGAGTGAGTCTGTGTGTATAAGAATGAGTGAGTGAGTGTGTGAGTGTGTGTGTATAAGAATGAGTGAGTGTGTGTGATTGTGTGTGTATAAGAATGAGTGAGTGTGTGTGAGTGTGTGTGTATAAGAATGAGTGAGTGTGTGTGAGTGTGTGTGTATAAGAATGAGTGAGTGTGTGAGTGTGTGTGTATAAGAATGAGTGATTGAGTGTGTGTGAGTGTGTGTGTATAAGAGTGAGTGTGCGTGAGTGTGTGTGTATAACATGAGTGAGTGAGTGTGTGTGTATAAGAATGAGTGAGTGAGTGTGTATGTATAAGAATGAGTGAGTGTGCGTGAGTGTGTGTTTATAAGAATGAGTGAGTGAGTGTGTGTGAGTGTGTGTGTATAAGAATGAGTGTGTGTGTGTGTGTGAGTGTGTGTATAAGAATGAGTGAGTGTGTGTGAGTGTGTGTGTATAAGAATGAGTGAGTGAGTGTGTGTGAGTGTGTATAAGAATGAGGGAGTGAGTGAGTGTGTGTGTATAAGAATGAGTGAGTGTGCGTGAGTGTGTGTGTATAAGAATGAGTGAGTGAGTGTGAGTGTGTGTGTATAGGAATGAGTGAGTGTGCGTGAGTGTGTGCGTATAAGAATGAGTGAGTGAGTGTGTGTGAGTGTGTGTGTATAAGAATGAGTGAGTGTGCGTAAGTGTGTGTGTATAAGAATGAGTGAGTGAGTGTGCGTGAGTGTGTGTGTATAAGAATGAGTGAGTGTGCGTGAGTGTGTGTGTATAAGAATGAGTGTGTGTGTGTGTGTGTATAAGAATGAGTGAGTGTGTGTGAGTGTGTGTGTATAAGAATGAGTGAGTGTGCGTGAGTGTGTGTATAAGAATGAGTGAGTGAGTGTGCATAATTGTGTGTGTATAAGAATGAGTGAGTGAGTGTGCGTGAGTATGTGTGTATAAGAATGAGTGAGTGTGCGTGAGTGTGTGTGTATAAGAATGAGTTAGTGTGTGTGAGTGTGTGTGTATAAGAATGAGTGAGTGTGCGTGAGTGTGTGTGTATAAGAATGAGTGAGTGAGTGTGTGTGAGTGTGTGTGTATAAGAATGAGTGATTGTGCGTGAGTGTGTGTATAAGAATGAGTGAGTGAGTGTGCGTGAGTGTGTGTATAAGAATGAGTGAGTGTGCGTGAGTGTGTGTGTATAAGAATGATTGAGTGTGCGTGAGTGTGTGTGTATAAGAATGAGTGAGTGTTTGTGAGTGTGTGTGTATATAAGAATGAGTGAGTGTGCGTGAGTGTGTGAGTATAAGAATGAGTGAGTGTGTGTGCGTGAATGTGTATAAGAATGAGTGAGTGTGTGTGTGTGAGTGTGTGTATAAGAATGAGTGAGTGTGCGTGAGTGTGTGTGTATAAGAATGAGTTAGTGTGTGTGCGTGAGTGTGTGTATAAGAATGAGTGAGTGAGTGTGCGTGAGTGTGTGTATAAGAATGACTGAGTGAGTGTGCGTGAGTGTGTGTATATAAGAATGAGTGAGTGTGTGTGTATAAGAATGAGTGAGTGAGTTTGTGAGTGTGTGTGTATAAGAATGAGTGAGTGTGTGTGTGTGAGTGTGTGTATAAGAATGAGTGACTGTGTGTGAGTGTGTGTGTATAAGAATGAGTGAGTGTGTGTGTGTGAGTGTGTGTATAAGAATGAGTGAGTGTGTGGGTGTGTGTGTATAAGAATGAGTGAGTGAGTGTGTGTGAGTGTGTATAAGAATGAGTGAGTGTGCGTGAGTGTGTGTGTGTATAAGAATGAGTGAGTGAGTGTGTGAGTGTGTGTGTATAAGAATGAGTGAGTGTGCGTGAGTGTGTGTGTGTATAAGAATGAGTGAGTGAGTGTGTGTGTGTGTATAAGAATGAGTGAGTGTGTGTGTGTGTGTGTGTATAAGAATGAGTGAGTGAGTGTGTGAGTGTGTGTGTCTAAGAATGAGTGAGTGTGCGTGAGTGTGTGTGTATAAGAATGAGTGAGTGTGCGTGAGTGTGTGTGTATAAGAATGAGTGAGTGAGTGTGTGAGTGTGTGTGTATAAGAATGAGTGAGTGTGTGTGAGTGTGTGTGTATAAGAATGAGTGAGTGTGCGTGAGTGTGTGTGTACAAGAATGAATGAGCGTGTGTGCGTGAGTGTGTGTGTATAAGAATGAGTGAGTGAGTGTGTGTGAGTGTGTGTATAAGAATGAGTGAGTGAGTGTTTGTGAGTGTGTGCGTGTATAAGAATGAGTGAGTGTGTGTGAGTGTGTGTGTATAAGAATGAGTGAGTGAGTGTGTGTGAGTGTGTGTATAAGAATGAGTGAGTGAGTGTGTGTGTGTATAAGAATGAGTGAGTGTGTGTGTGTGTGTGTGTATAAGAATGAGTGAGTGTGTGTGAGTGTGTGTGTATAAGAATGAGTGAGTGAGTGTGTGTGAGTGTGTGTGTATAAGAATGAGTGAGTGTGCGTGAGTGTGTGTGTATAAGAATGAGTGAGTGAGTGTGCGTAAGTGTGTGTATAAGAATGAGTGAGTGAGTGTGAGTGTGTGTGTATAAGAATGAGTGAGTGAGTGTGTGAGTGTGTGTGTATAAGAATGAGTGAGTGAGTGTGTGTGAGTGTGTGTGTATAAGAATGAGTGTGCATGAGTGTGTGTATAACATGAGTGAGTGAGTGTGTGTGTATAAGAATGAGTGAGTGAGTGTGTATGTATAAGAATGAGTGAGTGTGCGTGAGTGTGTGTGTATAAGAATGAGTGAGTGAGTGTGCGTGAGTGTGTGTGTATAAGAATGAGTGTGTGTGTGTGTGTGAGTGTGTGTATAAGAATGAGTGAGTGTGCGTGAGTTTGTGTTTATAAGAATGAGTGTGTGTGTGTGTGTGTATAAGAATGAGTGAGTGTGCGTGAGTGTGTGTGTATAAGAATGAGTGAGTGTGCGTGAGTGTGTGTGTATAAGAATGAGTGAGTGAGTGTGCGTGAGTGTGTGTGTATAAGAATGAGTGAGTGAGTGTGTGTGAGAGTGTGTATAAGAATGAGTGAGTGAGTGTGTGTGTGTATAAGAATGAGTGAGTGTGTGTGTGTGTGTATAAGAATGAGTGAGTGTGTGTGAGTGTGTGTGTATAAGAATGAGTGAGTGAGTGTGTGTGAGTGTGTATGTATAAGAATGAGTGAGTGAGTGTGCGTGAGTGTGTGTATAAGAATGAGTGAGTGAGTGTGAGTGTGTGTGTATAAGAATGAGTGAGTGAGTGTGTGTGTGTGTGTATAAGAATGAGTGAGTGTGTGTGAGTGTGTGTGTATAAGAATGAGTGAGTGTGTGTGAGTGTGTGTGTATAAGAATGAGTGAGTGTGTGTGAGTGTGTGTGTATAAGAATGAGTGAGTGTGTGAGTGTGTGTGTATAAGAATGAGTGAGTGAGTGTGTGTGAGTGTGTGTGTATAAGAATGAGTGTGCGTGAGTGTGTGTGTATAACATGAGTGAGTGAGTGTGTGTGTATAAGAATGAGTGAGTGAGTGTGTATGTATAAGAATGAGTGAGTGTGCGTGAGTGTGTGTGTATAAGAATGAGTGAGTGAGTGTGCGTGAGTGTGTGTGTATAAGAATGAGTGTGTGGGTGTGTGTGAGTGTGTGTATAAGAATGAGTGAGTGTGGGTGAGTGTGTGTGTATAAGAATGAGTGAGTGAGTGTGTGTGAGTGTGTATAAGAATGAGGGAGTGAATGAGTGTGTGTGTATTAGAATGAGTGAGTGTGCGTGAGTGTGTGTGTATAAGAATGAGTGAGTGAGTGTGAGTGTGTGTGTATAAGAATGAGTGAGTGTGCGTGAGTGTGTGAGTATACGAATGAGTGAGTGAGTGTGCGTGAGTGGGTGCGTATAAGAATGAGTGAGTGAGTGTGTGTGAGTGTGTGTGTATAAGAATGAGTGAGTGTGTGTGCGTGAATGTGTATAAGAATGAGTGAGTGTGCGTGAGTGTGTGTGTATAAGAATGAGTGAGTGAGTGTGTGTGAGTGTCTGTATATAAGAATGAATGAGTGTGTGTGCGTGAGTGTGTGTGTATAAGAATGAGTGAGTGTGTGTGCGTGAGTGTGTGTGTATAAGAATGAGTGAGTGTGCGTGAGTGTGTGTGTACAAGAATGAATGAGCGTGTGTGCGTGAGTGTGTGTGTATAAGAATGAGTGAGTGAGTGAGTGTGTGAGTGTGTGTATAAGAATGAGTGAGTGAGTGTTTGTGAGTGTGTGCGTGTATAAGAATGAGTGAGTGTGTGTGAGTGCGTGTGTATAAGAATGAGTGAGTGAGTGTGTGTGAGTGTGTGTATAAGAATGAGTGAGTGAGTGTGTGTGTGTATAAGAATGAGTGAGTGTGTGTGTGTGTGTGTATAAGAATGAGTGAGTGTGTGTGAGTGTGTGTGTATAAGAATGAGTGAGTGAGTGTGTGTGAGTGTGTGTGTATAAGAATGAGTGAGTGTGCGTGAGTGTGTGTGTATAAGAATGAGTGAGTGAGTGTGCGTAAGTGTGTGTATAAGAATGAGTGAGTGAGTGTGAGTGTGTGTGTATAAGAATGAGTGAGTGAGTGTGTGAGTGTGTGTGTATAAGAATGAGTGAGTGAGTGTGTGTGAGTGTGTGTGTATAAGAATGAGTGTGCATGAGTGTGTGTATAACATGAGTGAGTGAGTGTGTGTGTATAAGAATGAGTGAGTGAGTGTGTATGTATAAGAATGAGTGAGTGTGCGTGAGTGTGTGTGTATAAGAATGAGTGAGTGAGTGTGCGTGAGTGTGTGTGTATAAGAATGAGTGTGTGTGTGTGTGTGAGTGTGTGTATAAGAATGAGTGAGTGTGCGTGAGTGTGTGTTTATAAGAATGAGTGTGTGTGTGTGTGTGTATAAGAATGAGTGAGTGTGCGTGAGTGTGTGTGTATAAGAATGAGTGAGTGTGCGTGAGTGTGTGTGTATAAGAATGAGTGAGTGAGTGTGCGTGAGTGTGTGTGTATAAGAATGAGTGAGTGAGTGTGTGTGAGAGTGTGTATAAGAATGAGTGAGTGAGTGTGTGTGTGTATAAGAATGAGTGAGTGTGTGTGTGTGTGTATAAGAATGAGTGAGTGTGTGTGAGTGTGTGTGTATAAGAATGAGTGAGTGAGTGTGTGTGAGTGTGTATGTATAAGAATGAGTGAGTGAGTGTGCGTGAGTGTGTGTATAAGAATGAGTGAGTGAGTGTGAGTGTGTGTGTATAAGAATGAGTGAGTGAGTGTGTGTGTGTGTGTATAAGAATGAGTGAGTGTGTGTGAGTGTGTGTGTATAAGAATGAGTGAGTGTGTGTGAGTGTGTGTGTATAAGAATGAGTGAGTGTGTGTGAGTGTGTGTGTATAAGAATGAGTGAGTGTGTGAGTGTGTGTGTATAAGAATGAGTGAGTGAGTGTGTGTGAGTGTGTGTGTATAAGAATGAGTGTGCGTGAGTGTGTGTGTATAACATGAGTGAGTGAGTGTGTGTGTATAAGAATGAGTGAGTGAGTGTGTATGTATAAGAATGAGTGAGTGTGCGTGAGTGTGTGTGTATAAGAATGAGTGAGTGAGTGTGCGTGAGTGTGTGTGTATAAGAATGAGTGTGTGGGTGTGTGTGAGTGTGTGTATAAGAATGAGTGAGTGTGGGTGAGTGTGTGTGTATAAGAATGAGTGAGTGAGTGTGTGTGAGTGTGTATAAGAATGAGGGAGTGAATGAGTGTGTGTGTATTAGAATGAGTGAGTGTGCGTGAGTGTGTGTGTATAAGAATGAGTGAGTGAGTGTGAGTGTGTGTGTATAAGAATGAGTGAGTGTGCGTGAGTGTGTGAGTATACGAATGAGTGAGTGAGTGTGCGTGAGTGGGTGCGTATAAGAATGAGTGAGTGAGTGTGTGTGAGTGTGTGTGTATAAGAATGAGTGAGTGTGTGTGCGTGAATGTGTATAAGAATGAGTGAGTGTGCGTGAGTGTGTGTGTATAAGAATGAGTGAGTGAGAGTGTGTGAGTGTCTGTATATAAGAATGAATGAGTGTGTGTGCGTGAGTGTGTGTGTATAAGAATGAGTGAGTGTGTGTGCGTGAGTGTGTGTGTATAAGAATGAGTGAGTGTGCGTGAGTGTGTGTGTACAAGAATGAATGAGCGTGTGTGCGTGAGTGTGTGTGTATAAGAATGAGTGAGTGAGTGAGTGTGTGAGTGTGTGTATAAGAATGAGTGAGTGAGTGTTTGTGAGTGTGTGCGTGTATAAGAATGAGTGAGTGAGTGTGAGTGCGTGTGTATAAGAATGAGTGAGTGAGTGTGTGTGAGTGTGTGTATAAGAATGAGTGAGTGAGTGTGTGTGTGTATAAGAATGAGTGAGTGTGTGTGTGTGTGTATAAGAATGAGTGAGTGTGTGTGAGTGTGTGTGTATAAGAATGAGTGAGTGAGTGTGTGTGAGTGTGTGTGTATAAGAATGAGTGAGTGTGCGTGAGTGTGTGTGTATAAGAATGAGTGAGTGAGTGTGCGTAAGTGTGTGTATAAGAATGAGTGAGTGAGTGTGAGAGTGTGTGTATAAGAATGAGTGAGTGAGTGTGTGAGTGTGTGTGTATAAGAATGAGTGAGTGAGTGTGTGTGAGTGTGTGTGTATAAGAATGAGTGTGCGTGAGTGTGTGTGTATAACATGAGTGAGTGAATGTGTGTGTATAAGAATGAGTGAGTGAGTGTGTATGTATAAGAATGAGTGAGTGTGCGTGAGTGTGTGTGTATAAGAATGAGCGAGTGAGTGTGCGTGAGTGTGTGTGTATAAGAATGAGTGTGTGTGTGTGTGAGTGTGTGTATAAGAATGAGTGAGTGTGCGTGAGTGTGCGTGTATAAGAATGAGTGTGTGTGTGTGTGTGTGTATAAGAATGAGTGAGTGTGCGTGAGTGTGTGTGTATAAGAATGAGTGAGTGTGCGTGAGTGTGTGTGTATAAGAATGAGTGAGTGTGTGTGAGTGTGTGTGTATAAGAATGAGTGAGTGAGTGTGCGTGAGTGTGTGTGTATAAGAATGAGTGAGTGAGTGTGTGTGTGTATAAGAATGAGTGAGTGTGTGTGTGTGTGTATAAGAATGAGTGAGTGTGTGTGAGTGTGTGTGTATAAGAATGAGTGAGTGAGTGTGTGTGAGTGTGTATGTATAAGAATGAGTGAGTGAGTGTGCGTGAGTGTGTGTATAAGAATGAGTGAGTGAGTGTGAGTGTGTGTGTATAAGAATGAGTGAGTGAGTGTGTGAGTGTGTGTGTATAAGAATGAGTGAGTGTGTGTGAGTGAGTGTGTGTGTGTATAAGAATGAGTGAGTGAGTGTGTGTGTGTGTGTATAAGAATGAGTGAGTGAGTGTGTGAGTGTGTGTGTATAAGAATGAGTGAGTGTGTGTGAGTGAGTGTGTGTGTGTATAAGAATGAGTGAGTGTGTGTGAGTGTGTGTGTATAAGAATGAATGAGTGTGCGTGAGTGTGTGTGTATAAGAATGAGTGAGTGTGCGTGAGTGTGTGTGTATCAGAATGAGTGAGTGTGCGTGAGTGTGTGTGTATAAGAATGAGTGTGCGTGAGTGTGTGTGTATAAGAATGAGTGAGTGAGTGTGCGTGAGTGTGTGTGTATAAGAATGAGTGAGTGAGTGTGTGTGTGTATAAGAATGAGTGAGTGTGTGTGTGTGTGTATAAGAATGAGTGAGTGTGTGTGAGTGTGTGTGTATAAGAATGAGTGAGTGAGTGTGTGTGAGTGTGTATGTATAAGAATGAGTGAGTGAGTGTGCGTGAGTGTGTGTATAAGAATGAGTGAGTGAGTGTGAGTGTGTGTGTATAAGAATGAGTGAGTGAGTGTGTGAGTGTGTGTGTATAAGAATGAGTGAGTGTGAGTGAGTGTGTGTGTATAAGAATGAGTGAGAGTGGGTGAGTGTGTGTGTATAAGAATGAGTGAGTGAGTGTGTGTGAGTGTGTGTATAAGAATGAGTGAGTGAGTGTTTGTGAGTGTGTGCGTGTATAAGAATGAGTGAGTGTGTGTGAGTGTGTGTGTATAAGAATGAGTCAGTGAGAGTGTGTGAGTGTGTGTATAAGAATGAGTGAGTGAGTGTGTGTGTGTATAAGAATGAGTGAGTGTGTGTGTGTGTGTGTGTATAAGAATGAGTGAGTGTGTGTGAGTGTGTGTGTATAAGAATGAGTGAGTGAGTGTGTGTGAGTGTGTGTGTATAACAATGAGTGAGTGATAACAATGAGTGAGTGTGCGTGAGTGTGTGTGTATAAGAATGAGTGAGTGAGTGTGCGTAAGTGTGAGTATAAGAATGAGTGAGTGAGTGTGAGTGTGTGTGTATAAGAATGAGTGAGTGAGTGTGTGAGTGTGTGTGTATAAGAATGAGTGAGTGAGTGTGTGTGAGTGTGTGTGTATAAGAATGAGTGTGCGTGAGTGTGTGTATAACATGATGAGTGAGTGAGTGTGTGTGCATAAGAATGAGTGAGTGAGTGTGTATGTATAAAGAATGAGTGAGTGTGCGTGAGTGTGTGTGTATAAGAATGAGTGAGTGAGTCTGCGTGAGTGTGTGTGTATAAGAATGAGTGTGTGGGTGTGTGTGAGTGTGTGTATAAGAATGAGTGAGTGTGCGTGAGTGTGTGTGTATAAGAATGAGTGTGTGTGTGTGTGTGTGTATAAGAATGAGTGAGTGTGCGTGAGTGTGTGTGTATAAGAATGAGTGAGTGTGCGTGAGTGTGTGTGTATAAGAATGAGTGAGTGTGCGTGAGTGTGTGTGTATAAGAATGAGTGAGTGAGTGTGTGTGAGTGTGTGTGTATAAGAATGAGTGTGCGTGAGTGTGTGTGTATAACATGAGTGAGTGAGTGTGTGTGTATAAGAATGAGTGAGTGAGTGTGTATGTATAAGAATGAGTGAGTGTGCGTGAGTGTGTGTGTATAAGAATGAGTGAGTGAGAGTGCGTGAGTGTGTGTGTATAAGAATGAGTGTGTGTGTGTGTGTGAGTGTGTGTATAAGAATGAGTGAGTGTGTGTGAGTGTGTGTGTATAAGAATGAGTGAGTGAGTGTGTGGGAGTGTGTATAAGAATGAGGGAGTGAGTGAGTGTGTGTGTATAAGAATGAGTGAGTGTGCGTGAGTGTGTCTGTATAAGAATGAGTGAGTGAGTGTGAGTGTGTGTGTATAAGAATGAGTGAGTGTGCGTGAGTGTGTGAGTATACGAATGAGTGAGTGAGTGTGCGTGAGTGTGTGCGTATAAGAATGACTGAGTGAGTGTGTGTGAGTGTGTGTATAAGAATGAGTGAGTGTGTGTGTGAGTGTGTGTGTATAAGAATGAGTGAGTGTGCGAGTTTGTGTATAAGAATGAGTGAGTGTGTGTGTGTGTGTGTGTATAAGAATGAGTGTGCGTGAGTGTGTGTGTATAACATGAGTGAGTGAGTGTGTGTGTATAAGAATGAGTGAGTGAGTGTGTATGTATAAGAATGAGTGAGTGTGCGTGAGTGTGTGTGTATAAGAATGAGTGAGTGAGTGTGCGTGAGTGTGTGTGTATAAGAATGAGTGTGTGTGTGTGTGTGAGTGTGTGTATAAGAATGAGTGAGTGTGCGTGAGTGTGTGTGTATAAGAATGAGTGTGGTGTGTGTGTGTATAAGAATGAGTGAGTGTGCGTGAGTGTGTGTGTATAAGAATGAGTGAGTGTGCGTGAGTGTGTGTGTATAAGAATGCTGTGAGTGTGCGTGAGTGTGTGTGTATAAGAATGAGTGAGTGAGTGTGCGTGAGTGTGTGTGTATAAGAATGAGTGAGTGAGTGTGTGTGAGAGTGTGTATAAGAATGAGTGAGTGAGTGTGTGTGTGTATAAGAATGAGTGAGTGTGTGTGTGTGTGTATAAGAATGAGTGAGTGTGTGTGAGTGTGTGTGTATAAGAATGAGTGAGTGAGTGTGTGTGAGTGTGTATGTATAAGAATGAGTGAGTGAGTGTGCGTGAGTGTGTGTATAAGAATGAGTGAGTGAGTGTGAGTGTGTGTGTATAAGAATGAGTGAGTGAGTGTGTGAGTGTGTGTATAAGAATGAGTGAGTGAGTGTGTGAGTGTGTGTGTATAAGAATGAGTGAGTGTGTGTGAGCGTGTGTGTATCAGAATGAGTGAGTGTGCGTGAGTGTGTGTGTACAAGAATGAATGAGCGTGTGTGCGTGAGTGTGTGTGCATAAGAATGAGTGAGTGAGTGTGTGTGAGTGTGTGTATAAGAATGAGTGAGTGAGTGTTTGTGAGTGTGTGCGTGTATAAGAATGAGTGAGTGTGTGTGAGTGTGTGTGTATAAGAATGAGTGAGTGAGTGTGTGTGAGTGTGTGTATAAGAATGAGTGAGTGAGTGTGTGTGTGTATAAGAATGAGTGAGTGTGTGTGTGTGTGTGTTTAAGAATGAGTGAGTGTGTGTGAGTGTGTGTGTATAAGAATGAGTGAGTGAGTGTGTGTGAGTGTGTGTGTATAAGAATGAGTGAGTGTGCGTGAGTGTGTGTGTATAAGAATGAGTGAGTGAGTGTGCGTAAGTGTGTGTATAAGAATGAGTGAGTGAGTGTGAGTGTGTGTGTATAAGAATGAGTGAGTGAGTGTGTGAGTGTGTGTGTATAAGAATGAGTGAGTGAGTGTGTGTGAGTGTGTGTTTATAAGAATGAGTGTGCGTTAGTGTGTGTATAACATGAGTGAGTGTGTGTGTATAAGAATGAGTGAGTGAGTGTGTATGTATAAGAATGAGTGAGTGTGCGTGAGTGTGTGTGTATAAGAATGAGTGCGTGAGTGTGCGTGAGTGTGTGTGTATAAGAATGAGTGTGTGTGTGAGTGTGTGTATAAGAATGAGTGAGTGTGCGTGAGTGTGTGTGTATAAGAATGAGTGTGTGTGTGTGTGTGTGTATAAGAATGAGTGAGTGTGCGTGAGTGTGTGTGTATAAGAATGAGTGAGTGTGCGTGAGTGTGTGTGTATAAGAATGAGTGAGTGTGCGTGAGTGTGTGTGTATAAGAATGAGTGAGTGAGTGTGCGTGAGTGTGTGTGTATAAGAATGAGTGAGTGAGTGTGTGTGAGAGTGTGTATAAGAATGAGTGAGTGAGTGTGTGTGTGTATAAGAATGAGTGAGTGTGTGTGTGTGCGTATAAGAATGAGTGAGTGTGTGTGTGTGTATAAGAATGAGTGAGTGTGTGTGAGTGTGTGTGTATAAGAATGAGTGAGTGAGTGTGTGTGAGTGTGTATGTATAAGAATGAGTGAGTGAGTGTGCGTGAGTGTGTGTATAAGAATGAGTGAGTGTGTGTGTGTGTGTGTGTATAAGAATGAGTGAGTGAGTGTGTGAGTGTGTGTGTCTAAGAATGAGTGAGTGTGCGTGAGTGTGTGTGTATAAGAATGAGTGAGTGTGCGTGAGTGTGTGTGTATAAGAATGAGTGAGTGAGTGTGTGAGTGTGTGTGTATAAGAATGAGTGAGTGTGTGTGAGTGTGTGTGTATAAGAATGAGTGAGTGTGCGTGAGTGTGTGTGTACAAGAATGAATGAGCGTGTGTGCGTGAGTGTGTGTGTATAAGAATGAGTGAGTGAGTGTGTGTGAGTGTGTGTATAAGAATGAGTGAGTGAGTGTTTGTGAGTGTGTGCGTGTATAAGAATGAGTGAGTGTGTGTGAGTGTGTGTGTATAAGAATGAGTGAGTGAGTGTGTGTGAGTGTGTGTATAAGAATGAGTGAGTGAGTGTATGTGTGTATAAGAATGAGTGAGTGTGTGTGTGTGTGTGTGTATAAGAATGAGTGAGTGTGTGTGAGTGTGTGTGTATAAGAATGAGTGAGTGAGTGTGTGTGAGTGTGTGTGTATAAGAATGAGTGAGTGTGCGTGAGTGTGTGTGTATAAGAATGAGTGAGTGAGTGTGCGTAAGTGTGTGTATAAGAATGAGTGAGTGAGTGTGAGTGTGTGTGTATAAGAATGAGTGAGTGAGTGTGTGAGTGTGTGTGTATAAGAATGAGTGAGTGAGTGTGTGTGAGTGTGTGTGTATAAGAATGAGTGTGCATGAGTGTGTGTATAACATGAGTGAGTGAGTGTGTGTGTATAAGAATGAGTGAGTGAGTGTGTATGTATAAGAATGAGTGAGTGTGCGTGAGTGTGTGTGTATAAGAATGAGTGAGTGAGTGTGCGTGAGTGTGTGTGTATAAGAATGAGTGTGTGTGTGTGTGTGAGTGTGTGTATAAGAATGAGTGAGTGTGCGTGAGTGTGTGTGTATAAGAATGAGTGTGTGTGTGTGTGTGTGTATAAGAATGAGTGAGTGTGCGTGAGTGTGTGTGTATAAGAATGAGTGAGTGTGCGTGAGTGTGTGTGTATAAGAATGAGTGAGTGAGTGTGCGTGAGTGTGTGTGTATAAGAATGAGTGAGTGAGTGTGTGTGAGAGTGTGTATAAGAATGAGTGAGTGAATGTGTGTGTGTATAAGAATGAGTGAGTGTGTGTGTGTGTGTATAAGAATGAGTGAGTGTGTGTGAGTGTGTGTGTATAAGAATGAGTGAGTGACTGTGTGTGACTGTGTATGTATAAGAATGAGTGAGTGAGTGTGCGTGAGTGTGTGTATAAGAATGAGTGAGTGAGTGTGAGTGTGTGTGTATAAGAATGAGTGAGTGAGTGTGTGAGTGTGTGTGTATAAGAATGAGTGAGTGTGTGTGAGTGTGTGTGTATAAGAATGAGTGAGTGTGTGTGAGTGTGTGTGTATAAGAATGAGTGAGTGTGTGTGAGTGTGTGTGTATAAGAATGAGTGAGTCTGTGAGTGTGTGTGTATAAGAATGAGTGAGTGAGTGTGTGTGAGTGTGTGTGTATAAGAATGAGTGTGCGTGAGTGTGTGTGTATAACATGAGTGAGTGAGTGTGTGTGTATAAGAATGAGTGAGTGAGTGTGTATGTATAAGAATGAGTGAGTGTGCGTGAGTGTGTGTGTATAAGAATGAGTGAGTGAGTGTGCGTGAGTGTGTGTGTATAAGAATGAGTGTGTGGGTGTGTGTGAGTGTGTGTATAAGAATGAGAGAGTGTGTGTGAGTGTGTGTGTATAAGAATGAGTGAGTGAGAGTGTGTGAGTGTGTATAAGAATGAGGGAGTGAATGAGTGTGTGTGTATAAGAATGAGTGAGTGTGCGTGAGTGTGTGTGTATAAGAATGAGTGAGTGAGTGTGAGTGTGTGTGTATAAGAATGAGTGAGTGTGCGTGAGTGTGTGTGTATAAGAATGAGTGAGTGAGTGTGTGTGAGTGTCTGTATATAAGAATGAATGAGTGTGTGTGCGTGAGTGTGTGTGTATAAGAATGAGTGAGTGTGTGTGCGTGAGTGTGTGTGTATAAGAATGAGTGAGTGTGCGTGAGTGTGTGTGTACAAGAATGAATGAGCGTGTGTGCGTGAGTGTGTGTGTATAAGAATGAGTGAGTGAGTGTGTGTGAGTGTGTGTATAAGAATGAGTGAGTGAGTGTTTGTGAGTGTGTGCGTGTATAAGAATGAGTGAGTGTGTGGGAGTGTGTGTGTATAAGAATGAGTGAGTGAGTGTGTGTGAGTGTGTGTATAAGAATGAGTGAGTGAGTGTGTGTGTGTATAAGAATGAGTGAGTGTGTGTGTGTGTGTATAAGAATGAGTGAGTGTGTGTGAGTGTGTGTGTATAAGAATGAGTGAGTGAGTGTGTGTGAGTGTGTGTGTATAAGAATGAGTGAGTGTGCGTGAGTGTGTGTGTATAAGAATGAGTGAGTGAGTGTGCGTAAGTGTGTGTATAAGAATGAGTGAGTGAGTGTGAGTGTGTGTTTATAAGAATGAGTGAGTGAGTGTGTGAGTGTGTGTGTATAAGAATGAGTGAGTGAGTGTGTGTGAGTGTGTGTGTATAAGAATGAGTGTGCGTGAGTGTGTGTGTATAACATGAGTGAGTGAATGTGTGTGTATAAGAATGAGTGAGTGAGTGTGTATGTATAAGAATGAGTGAGTGTGCGTGAGTGTGTGTGTATAAGAATGAGTGAGTGAGTGTGCGTGAGTGTGTGTGTATAAGAATGAGTGTGTGTGTGTGTGTGAGTGTGTGTATAAGAATGAGTGAGTGTGCGTGAGTGTGCGTGTATAAGAATGAGTGTGTGTGTGTGTGTGTGTATAAGAATGAGTGAGTGTGCGTGAGTGTGTGTGTATAAGAATGAGTGAGTGTGCGTGAGTGTGTGTGTATAAGAATGAGTGAGTGTGCGTGAGTGTGTGTGTATAAGAATGAGTGAGTGAGTGTGCGTGAGTGTGTGTGTATAAGAATGAGTGAGTGAGTGTGTGTGTGTATAAGAATGAGTGAGTGTGTGTGTGTGTATAAGAATGAGTGAGTGTGTGTGAGTGTGTGTGTATAAGAATGAGTGAGTGAGTGTGTGTGAGTGTGTATGTATAAGAATGAGTGAGTGAGTGTGCGTGAGTGTGTGTATAAGAATGAGTGAGTGAGTGTGAGTGTGTGTGTATAAGAATGAGTGAGTGAGTGTGTGAGTGTGTGTGTATAAGAATGAGTGAGTGTGTGTGAGTGAGTGTGTGTGTGTATAAGAATGAGTGAGTGTGTGTGAGTGTGTGTGTATAAGAATGAGTGAGTGTGCGTGAGTGTGTGTGTATAAGAATGAGTGAGTGTGTGTGAGTGAGTGTGTGTGTGTATAAGAATGAGTGAGTGAGTGTGTGTGTGTGTGTGTATAAGAATGAGTGAGTGAGTGTGTGAGTGTGTGTGTATAAGAATGAGTGAGTGTGTGTGAGTGAGTGTGTGTGTGTATAAGAATGAGTGAGTGTGTGTGAGTGTGTGTGTATACGAATGAGTGAGTGTGCGTGAGTGTGTGTGTATAAGAATGAGTGAGTGTGTGTGAGTGTGTGTGTATAAGAATGAGTGAGTGTGCGTGAGTGTGTGTGTATAAGAATGAGTGAGTGTGCGTGAGTGTGTGTGTATAAGAATGAGTGAGTGAGTGTGCGTGAGTGTGTGTGTATAAGAATGAGTGAGTTAGTGTGTGTGTGTATAAGAATGAGTGAGTGTGTGTGTGTGTGAATAAGAATGAGTGAGTGTGTGTGAGTGTGTGTGTATAAGAATGAGTGAGTGAGTGTGTGTGAGTGTGTATGTATAAGAATGAGTGAGTGAGTGTGCGTGAGTGTGTGTATAAGAATGAGTGAGTGAGTGTGAGTGTGTGTGTATAAGAATGAGTGAGGGAGTGTGTGAGTGTGTGTGTATAAGAATGAGTGAGTGTGTGTGAGTGTGTGTGTATAAGAATGAGTGAGTGTGCGTGAGTGTGTGTGTATAAGAATGAGTGAGTGAGTGTGTGTGAGTGTGTGTATAAGAATGAGTGAGTGAGTGTTTGTGAGTGTGTGCGTGTATAAGAATGAGTGAGTGTGTGTGAGTGTGTTTGTATAAGAATGAGTGAGTGAGAGTGTGTGAGTGTGTGTATAAGAATGAGTGAGTGAGTGTGTGTGTGTATAAGAATGAGTGACTGTGTGTGTGTGTGTGTATAAGAATGAGTGAGTGTGTGTGAGTGTGTGTGTATAAGAATGAGTGAGTGAGTGTGTGTGAGTGTGTGTGTATAACAATGAGTGAGTGTGCGTGAGTGTGTGTGTATAAGAATGAGTGAGTGAGTGTGCGTAAGTGTGTGTATAAGAATGAGTGAGTGAGTGTGAGTGTGTGTGTATAAGAATGAGTGAGTGAGTGTGTGAGTGTGTGTGTATAAGAATGAGTGAGTGAGTGTGTGTGAGTGTGTGTGTATAAGAATGAGTGTGCGTGAGTGTGTGTATAACATGAGTGAGTGAGTGTGTGTGCATAAGAATGAGTGAGTGAGTGTGTATGTATAAGAATGAGTGAGTGTGTGTGAGTGTGTGTGTATAAGAATGAGTGAGTGAGTGTGGGTGAGTGTGTGTGTATAAGAATGAGTGTGTGTGTGTGTGTGAGTGTGTGTATAAGAATGAGTGAGTGTGCGTGAGTGTGTGTGTATAAGAATGAGTGTGTGTGTGTGTGTGTGTATAAGAATGAGTGAGTGTGCGTGAGTGTGTGTGTATAAGAATGAGTGAGTGTGCGTGAGTGTGTGTGTATAAGAATGAGTGAGTGTGCGTGAGTGTGTGTGTATAAGAATGAGTGAGTGAGTGTGTGTGAGTGTGTGTGTATAAGAATGAGTGTGCGTGAGTGTGTGTGTATAACATGAGTGAGTGAGTGTGTGTGTATAAGAATGAGTGAGTGAGTGTGTATGTATAAGAATGAGTGAGTGTGCGTGAGTGTGTGTGTATAAGAATGAGTGAGTGAGTGTGTGTGTATAAGAATGAGTGAGTGTGTGTGAGTGTGTGTGTATAAGAATGAGTGAGTGAGTATGTGGGAGTGTGTATAAGAATGAGGGAGTGAGTGAGTGTGTGTGTATAAGAATGAGTGAGTGTGCGTGAGTGTGTGTGTATAAGAATGAGTGAGTGAGTGTGAGTGTGTGTGTATAAGAATGAGTGAGTGTGCGTGAGTGTGTGTGTATAAGAATGAGTGAGTGTGCGTGAGTGTGTGTGTATAAGAATGAGTGAGTGAGTGTGCGTGAGTGTGTGTGTATAAGAATGAGTGAGTGAGTGTGTGTGAGAGTGTGTATAAGAATGAGTGAGTGAGTGTGTGTGTGTATAAGAATGAGTGAGTGTGTGTGTGTGTGTATAAGAATGAGTGAGTGTGTGTGAGTGTGTGAGTATAAGAATGAGTGAGTGAGTGTGTGTGAGTGTGTATGTATAAGAATGAGTGAGTGAGTGTGCGTGAGTGTGTGTATAAGAATGAGTGAGTGAGTGTGAGTGTGTGTGTATAAGAATGAGTGAGTGAGTGTGTGAGTGTGTGTGTATAAGAATGAGTGAGTGTGTGTGAGTGTGTGTGTATAAGAATGAGTGAGTGTGTGTGAGTGTGTGTGTATAAGAATGAGTGAGTGTGTGTGAGTGTGTGTGTATAAGAATGAGTGAGTGTGTGAGTGTGTGTGTATAAGAATGAGTGAGTGAGTGTGTGTGAGTGTGTGTGTATAAGAATGAGTGTGCGTGAGTGTGTGTGTATAACATGAGTGAGTGAGTGTGTGTGTATAAGAATAAGTGAGTGAGTGTGTATGTATAAGAATGAGTGAGTGTGCGTGAGTGTGTGTGTATAAGAATGAGTGAGTGAGTGTGCGTGAGTGTGTGTGTATAAGAATGAGTGTGTGGGTGTGTGTGAGTGTGTGTATAAGAATGAGAGAGTGTGTGTGAGTGTGTGTGTATAAGAATGAGTGAGTGAGAGTGTGTGAGTGTGTATAAGAATGAGGGAGTGAATGAGTGTGTGTGTATAAGAATGAGTGAGTGTGCGTGAGTGTGTGTGTATAAGAATGAGTGAGTGAGTGTGAGTGTGTGTGTATAAGAATGAGTGAGTGTGCGTGAGTGTGTGTGTATAAGAATGAGTGAGTGAGTGTGTGTGAGTGTCTGTATATAAGAATGAATGAGTGTGTGTGCGTGAGTGTGTGTGTATAAGAATGAGTGAGTGTGTGTGCGTGAGTGTGTGTGTATAAGAATGAGTGAGTGTGCGTGAGTGTGTGTGTACAAGAATGAATGAGCGTGTGTGCGTGAGTGTGTGTGTATAAGAATGAGTGAGTGAGTGTGTGTGAGTGTGTGTATAAGAATGAGTGAGTGAGTGTTTGTGAGTGTGTGCGTGTATAAGAATGAGTGAGTGTGTGTGAGTGTGTGTGTATAAGAATGAGTGAGTGAGTGTGTGTGAGTGTGTGTATAAGAATGAGTGAGTGAGTGTGTGTGTGTATAAGAATGAGTGAGTGTGTGTGTGTGTGTATAAGAATGAGTGAGTGTGTGTGAGTGTGTGTGTATAAGAATGAGTGAGTGAGTGTGTGTGAGTGTGTGTGTATAAGAATGAGTGAGTGTGCGTGAGTGTGTGTGTATAAGAATGAGTGAGTGAGTGTGCGTAAGTGTGTGTATAAGAATGAGTGAGTGAGTGTGAGTGTGTGTTTATAAGAATGAGTGAGTGAGTGTGTGAGTGTGTGTGTATAAGAATGAGTGAGTGAGTGTGTGTGAGTGTGTGTGTATAAGAATGAGTGTGCGTGAGTGTGTGTGTATAACATGAGTGAGTGAATGTGTGTGTATAAGAATGAGTGAGTGAGTGTGTATGTATAAGAATGAGTGAGTGTGCGTGAGTGTGTGTGTATAAGAATGAGTGAGTGAGTGTGCGTGAGTGTGTGTGTATAAGAATGAGTGTGTGTGTGTGTGTGAGTGTGTGTATAAGAATGAGTGAGTGTGCGTGAGTGTGCGTGTATAAGAATGAGTGTGTGTGTGTGTGTGTGTATAAGAATGAGTGAGTGTGCGTGAGTGTGTGTGTATAAGAATGAGTGAGTGTGCGTGAGTGTGTGTGTATAAGAATGAGTGAGTGTGCGTGAGTGTGTGTGTATAAGAATGAGTGAGTGAGTGTGCGTGAGTGTGTGTGTATAAGAATGAGTGAGTGAGTGTGTGTGTGTATAAGAATGAGTGAGTGTGTGTGTGTGTGTATAAGAATGAGTGAGTGTGTGTGAGTGTGTGTGTATAAGAATGAGTGAGTGAGTGTGTGTGAGTGTGTATGTATAAGAATGAGTGAGTGAGTGTGCGTGAGTGTGTGTATAAGAATGAGTGAGTGAGTGTGAGTGTGTGTGTATAAGAATGAGTGAGTGAGTGTGTGAGTGTGTGTGTATAAGAATGAGTGAGTGTGTGTGAGTGAGTGTGTGTGTGTATAAGAATGAGTGAGTGTGTGTGAGTGTGTGTGTATAAGAATGAGTGAGTGTGCGTGAGTTTGTGTGTATAAGAATGAGTGAGTGTGTGTGAGTGAGTGTGTGTGTGTATAAGAATGAGTGAGTGAGTGAGTGTGTGTGTGTGTATAAGAATGAGTGAGTGAGTGTGTGAGTGTGTGTGTATAAGAATGAGTGAGTGTGTGTGAGTGAGTGTGTGTGTGTATAAGAATGAGTGAGTGTGTGTGAGTGTGTGTGTATAAGAATGAGTGAGTGTGCGTGAGTGTGTGTGTATAAGAATGAGTGAGTGTGTGTGAGTGTGTGTGTATAAGAATGAGTGAGTGTGCGTGAGTGTGTGTGTATAAAAATGAGTGAGTGTGCGTGAGTGTGTGTGTATAAGAATGAGTGAGTGAGTGTGCGTGAGTGTGTGTGTATAAGAATGAGTGAGTTAGTGTGTGTGTGTATAAGAATGAGTGAGTGTGTGTGTGTGTGTATAAGAATGAGTGAGTGTGTGTGAGTGTGTGTGTATAAGAATGAGTGAGTGAGTGTGTGTGAGTGTGTATGTATAAGAATGAGTGAGTGAGTGTGCGTGAGTGTGTGTATAAGAATGAGTGAGTGAGTGTGAGTGTGTGTGTATAAGAATGAGTGAGTGAGTGTGTGAGTGTGTGTGTATAAGAATGAGTGAGTGTGTGTGAGTGTGTGTGTATAAGAATGAGTGAGTGTGCGTGAGTGTGTGTGTATAAGAATGAGTGAGTGAGTGTGTGTGAGTGTGTGTATAAGAATGAGTGAGTGAGTGTTTGTGAGTGTGTGCGTGTATAAGAATGAGTGAGTGTGTGTGAGTGTGTTTGTATAAGAATGAGTGAGTGAGAGTGTGTGAGTGTGTGTATAAGAATGAGTGAGTGAGTGTGTGTGTGTATAAGAATGACTGAGTGTGTGTGTGTGTGTGTGTATAAGAATGAGTGAGTGTGTGTGAGTGTGTGTGTATAAGAATGAGTGAGTGAGTGTGTGTGAGTGTGTGTGTATAACAATGAGTGAGTGTGCGTGAGTGTGTGTGTATAAGAATGAGTGAGTGAGTGTGCGTAAGTGTGTGTATAAGAATGAGTGAGTGAGTGTGAGTGTGTGTGTATAAGAATGAGTGAGTGAGTGTGTGAGTGTGTGTGTATAAGAATGAGTGAGTGAGTGTGTGTGAGTGTGTGTGTATAAGAATGAGTGTGCGTGAGTGTGTGTATAACATGAGTGAGTGAGTGTGTGTGCATAAGAATGAGTGAGTGAGTGTGTATGTATAAGAATGAGTGAGTGTGCGTGAGTGTGTGAGTATAAGAATGAGTGAGTGAGTGTGGGTGAGTGTGTGTGTATAAGAATGAGTGTGTGTGTGTGTGTGAGTGTGTGTATAAGAATGAGTGAGTGTGCGTGAGTGTGTGTGTATAAGAATGAGTGTGTGTGTGTGTGTGTGTATAAGAATGAGTGAGTGTGCGTGAGTGTGTGTGTATAAGAATGAGTGAGTGTGCGTGAGTGTGCGTGTATAAGAATGAGTGAGTGTGCGTGAGTGTGTGTGTATAAGAATGAGTGAGTGAGTGTGTGTGAGTGTGTGCGTATAAGGATGAGTGTGCGTGAGTGTGTGTGTATAACATGAGTGAGTGAGTGTGTGTGTATAAGAATGAGTGAGTGAGTGTGTATGTATAAGAATGAGTGAGTGTGCGTGAGTGTGTGTGTATAAGAATGAGTGAGTGAGTGTGTGTGTATAAGAATGAGTGAGTGTGTGTGAGTGTGTGTGTATAAGAATGAGTGAGTGAGTATGTGGGAGTGTGTATAAGAATGAGGGAGTGAGTGAGTGTGTGTGTATAAGAATGAGTGAGTGTGCGTGAGTGTGTGTGTATAAGAATGAGTGAGTGAGTGTGAGTGTGTGTGTATAAGAATGAGTGAGTGTGCGTGAGTGTGTGAGTATATGAATGAGTGAGTGAGTGTGCGTGAGTGTGTGCGTATAAGAATGAGTGAGTGAGTGTGTGTGAGTGTGTGTATAAGAATGAGTGAGTGTGTGTGTGAGTGTGTGTGTATAAGAATGAGTGAGTGTGCGAGTTTGTGTATAAGAATGAGTGAGTGTGTGTGTGTGTGTGTGTATAAGAATGAGTGAGTGAGTGTGTGTGAGTGTGTGTGTATAAGAATGAGTGTGCGTGAGTGTGTGTGTATAACATGAGTGAGTGAGTGTGTGTGTATAAGAATGAGTGAGTGAGTGTGTATGTATAAGAATGAGTGAGTGTGCGTGAGTGTGTGTGTATAAGAATGAGTGAGTGAGTGTGCGTGAGTGTGTGTGTATAAGAATGAGTGTGTGTGTGTGTGTGAGTGTGTGTATAAGAATGAGTGAGTGTGTGTGAGTGTGTGTGTATAAGAATGAGTGAGTGAGTGTGTGTGAGTGTGTGTATAAGAATGAGTGAGTGAGTGTGTGTGTGTATAAGAATGAGTGAGTGTGTGTGTGTGTATAAGAATGAGTGAGTGTGTGTGAGTGTGTGTGTATAAGAATGAGTGAGTGAGTGTGTGTGAGTGTGTGTGTATAAGAATGAGTGAGTGTGCGTGAGTGTGTGTGTATAAGAATGAGTGAGTGAGTGTGCGTAAGTGTGTGTATAAGAATGAGTGAGTGAGTGTGAGTGTGTGTGTATAAGAATGAGTGAGTGTGTGAGTGTGTGTGTATAAGAATGAGTGAGTGAGTGTGTGTGAGTGTGTGTGTATAAGAATGAGTGTGCGTGAGTGTGTGTGTATAACATGAGTGAGTGAGTGTGTGTGTATAAGAATGAGTGAGTGAGTGTGTATGTATAAGAATGAGTGAGTGTGCGTGAGTGTGTGTGTATAAGAATGAGTGAGTGAGTGTGCGTGAGTGTGTGTGTATAAGAATGAGTGTGTGTGTGTGTGTGAGTGTGTGTATAAGAATGAGTGAGTGTGCGTGAGTGTGCGTGTATAAGAATGAGTGTGTGTGTGTGTGTGTATAAGAATGAGTGAGTGTGCGTGAGTGTGTGTGTATAAGAATGAGTGAGTGTGCGTGAGTGTGTGTGTATAAGAATGAGTGAGTGTGCGTGAGTGTGTGTGTATAAGAATGAGTGAGTGAGTGTGCGTGAGTGTGTGTGTATAAGAATGAGTGAGTGAGTGTGTGTGTGTATAAGAATGAGTTAGTGTGTGTGTGTGTGTATAAGAATGAGTGAGTGTGTGTGAGTGTGTGTGTATAAGAATGAGTGAGTGAGTGTGTGTGAGTGTGTATGTATAAGAATGAGTGAGTGAGTGTGCGTGAGTGTGTGTATAAGAATGAGTGAGTGAGTGTGAGTGTGTGTGTATAAGAATGAGTGAGTGAGTGTGTGAGTGTGTGTGTATAAGAATGAGTGAGTGTGTGTGAGTGAGTGTGTGTGTGTATAAGAATGAGTGAGTGAGTGTGTGTGTGTGTGTGTATAAGAATGAGTGAGTGAGTGTGTGAGTGTGTGTGTATAAGAATGAGTGAGTGTGTGTAAGTGAGTGTGTGCGTGTATAAGAATGAGTGAGTGTGCGTGAGTGTGTGTGTATAAGAATGAGTGAGTGTGCGTGAGTGTGTGTGTATAAGAATGAGTGAGTGTGCGTGAGTGTGTGTGTATAAGAATGAGTGAGTGTGCGTGAGTGTGTGTGTATAAGAATGAGTGAGTGAGTGTGCGTGAGTGTGTGTGTATAAGAATGAGTGAGTGAGTGTGTGTGTGTATAAGAATGAGTGAGTGTGTGTGTGTGTGTATAAGAATGAGTGAGTGTGTGTGAGTGTGTGTGTATAAGAATGAGTGAGTGAGTGTGTGTGAGTGTGTATGTATAAGAATGAGTGAGTGAGTGTGCGTGAGTGTGTGTATAAGAATGAGTGAGTGTGTGTGAGTGTGTGTGTATAAGAATGAGTGAGTGAGTGTGTGAGTGTGTGTGTATAAGAATGAGTGAGTGTGTGTGAGTGTGTGTGTATAAGAATGAGTGAGTGTGCGTGAGTGTGTGTGTATAAGAATGAGTGAGTGAGTGTGTGTGAGTGTGTGTATAAGAATGAGTGAGTGAGTGTTTGTGAGTGTGTGCGTGTATAAGAATGAGTGAGTGTGTGTGAGTGTGTGTGTATAAGAATGAGTGAGTGAGAGTGTGTGAGTGTGTGTACAAGAATGAGTGAGTGAGTGTGTGTGTGTATAAGAATGAGTGAGTGTGTGTGTGTGTGTGTGTATTAGAATGAGTGAGTGTGTGTGAGTGTGTGTGTATAAGAATGAGTGAGTGAGTGTGTGTGAGTGTGTGTGTATAAGAATGAGTGAGTGTGCGTGAGTGTGTGTGTATAAGAATGAGTGAGTGAGTGTGCGTAAGTGTGTGTATAAGAATGATTGAGTGAGTGTGAGTGTGTGTGTATAAGAATGAGTGAGTGAGTGTGTGTGTATAAGAATGAGTGAGTGAGTGTGTGTGAGTGTGTGTGTATAAGAATGAGTGTGCATGAGTGTGTGTATAACATGAGTGAGTGAGTGTGTGTGCATAAGAATGAGTGAGTGAGTGTGTATGTATAAGAATGAGTGAGTGTGCATGAGTGTGTGTGTATAAGAATGAGTGAGTGAGTGTGCGTGAGTGTGTGTGTATAAGAATGAGTGTGTGTGTGTGTGTGAGTGTGTGTATAAGAATGAGTGAGTGTGCGTGAGTGTGTGTGTATAAGAATGAGTGTGTGTGTGTGTGTGTGTATAAGAATGAGTGAGTGTGCGTGAGTGTGTGTGTATAAGAATGAGTGAGTGTGCGTGAGTGTGTGTGTATAAGAATGAGTGAGTGTGCGTGAGTGTGTGTGTATAAGAATGAGTGAGTGAGTGTGTGTGAGTGTGTGTGTATAAGAATGAGTGTGCGTGAGTGTGTGTGTATAACATGAGTGAGTGAGTGTGTGTGTATAAGAATGAGTGAGTGAGTGTGTATGTATAAGAATGAGTGAGTGTGCGTGAGTCTGTGTGTATAAGAATGAGTGAGTGAGTGTGCGTGAGTGTGTGTGTATAAGAATGAGTGTGTGTGTGTGTGTGAGAGTGTGTATAAGAATGAGTGAGTGTGTGTGAGTGTGTGTGTATAAGAATGAGTGAGTGAGTGTGTGGGAGTGTGTATAAGAATGAGGGAGTGAGTGAGTGTGTGTGTATAAGAATGAGTGAGTGTGCGTGAGTGTGTGTGTATAAGAATGAGTGAGTGAGTGTGAGTGTGTGTGTATAAGAATGAGTGAGTGTGCGTGAGTGTTTGAGTATACGAATGAGTGAGTGAGTGTGCGTGAGTGTGTGTGTGTGAGTGTGTGTGTATAAGAATGAGTGAGTGAGTGTGCGTGAGTGTGTGTGTGTGAGTGTGTGAGTATAAGAATGAGTGAGTGAGTGTGTGTGAGTGTGTGTATAAGAATGAGTGAGTGTGTGTGTGAGTGTGTGTGTATAAGAATGAGTGAGTGTGCGAGTTTGTGTATAAGAATGAGTGAGTGTGTGTGTGTGTGTGTATAAGAATGAGTGAGTGAGTGTGTGTGAGTGTGTGTGTATAAGAATGAGTGTGCGTGAGTGTGTGTGTATAACATGAGTGAGTGAGTGTGTGTGTATAAGAATGAGTGAGTGAGTGTGTATGTATAAGAATGAGTGAGTGTGCGTGAGTGTGTGTGTATAAGAATGAGTGAGTGAGTGTGCGTGAGTGTGTGTGTATAAGAATGAGTGTGTATGTGTGTGTGAGTGTGTGTATAAGAATGAGTGAGTGTGCGTGAGTGTGTGTGTATAAGAATGAGTGTGTGTGTGTGTGTGTATAAGAATGAGTGAGTGTGCGTGAGTGTGTGTGTATAAGAATGAGTGAGTGTGCGTGAGTGTGTGTGTATAAGAATGAGTGAGTGTGCGTGAGTGTGTGTGTATAAGAATGAGTGAGTGAGTGTGCGTGAGTGTGTGTGTATAAGAATGAGTGAGTGAGTGTGTGTGAGAGTGTGTATAAGAATGAGTGAGTGAGTGTGTGTGTGTATAAGAATGAGTGAGTGTGTGTGTGTGTGTGTATAAGAATGAGTGAGTGTGTGTGAGTGTGTGTGTATAAGAATGAGTGAGTGAGTGTGTGTGAATGTGTATGTATAAGAATGAGTGAGTGAGTGTGCGTGAGTGTGTGTATAAGAATGAGTGAGTGAGTGTGAGTGTGTGTGTATAAGAATGAGTGAGTGAGTGTGTGAGTGTGTGTATAAGAATGAGTGAGTGAGTGTGTGAGTGTGTGTGTATAAGAATGAGTGAGTGTGTGTGAGTGTGTGTGTATAAGAATGAGTGAGTGTGCGTGAGTGTGTGTGTATAAGAATGAGTGAGTGTGCGTGAGTGTGTGTGTATAAGAATGAGTGAGTGAGTGTGCGTGAGTGTGTGTGTATAAGAATGAGTGAGTGAGTGTGTGTGAGAGTGTGTATAAGAATGAGTGAGTGAGTGTGTGTGTGTATAAGAATGAGTGAGTGTGTGTGTGTGTGTGTATAAGAATGAGTGAGTGTGTGTGAGTGTGTGTGTATAAGAATGAGTGAGTGAGTGTGTGTGAATGTGTATGTATAAGAATGAGTGAGTGAGTGTGCGTGAGTGTGTGTATAAGAATGAGTGAGTGAGTGTGAGTGTGTGTGTATAAGAATGAGTGAGTGAGTGTGTGAGTGTGTGTATAAGAATGAGTGAGTGAGTGTGTGAGTGTGTGTGTATAAGAATGAGTGAGTGTGTGTGAGTGTGTGTGTATCAGAATGAGTGAGTGTGCGTGAGTGTGTGTGTACAAGAATGAATGAGCGTGTGTGCGTGAGTGTGTGTGCATAAGAATGAGTGAGTGAGTGTGTGTGAGTGTGTGTATAAGAATGAGTGAGTGAGTGTTTGTGAGTGTGTGCGTGTATAAGAATGAGTGAGTGTGTGTGAGTGTGTGTGTATAAGAATGAGTGAGTGAGTGTGTGTGAGTGTGTGTATAAGAATGAGTGAGTGAGTGTGTGTGTGTATAAGAACGAGTGAGTGTGTGTGTGTGTGTGTGTATATGAATGAGTGAGTGTGTGTGAGTGTGTGTGTATAAGAATGAGTGAGTGAGTGTGTGTGAGTGTGTGTGTCTAAGAATGAGTGAGTGTGCGTGAGTGTGTGTGTATAAGAATGAGTGAGTGAGTGTGTGAGTGTGTGTGTATAAGAATGAGTGAGTGTGTGTGAGTGTCTGTGTATAAGAATGAGTGAGTGTGCGTGAGTGTGTGTGTATAAGAATGAGTGAGTGTGTGAGTGTGTGTATAAGAATGAGTGAGTGTGCGTGAGTGTGTGTGTACAAGAATGAAAAAGCGTGTGTGCGTGAGTGTGTGTGTATAAGAATGAGTGAGTGAGTGTGTGTGAGTGTGTGTATAAGAATGAGTGAGTGAGTGTTTGTGAGTGTGTGTGTATAAGAATGAGTGAGTGTGCGTGAGTGTGTGTGTACAAGAATGAATGAGCGTGTGTGCGTGAGTGTGTGTGTATAAGAATGAGTGAGTGAGTGTGTGTGAGTGTGTGTATAAGAATGAGTGAGTGAGTGTTTGTGAGTGTGTGCGTGTATAAGAATGAGTGAGTGTGTGTGAGTGTGTGTGTATAAGAATGAGTGAGTGAGTGTGTGTGAGTGTGTGTATAAGAATGAGTGAGTGTGTGTGTGTGTATAAGAATGAGTGAGTGAGTGTGTGTGTGTGTGTATAAGAATGAGTGAGTGTGTGTGAGTGTGTGTGTATAAGAATGAGTGAGTGAGTGTGTGTGAGTGTGTGTGTATAAGAATGAGTGAGTGTGCGTGAGTGTGTGTGTATAAGAATGAGTTAGTGAGTGTGCGTAAGTGTGTGTATAAGAATGAGTGAGTGAGTGTGAGTGTGTGTGTATAAGAATGAGTGAGTGAGTGTGTGAGTGTGTGTGTATAAGAATGAGTGAGTGAGTGTGTGTGAGTGTGTGTGTATAAGAATGAGTGTGCGTGAGTGTGTGTGTTTAACATGAGTGAGTGAGTGTGTGTGTATAAGAATGAGTGAGTGAGTGTGTATGTATAATAATGAGTGAGTGTGCGTGAGTGTGTGTGTATAAGAATGAGTGAGTGAGTGTGCGTGAGTGTGTGTGTATAAGAATGAGTGTGTGTGTGTGTGTGAGTGTGTGTATAAGAATGAGTGAGTGTGCGTGAGTGTGTGTGTATAAGAATGAGTGTGTGTGTGTGTGTGTATAAGAATGAGTGAGTGTGCGTGAGTGTGTGTGTATAAGAATGAGTGAGTGTGCGTGAGTGTGTGTGTAAAAGAATGAGTGAGTGAGTGTGCGTGAGTGTGTGTGTATAAGAATGAGTGAGTGAGTGTGTGTGAGAGTGTGTATAAGAATGAGTGAGTGAGTGTGTGTGTGTATAAGAATGAGTGAGTGTGTGTGTGTGTGTATAAGAATGAGTGAGTGTGTGTGAGTGTGTGTGTATAAGAATGAGTGAGTGAGTGTGTGTGAGTGTGTATGTATAAGAATGAGTGAGTGAGTGTGCGTGAGTGTGTGTATAAGAATGAGTGAGTGAGTGTGAGTGTGTGTATATAAGAATGAGTGAGTGAGTGTGTGAGTGTGTGTGTATAAGAATGAGTGAGTGTGTGTGAGTGTGTGTGTATAAGAATGAGTGAGTGTGTGTGAGTGTGTGTGTATAAGAATGAGTGAGTGTGTGAGTGTGTGTGTATAAGAATGAGTGAGTGAGTGTGTGTGAGTGTGTGTGTATAAGAATGAGTGTGCGTGAGTGTGTGTGTATAACATGAGTGAGTGAGTGTGTGTGTATAAGAATGAGTGAGTGAGTGTGTATGTATAAGAATGAGTGAGTGTGCGTGAGTGTGTGTGTATAAGAATGAGTGAGTGAGTGTGCGTGAGTGTGTGTGTATAAGAATGAGTGTGTGGGTGTGTGTGAGTGTGTGTATAAGAATGAGTGAGTGTGTGTGAGTGTGTGTGTATAAGAATGATTGAGTGAGTGTGTGTGAGTGTGTATAAGAATGAGGGAGTGAATGAGTGTGTGTGTATAAGAATGAGTGAGTGTGCGTGAGTGTGTGTGTATAAGAATGAGTGAGTGAGTGTGAGTGTGTGTGTATAAGAATGAGTGAGTGTGCGTGAGTGTGTGAGTATACGAATGAGTGAGTGAGTGTGCGTGAGTGTGTGCGTATAAGAATGAGTGAGTGAGTGTGTGTGAGTGTGTGTGAATAAGAATGAGTGAGTGTGTGTGCGTGTGTGTGTATAAGAATCAGTGAGTGTGCGTGAGTGTGTGTGTATAAGAATGAGTGAGTGTGCGTAAGTGTGTGTGTATAAGAATGAGTGAGTGAGTGTGCGTGAGTGTGTGTGTATAAGAATGAGTGAGTGTGCGTGAGTGTGTGTGTATAAGAATGAGTGTGTGTGGGTGTGTGTATAAGAATGAGTGAGTGTGTGTGAGTGTGTGTGTATAAGAATGAGTGAGTGTGCGTGAGTGTGTGTGTATAAGAATGATTGAGTGTGCGTGAGTGTGTGTGTATAAGACTGAGTGAGTGAGTGTGCGTGAGTGGGTGTGTATAAGAATGAGTGAGTGTGCGTGAGTGTGTGTGTATAAGAATGAGTGAGTGTGCGTGTGTGTGTGTGTATAAGAATGAGTGAGTGTGCGTGAGTGTGCGTGTATTAGAATGAGTGAGTGGGTGAGTGTGTGTGTATAAGAATGAGTGAGTGTGTGTGAGTGTGTGTGTATAAGAATGAGTGATTGAATGTGCGTGAATGTGTGTATAAGAATGAGTGAGTGTGTGTGCGTGAGTGTGTGTGTATACGAATGAGTGAGTGTGCGTGAATGTGTGTGTATATGAATGAGTGAGTGTGCATGAGTGTGTGTATAAGAATGAGTGAATGTCTGTGAGTGTGTGTGTATAAGAATGAGTGAGTGTCTGAGAGTGTGTGTGTAGAAGAATGAGTGAGTGTCTGTGAGTGTGTGTGTATAAGAATGAGTGAGTGTGCGTGAGTGTGTGTATAAGAATGAGTGAGTGTGCGTGTGTGTGTGTGTATAAGAATGAGTGAGTGAGTGTGCGTGAGTGTGTGTGTATAAGAATGAGTGTTTGTGTGTGAGTGAGTGTGTGTGTGTATAAGAATGAGTGAGTGTGTGTGTGAGTGTGTGTGTATAAGAATGAGTGAGTGTGCGAGTGTGTGTATAAGAATGAGTGAATGTGTGTGTGTGTGTGTGTGTGTATAAGAATGAGTGAGTGAGTGTGTGTGAGTGTGTGTGTATAAGAATGAGTGTGCGTGAGTGTGTGTGTATAACATGAGTGAGTGAGTGTGTGTGTATAAGAATGAGTGAGTGAGTGTGTATGTATAAGAATGAGTGAGTGTGCGTGAGTGTGTGTGTATAAGAATGAGTGAGTGAGTGTGCGTGAGTGTGTGTGTATAAGAATGAGTGTGTGTGTGTGTGTGAGTGTGTGTATAAGAATGAGTGAGTGTGCGTGAGTGTGTGTGTATAAGAATGAGTGTGTGTGTGAGTGTGTGTATAAGAATGAGTGAGTGTGCGTGAGTGTGTGTGTATAAGAATGAGTGAGTGTGCGTGAGTGTGTGTGTATAAGAATGAGTGAGTGTGCGTTAGTGTGTGTGTATAAGAATGAGTGAGTGAGTGTGCGTGAGTGTGTGTGTATAAGAATGAGTGAGTGAGTGTGTGTGAGAGTGTGTATAAGAATGAGTGAGTGAGTGTGTGTGTGTATAAGAATGAGTGAGTGTGTGTGTGTGTGTATAAGAATGAGTGAGTTTGTGTGAGTGTGTGTGTATAAGAATGAGTGAGTGAGTGTATGTGAGTGTGTATGTATAAGAATGAGTGAGTGAGTGTGCGTGAGTGTGTGTATAAGAATGAGTGAGTGAGTGTGAGTGTGTGTGTATAAGAATGAGTGAGTGAGTGTGTGAGTGTGTGTGTATAAGAATGAGTGAGTGTGTGTGAGTGTGTGTGTATAAGAATGAGTGAGAGTGCGTGAATGTGTGTGTACAAGAATGAATGAGCGTGTGTGCGTGAGTGTGTGTGTATAAGAATGAGTGAGTGAGTGTGTGTGAGTGTGTGTATAAGAATGAGTGAGTGAGTGTTTGTGAGTGTGTGCGTGTATAAGAATGAGTGAGTGTGCGTGAGTGTGTGTGTATAAGAATGAGTGAGTGAGTGTGTGTGAGTGTGTGTATAAGAATGAGTGAGTGAGTGTGTGTGTGTATAAGAATGAGTGAGTGTGTGTGTGTGTGTGTGTGTATAAGAATGAGTGAGTGTGTGTGTGTGTGTGTGTATAAGAATGAGTGAGTGAGTGTGTGTGAGTGTGTGTGTATAAGAATGAGTGAGTGTGCGTGAGTGTGTGTGTATAAGAATGAGTGAGTGAGTGTGCGTAAGTGTGTGTATAAGAATGAGTGAGTGAGTGTGAGTGTGTGTGTATAAGAATGAGTGAGTGAGTGTGTGAGTGTGTGTGTATAAGAATGAGTGAGTGAGTGTGTGTGAGTGTGTGTGTATAAGAATGAGTGTGCGTGAGTGTGTGTATAACATGAGTGAGTGAGTGTGTGTGTATAAGAATGAGTGAGTGAGTGTGTATGTATAAGAATGAGTGAGTGTGCGTGAGTGTTTGTGTATAAGAATGAGTGAGTGAGTGTGCGTGAGTGTGTGTGTATAAGAATGAGTGTGTGTGTGTGTGTGAGTGTGTGTATAAGAATGAGTGAGTGTGCGTGAGTGTGTGTGTATAAGAATGAGTGTGTGTGTGTGTGTGTGTGTATAAGAATGAGTGAGTGTGCGTGAGTGTGTGTGTATAAGAATGAGTGAGTGTGCGTGAGTGTATTTGTATAAGAATGAGTGAGTGTGCGTGAGTGTGTGTGTATAAGAATGAGTGAGTGAGTGTGTGTGAGTGTGTGTATAAGAATGAGTGAGTGAGTGTGTGTGTGTATAAGAATGAGTGAGTGTGTGTGTGTGTATGTGTATAAGAATGAGTGAGTGTGTGTGAGTGTGTGTGTATAAGAATGAGTGAGTGAGTGTGTGTGTATAAGAATGAGTGAGTGTGCGTGAGTGTGTGTGTATAAGAATGACTGAGTGAGTGTGCGTAAGTGTGGGTATAAGAATGAGTGAGTGAGTGTGAGTGTGTGTGTATAAGAATGAGTGAGTGAGTGTGTGAGTGTGTGTGTATAAGAATGAGTGAGTGAGTGTGTGTGAGTGTGTGTGTATAAGAATGAGTGAGTGTGCATGAGTGTGTGTATAACATGAGTGAGTGAGTGTGTGTGTATAAGAATGAGTGAGTGAGTGTGTATGTATAAGAATGAGTGAGTGTGCGTGAGTGTGTGTGTATAAGAATGAGTGAGTGAGTGTGCGTGAGTGTGTGTGTATAAGAATGAGTGTGTGTGTGTGTGTGTGAGTGTGTGTATAAGAATGAGTGAGTGTGCGTGAGTGTGTGTGTATAAGAATGAATGAGCATGTGTGCGTGAGTGTGTGTGCATAAGAATGAGTGAGTGAGTGTGTGTGAGTGTGTGTATAAGAATGAGTGAGTGAGTGTTTGTGAGTGTGTGCGTGTATAAGAATGAGTGAGTGTGTGTGAGTGTGTGTGTATAAGAATGAGTTTGTGAGTGTGTGTGAGTGTGTGTATAAGAATGAGTGAGTGAGTGTGTGTGTGTATAAGAACGAGTGAGTGTGTGTGTGTGTGTGTGTATAAGAATGAGTGAGTGTGTGTGAGTGTGTGTGTATAAGAATGAGTGAGTGAGTGTGTGTGAGTGTGTGTGTCTAAGAATGAGTGAGTGTGCGTGAGTGTGTGTGTATAAGAATGAGTGAGTGAGTGTGTGAGTGTGTGTGTATAAGAATGAGTGAGTGTGTGTGAGTGTGTGTGTATAAGAATGAGTGAGTGTGCGTGAGAGTGTGTGTATAAGAATGAGTGAGTGTGTGAGTGTGTGTATAAGAATGAGTGAGTGTGCGTGAGTGTGTGTGTACAAGAATGAATGAGCGTGTGTCCGTGAGTGTGTGTGTATAAGAATGAGTGAGTGAGTGTGTGTGAGTGTGTGTATAAGAATGAGTGAGTGAGTGTTTGTGAGTGTGTGTGTATAAGAATGAGTGAGTGTGCGTGAGTGTGTGTGTACAAGAATGAATGAGCGTGTGTGCGTGAGTGTGTGTGTATAAGAATGAGTGAGTGAGTGTGTGTGAGTGTGTGTATAAGAATGAGTGAGTGAGTGTTTGTGAGTGTGTGCGTGTATAAGAATGAGTGAGTGTGTGTGAGTGTGTGTGTATAAGAATGAGTGAGTGAGTGTGTGTGAGTGTGTGTATAAGAATGAGTGAGTGTGTGTGTGTGTATAAGAATGAGTGAGTGAGTGTGTGTGTGTGTGTATAAGAATGAGTGAGTGTGTGTGAGTGTGTGTGTATAAGAATGAGTGAGTGAGTGTGTGTGAGTGTGTGTGTATAAGAATGAGTGAGTGTGCGTGAGTGTGTGTGTATAAGAATGAGTTAGTGAGTGTGCGTAAGTGTGTGTATAAGAATGAGTGAGTGAGTGTGAGTGTGTGTGTATAAGAATGAGTGAGTGAGTGTGTGAGTGTGTGTGTATAAGAATGAGTGAGTGAGTGTGTGTGAGTGTGTGTGTATAAGAATGAGTGTGCGTGAGTGTGTGTGTTTAACATGAGTGAGTGAGTGTGTGTGTATAAGAATGAGTGAGTGAGTGTGTATGTATAATAATGAGTGAGTGTGCGTGAGTGTGTGTGTATAAGAATGAGTGAGTGAGTGTGCGTGAGTGTGTGTGTATAAGAATGAGTGTGTCTGTGTGTGTGAGTGTGTGTATAAGAATGAGTGAGTGTGCGTGAGTGTGTGTGTATAAGAATGAGTGTGTGTGTGTGTGTGTATAAGAATGAGTGAGTGTGCGTGAGTGTGTGTGTATAAGAATGAGTGAGTGTGCGTGAGTGTGTGTGTATAAGAATGAGTGAGTGAGTGTGCGTGAGTGTGTGTGTATAAGAATGAGTGAGTGAGTGTGTGTGAGAGTGTGTATAAGAATGAGTGAGTGAGTGTGTGTGTGTATAAGAATGAGTGAGTGTGTGTGTGTGTGTATAAGAATGAGTGAGTGTGTGTGAGTGTGTGTGTATAAGAATGAGTGAGTGAGTGTGTGTGAGTGTGTATGTATAAGAATGAGTGAGTGAGTGTGCGTGAGTGTGTGTATAAGAATGAGTGAGTGAGTGTGAGTGTGTGTATATAAGAATGAGTGAGTGAGTGTGTGAGTGTGTGTGTATAAGAATGAGTGAGTGTGTGTGAGTGTGTGTGTATAAGAATGAGTGAGTGTGTGTGAGTGTGTGTGTATAAGAATGAGTGAGTGTGTGAGTGTGTGTGTATAAGAATGAGTGAGTGAGTGTGTGTGAGTGTGTGTGTCTAAGAATGAGTGTGCGTGAGTGTGTGTGTATAACATGAGTGAGTGAGTGTGTGTGTATAAGAATGAGTGAGTGAGTGTGTATGTATAAGAATGAGTGAGTGTGCGTGAGTGTGTGTGTATAAGAATGAGTGAGTGAGTGTGCGTGAGTGTGTGTGTATAAGAATGAGTGTGTGGGTGTGTGTGAGTGTGTGTATAAGAATGAGTGAGTGTGTGTGAGTGTGTGTGTATAAGAATGATTGAGTGAGTGTGTGTGAGTGTGTATAAGAATGAGGGAGTGAATGAGTGTGTGTGTATAAGAATGAGTGAGTGTGCGTGAGTGTGTGTGTATAAGAATAAGTGAGTGAGTGTGAGTGTGTGTGTATAAGAATGAGTGAGTGTGCGTGAGTGTGTGAGTATACGAATGAGTGAGTGAGTGTGCGTGAGTGTGTGCGTATAAGAATGAGTGAGTGAGTGTGTGTGAGTGTGTGTGAATAAGAATGAGTGAGTGTGTGTGCGTGTGTGTGTATAAGAATCAGTGAGTGTGCGTGAGTGTGTGTGTATAAGAATGAGTGAGTGTGCGTAAGTGTGTGTGTATAAGAATGAGTGAGTGATTGTGCGTGAGTGTGTGTGTACAAGAATGAGTGAGTGTGCGTGAGTGTGTGTGTATAAGAATGAGTGTGTGTGGGTGTGTGTATAAGAATGAGTGAGTGTGTGTGAATGTGTGTGTATAAGAATGAGTGAGTGTGCGTGAGTGTGTGTGTATAAGAATGATTGAGTGTGCGTGAGTGTGTGTGTATAAGACTGAGTGAGTGAGTGTGCGTGAGTGGGTGTGTATAAGAATGAGTGAGTGTGCGTGAGTGTGTGTGTATAAGAATGAGTGAGTGTGCGTGTGTGTGTGTGTATAAGAATGAGTGAGTGTGCGTGAGTGTGCGTGTATTAGAATGAGTGAGTGTGTGAGTGTGTGTGTATAAGAATGAGTGAGTGTGTGTGAGTGTGTGTGTATAAGAATGAGTGAGTGAATGTGCGTGAATGTGTGTATAAGAATGAGTGAGTGTGTGTGCGTGAGTGTGTGTGTATAAGAATGAGTGAGTGTGCGTGAATGTGTGTGTATATGAATGAGTGAGTGTGCATGAGTGTGTGTATAAGAATGAGTGAATGTCTGTGAGTGTGTGTGTATAAGAATGAGTGAGTGTCTGAGAGTGTGTGTGTAGAAGAATGAGTGAGTGTCTGTGAGTGTGTGTGTATAAGAATGAGTGAGTGTGCGTGAGTGTGTGTATAAGAATGAGTGAGTGTGCGTGTGTGTGTGTGTATAAGAATGAGTGAGTGAGTGTGCGTGAGTGTGTGTGTATAAGAATGAGTGTTTGTGTGTGAGTGAGTGTGTGTGTGTATAAGAATGAGTGAGTGTGTGTGTGAGTGTGTGTGTATAAGAATGAGTGAGTGTGCGAGTGTGTGTATAAGAATGAGTGAATGTGTGTGTGTGTGTGTGTGTGTGTATAAGAATGAGTGAGTGAGTGTGTGTGAGTGTGTGTGTATAAGAATGAGTGTGCGTGAGTGTGTGTGTATAACATGAGTGAGTGAGTGTGTGTGTATAAGAATGAGTGAGTGAGTGTGTATGTATAAGAATGAGTGAGTGTGCGTGAGTGTGTGTGTATAAGAATGAGTGAGTGAGTGTGCGTGAGTGTGTGTGTATAAGAATGAGTGTGTGTGTGTGTGTGAGTGTGTGTATAAGAATGAGTGAGTGTGCGTGAGTGTGTGTGTATAAGAATGAGTGTGTGTGTGAGTGTGTGTATAAGAATGAGTGAGTGTGCGTGAGTGTGTGTGTATAAGAATGAGTGAGTGTGCGTGAGTGTGTGTGTATAAGAATGAGTGAGTGTGCGTTAGTGTGTGTGTATAAGAATGAGTGAGTGAGTGTGCGTGAGTGTGTGTGTATAAGAATGAGTGAGTGAGTGTGTGTGAGAGTGTGTATAAGAATGAGTGAGTGAGTGTGTGTGTGTATAAGAATGAGTGAGTGTGTGTGTGTGTGTATAAGAATGAGTGAGTTTGTGTGAGTGTGTGTGTATAAGAATGAGTGAGTGAGTGTATGTGAGTGTGTATGTATAAGAATGAGTGAGTGAGTGTGCGTGAGTGTGTGTATAAGAATGAGTGAGTGAGTGTGAGTGTGTGTGTATAAGAATGAGTGAGTGAGTGTGTGAGTGTGTGTGTATAAGAATGAGTGAGTGTGTGTGAGTGTGTGTGTATAAGAATGAGTGAGTGTGCGTGAGTGTGTGTGTACAAGAATGAATGAGCGTGTGTGCGTGAGTGTGTGTGTATAAGAATGAGTGAGTGAGTGTGTGTGAGTGTGTGTATAAGAATGAGTGAGTGAGTGTTTGTGAGTGTGTGCGTGTATAAGAATGAGTGAGTGTGCGTGAGTGTGTGTGTATAAGAATGAGTGAGTGAGTGTGTGTGAGTGTGTGTATAAGAATGAGTGAGTGAGTGTGTGTGTGTATAAGAATGAGTGAGTGTGTGTGTGTGTGTGTGTGTATAAGAATGAGTGAGTGTGTGTGTGTGTGTGTGTATAAGAATGAGTGAGTGAGTGTGTGTGAGTGTGTGTGTATAAGAATGAGTGAGTGTGCGTGAGTGTGTGTGTATAAGAATGAGTGAGTGAGTGTGCGTAAGTGTGTGTATAAGAATGAGTGAGTGAGTGTGAGTGTGTGTGTATAAGAATGAGTGAGTGAGTGTGTGAGTGTGTGTGTATAAGAATGAGTGAGTGAGTGTGTGTGATTGTGTGTGTATAAGAATGAGTGTGCGTGAGTGTGTGTATAACATGAGTGAGTGAGTGTGTGTGTATAAGAATGAGTGAGTGAGTGTGTATGTATAAGAATGAGTGAGTGTGCGTGAGTGTGTGTGTATAAGAATGAGTGAGTGAGTGTGCGTGAGTGTGTGTGTATAAGAATGAGTGTGTGTGTGTGTGTGAGTGTGTGTATAAGAATGAGTGAGTGTGCGTGAGTGTGTGTGTATAAGAATGAGTGTGTGTGTGTGTGTGTGTGTATAAGAATGAGTGAGTGTGCGTGAGTGTGTGTGTATAAGAATGAGTGAGTGTGCGTGAGTGTGTTTGTATAAGAATGAGTGAGTGTGCGTGAGTGTGTGTGTATAAGAATGAGTGAGTGAGTGTGTGTGAGTGTGTGTATAAGAATGAGTGAGTGAGTGTGTGTGTGTATAAGAATGAGTGAGTGTGTGTGTGTGTATGTGTATAAGAATGAGTGAGTGTGTGTGAGTGTGTGTGTATAAGAATGAGTGAGTGAGTGTGTGTGTATAAGAATGAGTGAGTGTGCGTGAGTGTGTGTGTATAAGAATGACTGAGTGAGTGTGCGTAAGTGTGGGTATAAGAATGAGTGAGTGAGTGTGAGTGTGTGTGTATAAGAATGAGTGAGTGAGTGTGTGAGTGTGTGTGTATAAGAATGAGTGAGTGAGTGTGTGTGAGTGTGTGTGTATAAGAATGAGTGAGTGTGCATGAGTGTGTGTATAACATGAGTGAGTGAGTGTGTGTGTATAAGAATGAGTGAGTGAGTGTGTATGTATAAGAATGAGTGAGTGTGCGTGAGTGTGTGTGTATAAGAATGAGTGAGTGAGTGTGCGTGAGTGTGTGTGTATAAGAATGAGTGTGTGTGTGTGTGTGTGAGTGTGTGTATAAGAATGAGTGAGTGTGCGTGAGTGTGTGTGTATAAGAACGAGTGTGTGTGTGTGTATGTATAAGAATGAGTGAGTGTGCGTGAGTGTGTGTGTATAAGAATGAGTGAGTGTGCGTGAGTGTGTGTGTATAAGAATGAGTGAGTGAATGTGCGTGACTGTGTGTATAAGAATGAGTGAGTGTGTGTGAGTGTGTGTGTATAAGAATGAGTGAGTGAGTGTGTGAGTGTGTGTGTATAAGAATGAGTGAGTGTGTGTGAGTGTGTGTGTATAAGAATGAGTGAGTGTGCGTGAGTGTGTGTGTATAAGAATGAGTGAGTGTGTGTGAGTGTGTGTGTATAAGAATGAGTGAGTGTGTGAGTGTGTGTGTATAAGAATGAGTGAGTGAGTGTGTGTGAGTGTGTGTGTTTAAGAATGAGTGTGCGTGAGTGTGTGTGTATAACATGAGTGAGTGAGTGTGTGTGTATAAGAATGAGTGAGTGAGTGTGTATGTATAAGAATGAGTGAGTGTGCGTGAGTGTGTGTGTATAAGAATGAGTGAGTGAGTGTGCGTGAGTGTGTGTGTATAAGAATGAGTGTGTGGGTGTGTGTGAGTGTGTGTATAAGAATGAGTGAGTGTGTGTGAGTGTGAGTGTATAAGAATGATTGAGTGAGTGTGTGTGAGTGTGTATAAGAATGAGGGAGTGAATGAGTGTGTGTGTATAAGAATGAGTGAGTGTGCGTGAGTGTGTGTGTATAAGAATGAGTGAGTGAGTGTGAGTGTGTGTGTATAAGAATGAGTGAGTGTGCGTGAGTGTGTGAGTATACGAATGAGTGAGTGAGTGTGCGTGAGTGTGTGCGTATAAGAATGAGTGAGTGAGTGTGTGTGAGTGTGTGTGTATAAGAATGAGTGAGTGTGTGTGCGTGTGTGTGTATAAGAATCAGTGAGTGTGCGTGAGTGTGTGTGTATAAGAATGAGTGAGTGTGCGTAAGTGTGTGTGTATAAGAATGAGTGAGTGAGTGTGCGTGAGTGTGTGTGTATAAGAATGAGTGAGTGTGCGTGAGTGTGTGTGTATAAGAATGAGTGTGTGTGGGTGTGTGTATAAGAATGAGTGAGTGTGTGTGAGTGTGTGTGTATAAGAATGAGTGAGTGTGCGTGAGTGTGTGTGTATAAGAATGATTGAGTGTGCGTGAGTGTGTGTGTATAAGACTGAGTGAGTGAGTGTGGGTGAGTGTGTGTGTATAAGAATGAGTGAGTGTGCGTGAGTGTGTGTGTATAAGAATGAGTGAGTGTGCGTGTGTGTGTGTGTATAAGAATGAGTGAGTGTGCGTGAGTGTGTGTGTATAAGAATGAGTGAGTGTGCGTGAGTGTGTGTGTATAAGAATGAGTGAGTGAATGTGCGTGAATATGTGTATAAGAATGAGTGAGTGTGTGTGCGTGAGTGTGTGTGTATAAGAATGAGTGAGTTTGCGTGAATGTGTGTGTATATGAATGAGTGAGTGTGCATGAGTGTGTGTGTATAAGAATGAGTGAGTGTCTGTGAGTGTGTGTGTATAAGAATGAGTGAGTGTCTGTGAGTGTGTGTGTAGAAGAATGAGTGAGTGTCTGTGAGTGTGTTTGTATAAGAATGAGTGAGTGTCTGTGAGTGTGTGTGTATAAGAATGAGTGAGTGTGCGTGAGTGTGTGTATAAGAATGAGTGAGTGTGCGTGTGTGTGTGTGTATAAGAATGAGTGAGTGAGTGTGCGTGAGTGTGTGTGTATAAGAATGAGTGTGTGTGCGTGAGTGAGTGTGTGTGTATAAGAATGAGTGAGTGTGTGTGTGAGTGTGTGCGTATAAGAATGAGTGAGTGTGTGCGTGAGTGTGTGTGTATAAGAATGAGTGAGTGTGCGAGTGTGTGTATAAGAATGAGTGAGTGTGTGTGTGTGTATAAGAATGAGTGAGTGAGTGTGTGTGAGTGTGTGTGTATAAGAATGAGTGTGCGTGAGTGTGTGTGTATAACATGAGTGAGTGAGTGTGTGTGTATAAGAATGAGTGAGTGAGTGTGTATGTATAAGAATGAGTGAGTGTGCGTGAGTGTGTGTGTATAAGAATGAGTGAGTGAGAGTGCGTGAGTGTGTGTGTATAAGAATGAGTGTGTGTGTGTGTGTGAGTGTGTGTATAAGAATGAGTGAGTGTGCGTGAGTGTGTGTGTATAAGAATGAGTGTGTGTGTGTGTGTGTATAAGAATGAGTGAGTGTGCGTGAGTGTGTGTGTATAAGAATGAGTGAGTGTGCGTGAGTGTGTGTGTATAAGAATGAGTGAGTGTGCGTGAGTGTGTGTGTATAAGAATGAGTGAGTGAGTGTGCGTGAGTGTGTGTGTATAAGAATGAGTGAGTGAGTGTGTGTGAGAGTGTGTATAAGAATGAGTGAGTGAGTGTGTGTGTATATAAGAATGAGTGAGTTTGTGTGAGTGTGTGTGTATAAGAATGAGTGAGTGAGTGTGTGTGAGTGTGTATGTATAAGAATGAGTGAGTGAGTGTGCGTGAGTGTGTGTATAAGAATGAGTGAGTGAGTGTGAGTGTGTGTGTATAAGAATGAGTCAGTGAGTGTGTGAGTGTGTGTGTATAAGAATGAGTGAGTGTGTGTGAGTGTGTGTGTATAAGAATGAGTGAGTGTGCGTGAGTGTGTGTGTACAAGAATGAATGAGCGTGTGTGCGTGAGTGTGTGTGTATAAGAATGAGTGAGTGAGTGTGTGTGAGTGTGTGTATAAGAATGAGTGAGTGAGTGTTTGTGAGTGTGTGCGTGTATAAGAATGAGTGAGTGTGCGTGAGTGTGTGTGTATAAGAATGAGTGAGTGAGTGTGTGTGAGTGTGTGTATAAGAATGAGTGAGTGAGTGTGTGTGTGTATAAGAATGAGTGAGTGTGTGTGTGTGTGTGTGTATAAGAATGAGTGAGTGTGTGTGAGTGTGTGTGTATAAGAATGAGTGAGTGAGTGTGTGTGAGTGTGTGTCTATAAGAATGAGTGAGTGTGCGTGAGTGTGTGTGTATAAGAATGAGTGAGTGAGTGTGCGTAAGTGTGTGTATAAGAATGAGTGAGTGAGTGTGAGTGTGTGTGTATAAGAATGAGTGAGTGAGTGTGTGAGTGTGTGTGTGTAAGAATGAGTGAGTGAGTGTGTGTGAGTGTGTGTGTATAAGAATGAGTGTGCGTGAGTGTGTGTATAACATGAGTGAGTGAGTGTGTGTGTATAAGAATGAGTGAGTGAGTGTGTATGTATAAGAATGAGTGAGTGTGCGTGAGTGTGTGTGTATAAGAATGAGTGAGTGAGTGTGCGTGAGTGTGTGTGTATAAGAATGAGTGTGTGTGTGTGTGTGAGTGTGTGTATAAGAATGAGTGAGTGTGCGTGAGTGTGTGTGTATAAGAATGAGTGTGTGTGTGTGTGTGTGTGTGTATAAGAATGAGTGAGTGTGCGTGAGTGTGTGTGTATAAGAATGAGTGAGTGTGCGTGAGTGTGTGTGTATAAGAATGAGTGAGTGAGTGTGTGTATAAGAATGAGTGAGTGAGTGTGTGTGTGTATAAGAATGAGTGAGTGTGTGTGTGTGTGTGTATAAGAATGAGTGAGTGTGTGTGAGTGTGTGTGTATAAGAATGAGTGAGTGAGTGTGTGTGAGTGTGTGTGTATAAGAATGAGTGAGTGTGCGTGAGTGTGTGTGTATAAGAATGAGTGAGTGAGTGTGCGTAAGTGTGTGTATAAGAATGAGTGAGTGAGTGTGAGTGTGTGTGTATAAGAATGAGTGAGTGAGTGTGTGAGTGTGTGTGTATAAGAATGAGTGAGTGAGTGTGTGTGAGTGTGTGTGTATAAGAATGAGTGAGTGTGCATGAGTGTGTGTATAACATGAGTGAGTGAGTGTGTGTGTATAAGAATGAGTGAGTGAGTGTGTATGTATAAGAATGAGTGAGTGTGCGTGAGTGTGTGTGTATAAGAATGAGTGAGTGAGTGTGCGTGAGTGTGTGTGTATAAGAATGAGTGTGTGTGTGTGTGTGAGTGTGTGTATAAGAATGAGTGAGTGTGCGTGAGTGTGTGTGTATAAGAATGAGTGTGTGTGTGTGTGTGTATAAGAATGAGTGAGTGTGCGTGAGTGTGTGTGTATAAGAATGAGTGAGTGTGCGTGAGTGTGTGTGTATAAGAATGAGTGAGTGTGTGTGCGTGAGTGTGTGTGTATAAGAATGAGTGAGTGAGTGTGTGTGAGAGTGTGTATAAGAATGAGTGAGTGAGTGTGTGTGTGTATAAGAATGAGTGAGTGTGTGTGTGTGTATAAGAATGAGTGAGTGTGTGTGAGTGTGTGTGTATAAGAATGAGTGAGTGAGTGTGTGTGAGTCTGTATGTATAAGAATGAGTGAGTGAGTGTGCGTGAGTGTGTGTATAAGAATGAGTGAGTGAGTGTGAGTGTGTGTGTATAAGAATGAGTGAGTGAGTGTGTGAGTGTGTGTGTATAAGAATGAGTGAGTGTGTGTGAGTGTGTGTGTATAAGAATGAGTGAGTGTGTGTGAGTGTGTGTGTATAAGAATGAGTGAGTGTGTGTGAGTGTGTGTGTATAAGAATGAGTGAGTGTGTGAGTGTGTGTGTATAAGAATGAGTGAGTGAGTGTGTGTGAGTGTGTGTGTCTAAGAATGAGTGTGCGTGAGTGTGTGTGTATAACATGAGTGAGTGAGTGTGTGTGTATAAGAATGAGTGAGTGAGTGTGTATGTATAAGAATGCGTGAGTGTGCGTGAGTGTGTGTGTATAAGAATGAGTGAGTGAGTGTGCGTGAGTGTGTGTGTATAAGAATGAGTGTGTGGGTGTGTGTGAGTGTGTGTATAAGAATGAGTGAGTGTGTGTGAGTGTGTGTGTATAAGAATGAGTGAGTGAGTGTGTGTGAGTGTGTATAAGAATGAGGGAGTGAATGAGTGTGTGTGTATAAGAATGAGTGAGTGTGCGTGAGTGTGTGTGTATAAGAATGAGTGAGTGAGTGTGAGTGTGTGTGTATAAGAATGAGTGAGTGTGCGTGAGTGTGTGAGTATACGAATGAGTGAGTGAGAGTGCGTGAGTGTGTGCGTATAAGAATGAGTGAGTGAGTGTGTGTGAGTGTGTGTGTATAAGAATGAGTGAGTGTGTGTGCGTGTGTGTGTATAAGAATGAGTGAGTGTGCGTGAGTGTGTGTGTATAAGAATGTTTGAGTGTGCGTAAGTGTGTGTGTATAAGAATGAGTGAGTGAGTGTGCGTGAGTGTGTGTGTATAAGAATGAGTGAGTGTGCGTGAGTGTGTGTGTATAAGAATGAGTGTGTGTGGGTGTGTGTATAAGAATGAGTGAGTGTGTGTGAGTGTGTGTGTATAAGAATGAGTGAGTGTGCGTGAGTGTGTGTGTATAAGAATGATTGAGTGTGCGTGAGTGTGTGTGTATAAGGTTGAGTGAGTGAGTGTGCGTGAGTGTGTGTGTATAAGAATGAGTGAGTGTGCGTGAGTGTGTGTGTATAAGAATGAGTGAGTGTGCGTGTGTGTGTGTATAAGAATGAGTGAGTGTGCGTGAGTGTGTGTGTATAAGAATGAGTGAGTGTGCGTGAGTGTGTGTGTATAAGAATGAGTGAGTGTGCGTGAGTGTGTGTGTATAAGAATGAGTGAGTGAATGTGCGTGAATGTGTGTATAAGAATGAGTGAGTGTGTGTGCGTGAGTGTGTGTGTATAAGAATGAGTGAGTGTGCGTGAATGTGTGTGTATATGAATGAGTGAGTGTGCATGAGTGTGTGTATAAGAATGAGTGAGTGTCTGTGAGTGTGTGTGTATAAGAATGAGTGAGTGTCTGTGAGTGTGTGTGTAGAAGAATGAGTGAGTGTCTGTGAGTGTGTATGTATAAGAATGAGTGAGTGCCTGTGAGTGTGTGTGTATAAGAATGAGTGAGTGTGCGTGAGTGTGTGTATAAGAATGACTGAGTGTGCGTGTGTGTGTGTGTATAAGAATGAGTGAGTGAGTGTGCGTGAGTGTGTGTGTATAAGAATGAGTGTGTGTGCGTGAGTGAGTGTGTGTGTATAAGAATGAGTGAGTGTGTGTGTGAGTGTGTGTGTATAAGAATGAGTGAGTGTGCGAGTGTGTGTATAAGAATGAGTGAGTGTGTGTGTGTGTGTGTGTGTATAAGAATGAGTGAGTGAGTGTGTGTGAGTGTGTGTGTATAAGAATGAGTGTGCGTGAGTGTGTGTGTATAACATGAGTGAGTGAGTGTGTGTGTATAAGAATGAGTGAGTGAGTGTGTATGTATAAGAATGAGTGAGTGTGCGTGAGTGTGTGTGTATAAGAATGAGTGAGTGAGTGTGCGTGAGTGTGTGTGTATAAGAATGAGTGTGTGTGTGTGTGTGAGTGTGTGTATAAGAATGAGTGAGTGTGCGTGAGTTTGTGTGTATAAGAATGAGTGTGTGTGTGTGTGTGTGTATAAGAATGAGTGAGTGTGTGAGTGTGTGTGTATAAGAATGAGTGAGTGTGCGTGAGTGTGTGTGTATAAGAATGAGTGTGTGTGTGTGTGTGTGTATAAGAATGAGTGAGTGTGTGTGTGAGTGTGTGTATAAGAATGAGTGAGTGTGCGTGAGTGTGTGTGTATAAGAATGAGTGAGTGAGTGTGCGTGAGTGTGTGTGTATAAGAATGAGTGAGTGAGTGTGTGTGAGAGTGTGTATAAGAATGAGTGAGTGAGTGTGTGTGTGTATAAGAATGAGTGAGTGTGTGTGTGTGTGTATAAGAATGAGTGAGTTTGTGTGAATGTGTGTGTATAAGAATGAGTGAGTGAGTGTGTGTGAGTGTGTGTGTATAAGAATGAGTGAGTGAGTGTGTGAGTGTGTGTGTATAAGAATGAGTGAGTGTGTGTGAGTGTGTGTGTATAAGAATGAGTGAGTGTGCGTGAGTGTGTGTGTACAAGAATGAATGACCGTGTGTGTGTGAGTGTGTGTGTATAAGAATGAGTGAGTGAGTGTGTGTGAGAGTGTGTATAAGAATGAGTGAGTGAGTGTTTGTGACTGTGTGCGTGTTTAAGAATGAGTGAGTGTGCGTGAGTGTGTGTGTATAAGAATGAGTGAGTGAGTGTGTGTGAGTGTGTGTATAAGAATGAGTGAGTGAGTGTGTGTGTGTATAAGAATGAGTGAGTGAGTGTGTGAGTGTGTGTGTATAAGAATGAGTGAGTGTGCGTGAGTGTGTGTGTATAAGAATGAGTGAGTGAGTGTGCGTAAGGGTGTGTATAAGAATGAGTGAGTGAGTGTGAGTGTGTGTGTATAAGAATGAGTGAGTGAGTGTGTGAGTGTGTGTGTATAAGAATGAGTGAGTGAGTGTGTGTGAGTGTGTGTGTATAAGAATGAGTGTGCGTGAGTGTGTGTATAACATGAGTGAGTGAGTGTGTGTGTATAAGAATGAGTGAGTGAGTGTGTATGTATAAGAATGAGTGAGTGTGCGTGAGTGTGTGTGTATAAGAATGAGTGAGTGAGTGTGCGTGAGTGTGTGTGTATAAGAATGAGTGTGTGTGTGTGTGTGAGTGTGTGTATAAGAATGAGTGAGTGTGCGTGAGTGTGTGTGTATAAGAATGAGTGTGTGTGTGTGTGTGTGTGTATAAGAATGAGTGAGTGTGCGTGAGTGTGTGTGTATAAGAATGAGTGAGTGTGCGTGAGTGTGTGTGTATAAGAATGAGTGAGTGTGCGTGAGTGTGTGTGTATAAGAATGAGTGTGTGAGTGTGCGTGAGTGTGTGTGTATAAGAATGAGTGAGTGAGTGTGTGTGAGAGTGTGTATAAGAATGAGTGAGTGAGTGTGTGTGTGTATAAGAATGAGTGAGTGTGTGTGTGTGTGTATAAGAATGAGTGAGTGAGTGTGTGTGAGTGTGTATGTATAAGAATGAGTGAGTGAGTGTGCGTGAGTGTTTGTATAAGAATGAGTGAGTGAGTGTGAGTGTGTGTGTATAAGAATGAGTGAGTGAGTGTGTGAGCGTGTGTGTATAAGAATGAGTGAGTGTGTGTGAGTGTGTGTGTATAAGAATGAGTGAGTGTGTGTGAGTGTGTGTGTATAAGAATGAGTGAGTGTGTGTGAGTGTGTGTGTATAAGAATGAGTGAGTGTGTGAGTGTGTGTGTATAAGAATGAGTGAGTGAGTGTGTGTGAGTGTGTGTGTATAAGAATGAGTGTGCGTGAGTGTGTGTGTATAACATGAGTGAGTGAGTGTGTGTGTATAAGAATGAGTGAGTGAGTGTGTATGTATAAGAATGAGTGAGTGTGCGTGAGTGTGTGTGTATAAGAATGAGTGAGTGAGTGTGCGTGAGTGTGTGTGTATAAGAATGAGTGTGTGTGTGTGTGTGAGTGTGTGTATAAGAATGAGTGAGTGTGTGTGAGTGTGTGTGTATAAGAATGAGTGAGTGAGTGTGTGTGAGTGTGTATAAGAATGAGGGAGTGAGTGAGTGTGTGTGTATAAGAATGAGTGAGTGTGCGTGAGTGTGTGTGTATAAGAATGAGTGAGTGAGTGTGAGTGTGTGTGTATAAGAATGAGTGAGTGTGCGTGAGTGTGTGAGTATACGAATGAGTGAGTGAGTGTGCGTGAGTGTGTGCGTATAAGAATGAGTGAGTGAGTGTGTGTGAGTGTGTGTGTATAAGAATGAGTGAGTGTGTGTGCGTGTGTGTGTATAAGAATCAGTGAGTGTGCGTGAGTGTGTGTGTATAAGAATGAGTGAGTGTGCGTAAGTGTGTGTGTATAAGAATGAGTGAGTGAGTGTGCGTGAGTGTGTGTGTATAAGAATGAGTGAGTGTGCGTGAGTGTGTGTGTATGAGAATGAGCGTGTGTGTGTGTGTGTGTATAAGAATGAGTGAGTGAGTGTGCGTGAGTGTGTGTGTATAAGAATGAGTGAGTGCGCGTGAGTGTGTGTGTATAAGAATGAGTGAGTGTGCGTGTGTGTGTGTGTATAAGAATGAGTGAGTGTGCGTGAGTGTGTGTGTATAAGAATGAGTGAGTGAGTGTGCGTGAGTGTGTGTGTATAAGAATGAGTGAGTGAGTGTGTGTGAGAGTGTGTATAAGAATGAGTGAGTGAGTGTGTGTGTGTATAAGAATGAGTGAGTGTGTGTGTGTGCGTATAAGAATGAGTGAGTGTGTGTGTGTGTATAAGAATGAGTGAGTGTGTGTGAGTGTGTGTGTATAAGAATGAGTGAGTGAGTGTGTATGTATAAGAATGAGTGAGTGTGCGTGAGTGTGTGTGTATAAGAATGAGTGAGTGAGTGTGCGTGAGTGTGTGTGTATAAGAATGAGTGTGTGTGTGTGTGTGAGTGTGTGTATAAGAATGAGTGAGTGTGCGTGAGTGTGTGTGTATAAGAATGAGTGTGTGTGTGTGTGTGTGTGTGTATAAGAATGAGAGAGTGTGCGTGAGTGTGTGTGTATAAGAATGAGTGAGTGTGCGTGAGTGTGTGTGTATAAGAATGAGTGAGTGAGTGTGTGTATAAGAATGAGTGAGTGAGTGTGTGTGTGTATAAGAATGAGTGAGTGTGTGTGTGTGTGTGTATAAGAATGAGTGAGTGTGTGTGAGTGTGTGTGTATAAGAATGAGTGAGTGAGTGTGTGTGAGTGTGTGTGTATAAGAATGAGTGAGTGTGCGTGAGTGTGTGTGTATAAGAATGAGTGAGTGAGTGTGCGTAAGTGTGTGTATAAGAATGAGTGAGTGAGTGTGAGTGTGTGTGTATAAGAATGAGTGAGTGAGTGTGTGAGTGTGTGTGTATAAGAATGAGTGAGTGAGTGTGTGTGAGTGTGTGTGTATAAGAATGAGTGAGTGTGCATGAGTGTGTGTATAACATGAGTGAGTGAGTGTGTGTGTATAAGAATGAGTGAGTGAGTGTGTATGTATAAGAATGAGTGAGTGTGCGTGAGTGTGTGTGTATAAGAATGAGTGAGTGAGTGTGCGTGAGTGTGTGTGTATAAGAATGAGTGTGTGTGTGTGTGTGAGTGTGTGTATAAGAATGAGTGAGTGTGCGTGAGTGTGTGTGTATAAGAATGAGTGTGTGTGTGTGTGTGTATAAGAATGAGTGAGTGTGCGTGAGTGTGTGTGGATAAGAATGAGTGAGTGTGCGTGAGTGTGTGTGTATAAGAATGAGTGAGTGAGTGTGCGTGAGTGTGTGTGTATAAGAATGAGTGAGTGAGTGTGTGTGAGAGTGTGTATAAGAATGAGTGAGTGAGTGTGTGTGTGTATAAGAATGAGTGAGTGTGTGTGTGTGTGTATAAGAATGAGTGAGTGTGTGTGAGTGTGTGTGTATAAGAATGAGTGAGTGAGTGTGTGTGAGTGTGTATGTATAAGAATGAGTGAGTGAGTGTGCGTGAGTGTGTGTATAAGAATGAGTGAGTGAGTGTGAGTGTGTGTGTATAAGAATGAGTGAGTGAGTGTGTGAGTGTGTGTGTATAAGAATGAGTGAGTGTGTGTGAGTGTGTGTGTATAAGAATGAGTGAGTGTGTGTGAGTGTGTGTGTATAAGAATGAGTGAGTGTGTGTGAGTGTGTGTGTATAAGAATGAGTGAGTGTGTGAGTGTGTGTGTATAAGAATGAGTGAGTGAGTGTGTGTGAGTGTGTGTGTCTAAGAATGAGTGTGCGTGAGTGTGTGTGTATAACATGAGTGAGTGAGTGTGTGTGTATAAGAATGAGTGAGTGAGTGTGTATGTATAAGAATGCGTGAGTGTGCGTGAGTGTGTGTGTATAAGAATGAGTGAGTGAGTGTGCGTGAGTGTGTGTGTATAAGAATGAGTGTGCGGGTGTGTGTGAGTGTGTGTATAAGAATGAGTGAGTGTGTGTGAGTGTGTGTGTATAAGAATGAGTGAGTGTGCGTGAGTGTGTGAGTATACGAATGAGTGAGTGAGTGTGCGTGAGTGTGTGCGTATAAGAATGAGTGAGTGAGTGTGTGTGAGTGTGTGTGTATAAGAATGAGTGAGTGTGTGTGCGTGTGTGTGTATAAGAATGAGTGAGTGTGCGTGAGTGTGTGTGTATAAGAATGAGTGAGTGTGCGTAAGTGTGTGTGTATAAGAATGAGTGAGTGAGTGTGCGTGAGTGTGTGTGTATAAGAATGAGTGAGTGTGCGTGAGTGTGTGTGTATAAGAATGAGTGTGTGTGGGTGTGTGTATAAGAATGAGTGAGTGTGTGTGAGTGTGTGTGTATAAGAATGAGTGAGTGTGCGTGAGTGTGTGTGTATAAGAATGATTGAGTGTGCGTGAGTGTGTGTGTATAAGATTGAGTGAGTGAGTGTGCGTGAGTGTGTGTGTATAAGAATGAGTGAGTGTGCGTGAGTGTGTGTGTATAAGAATGAGTGAGTGTGCGTGTGTGTGTGTGTATAAGAATGAGTGAGTGTGCGTGAGTGTGTGTGTATAAGAATGAGTGAGTGTGCGTGAGTGTGTGTGTATAAGAATGAGTGAGTGTGCGTGAGTGTGTGTGTATAAGAATGAGTGAGTGAATGTGCGTGAATGTGTGTATAAGAATGAGTGAGTGTGTGTGCGTGAGTGTGTGTGTATAAGAATGAGTGAGTGTGCGTGAATGTGTGTGTATATGAATGAGTGAGTGTGCATGAGTGTGTGTATAAGAATGAGTGAGTGTCTGTGAGTGTGTGTGTATAAGAATGAGTGAGTGTCTGTGAGTGTGTGTGTAGAAGAATGAGTGAGTGTCTGTGAGTGTGTGTGTATAAGAATGAGTGAGTGTCTGTGAGTGTGTGTGTATAAGAATGAGTGAGTGTGCGTGAGTGTGTGTATAAGAATGACTGAGTGTGCGTGTGTGTGTGTGTATAAGAATGAGTGAGTGAGTGTGCGTGAGTGTGTGTGTATAAGAATGAGTGTGTGTGCGTGAGTGAGTGTGTGTGTATAAGAATGAGTGAGTGTGTGTGTGAGTGTGTGTGTATAAGAATGAGTGAGTGTGCGAGTGTGTGTATAAGAATGAGTGAGTGTGTGTGTGTGTGTGTGTGTGTATAAGAATGAGTGAGTGAGTGTGTGTGAGTGTATGTGTATAAGAATAAGTGTGCGTGAGTGTGTGTGTATAACATGAGTGAGTGAGTGTGTGTGTATAAGAATGAGTGAGTGAGTGTGTATGTATAAGAATGAGTGAGTGTGCGTGAGTGTGTGTGTATAACAATGAGTGAGTGAGTGTGCGTGAGTGTGTGTGTATAAGAATGAGTGTGTGTGTGTGTGTGAGTGTGTGTATAAGAATGAGTGAGTGTGCGTGAGTTTGTGTGTATAAGAATGAGTGTGTGTGTGTGTGTGTGTGTGTATAAGAATGAGTGAGTGTGTGAGTGTGTGTGTATAAGAATGAGTGAGTGTGCGTGAGTGTGTGTGTATAAGAATGAGTGTGTGTGTGTGTGTGTATAAGAATGAGTGAGTGTGTGTGTGAGTGTGTGTATAAGAATGAGTGAGTGTGCGTGAGTGTGTGTGTATAAGAATGAGTGAGTGAGTGTGCGTGAGTGTGTGTGTATAAGAATGAGTGAGTGAGTGTGTGTGAGAGTGTGTATAAGAATGAGTGAGTGAGTGTGTGTGTGTATAAGAATGAGTGAGTGTGTGTGTGTGTGTATAAGAATGAGTGAGTTTGTGTGAGTGTGTGTGTATAAGAATGAGTGAGTGAGTGTGTGTGAGTGTGTGTGTATAAGAATGAGTGAGTGAGTGTGTGAGTGTGTGTGTATAAGAATGAGTGAGTGTGTGTGAGTGTGTGTGTATAAGAATGAGTGAGTGTGCGTGAGTGTGTGTGTACAAGAATGAATGACCGTGTGTGTGTGAGTGTGTGTGTATAAGAATGAGTGAGTGAGTGTGTGTGAGAGTGTGTATAAGAATGAGTGAGTGAGTGTTTGTGAGTGTGTGCGTGTTTAAGAATGAGTGAGTGTGCGTGAGTGTGTGTGTATAAGAATGAGTGAGTGAGTGTGTGTGAGTGTGTGTATAAGAATGAGTGAGTGAGTGTGTGTGTGTATAAGAATGAGTGAGTGTGTGTGTGTGTGTGTGTGTATAAGAATGAGTGAGTGTGTGTGAGTGTGTGTGTATAAGAATGAGTGAGTGAGTGTGTGAGTGTGTGTGTATAAGAATGAGTGAGTGTGCGTGAGTGTGTGTGTATAAGAATGAGTGAGTGAGTGTGCGTAAGTGTGTGTATAAGAATGAGTGAGTGAGTGTGAGTGTGTGTGTATAAGAATGAGTGAGTGAGTGTGTGAGTGTGTGTGTATAAGAATGAGTGAGTGAGTGTGTGTGAGTGTGTGTGTATAAGAATGAGTGTGCGTGAGTGTGTGTATAACATGAGTGAGTGAGTGTGTGTGTATAAGAATGAGTGAGTGAGTGTGTATGTATAAGAATGAGTGAGTGTGCGTGAGTGTGTGTGTATAAGAATGAGTGAGTGAGTGTGCGTGAGTCTGTGTGTATAAGAATGAGTGTGTGTGTGTGTGTGAGTGTGTGTATAAGAATGAGTGAGTGTGCGTGAGTGTGTGTGTATAAGAATGAGTGTGTGTGTGTGTGTGTGTGTGTATAAGAATGAGTGAGTGTGCGTGAGTGTGTGTGTATAAGAATGAGTGAGTGTGCGTGAGTGTGTGTGTATAAGAATGAGTGAGTGTGCGTGAGTGTGTGTGTATAAGAATGAGTGTGTGAGTGTGCGTGAGTGTGTGTGTATAAGAATGAGTGAGTGAGTGTGTGTGAGAGTGTGTATAAGAATGAGTGAGTGAGTGTGTGTGTGTATAAGAATGAGTGAGTGTGTGTGTGTGTGTATAAGAATGAGTGAGTGAGTGTGTGTGAGTGTGTATGTATAAGAATGAGTGAGTGAGTGTGCGTGAGTGTTTGTATAAGAATGAGTGAGTGAGTGTGAGTGTGTGTGTATAAGAATGAGTGAGTGAGTGTGTGAGCGTGTGTGTATAAGAATGAGTGAGTGTGTGTGAGTGTGTGTGTATAAGAATGAGTGAGTGTGTGTGAGTGTGTGTGTATAAGAATGAGTGAGTGTGTGTGAGTGTGTGTGTATAAGAATGAGTGAGTGTGTGAGTGTGTGTGTATAAGAATGAGTGAGTGAGTGTGTGTGAGTGTGTGTGTATAAGAATGAGTGTGCGTGAGTGTGTGTGTATAACATGAGTGAGTGAGTGTGTGTGTATAAGAATGAGTGAGTGAGTGTGTATGTATAAGAATGAGTGAGTGTGCGTGAGTGTGTGTGTATAAGAATGAGTGAGTGAGTGTGCGTGAGTGTGTGTGTATAAGAATGAGTGTGTGTGTGTGTGTGAGTGTGTGTATAAGAATGAGTGAGTGTGTGTGAGTGTGTGTGTATAAGAATGAGTGAGTGAGTGTGTGTGAGTGTGTATAAGAATGAGGGAGTGAGTGAGTGTGTGTGTATAAGAATGAGTGAGTGTGCGTGAGTGTGTGTGTATAAGAATGAGTGAGTGAGTGTGAGTGTGTGTGTATAAGAATGAGTGAGTGTGCGTGAGTGTGTGAGTATACGAATGAGTGAGTGAGTGTGCGTGAGTGTGTGCGTATAAGAATGAGTGAGTGAGTGTGTGTGAGTGTGTGTGTATAAGAATGAGTGAGTGTGTGTGCGTGTGTGTGTATAAGAATCAGTGAGTGTGCGTGAGTGTGTGTGTATAAGAATGAGTGAGTGTGCGTAAGTGTGTGTGTATAAGAATGAGTGAGTGAGTGTGCGTGAGTGTGTGTGTATAAGAATGAGTGAGTGTGCGTGAGTGTGTGTGTATGAGAATGAGCGTGTGTGTGTGTGTGTGTATAAGAATGAGTGAGTGAGTGTGCGTGAGTGTGTGTGTATAAGAATGAGTGAGTGCGCGTGAGTGTGTGTGTATAAGAATGAGTGAGTGTGCGTGTGTGTGTGTGTATAAGAATGAGTGAGTGTGCGTGAGTGTGTGTGTATAAGAATGAGTGAGTGTGCGTGAGTGTGTGTGTATAAGAATGAGTGAGTGTGCGTGAGTGTGTGTGTATAAGAATGAGTGAGTGAATGTGCGTGAATGTGTGTATAAGAATGAGTGAGTGTGTGTGTGTGAGTGTGTGTGTATAAGAATGAGTGAGTGTGCGTGAATGTGTGTGTATATGAATGAGTGAGTGTGCGTGAGTGTGTGTATAAGAATGAGTGAGTGTCTGTGAGTGTGTGTGTAGAAGAATGAGTGAGTGTCTGTGAGTTTGTGTGTATAAGAATGAGTGAGTGTCTGTGAGTGTGTGTGTATAAGAATGAGTGAGTGTGCGTGAGTGTGTGTATAAGAATGAGTGAGTGTGCGTGTGTGTGTGTGTATAAGAATGAGTGAGTGAGTGTGCGTGAGTGTGTGTGTATAAGAATGAGTGTGTGTGCGTGAGTGAGTGTGTGTATAAGAATGAGTGAGTGTGTGTGTGAGTGTGTGTGTATAAGAATGAGTGAGTGTGCGAGTGTGTGTATAAGAATGAGTGAGTGTGTGTGTGTGTGTGTGTGTGTATAAGAATGAGTGAGTGTGTGTGAGTGTGTGTGTATAAGAATGAGTGAGTGTGCGTGAGTGTGTGTGTATAAGAATGAGTGAGTGTGTGTGAGTGTGTGTGTATAAGAATGAGTGAGTGTGTGTGAGTGTGTGTGTATAAGAATGAGTGAGAGAGTGTGTGTGAGTGTGAGTGTATAAGAATGAGTGAGTGTGCGTGAGTGTGTGTATAAGAATGAGTGAGTGAGTGTGCATGATTGTGTGTGTATAAGAATGAGTGAGTGAGTGTGCGTGAGTATGTGTGTATAAGAATGAGTGAGTGTGCGTGAGTGTGTGTGTATAAGAATGAGTGTGTGTGTGTGAGTGTGTGTGTATAAGAATGAGTGAGTGTGCGTGAGTGTGTGTGTATAAGAATGAGTGAGTGTGTGTGAGTGTGTGTGTATAAGAATGAGTGAGTGTGCGTGAGTGTGTGTATAAGAATGAGTGAGTGAGTGTGCGTGAGTGTGTGTGTATAAGAATGAGTGAGTGTGTGTGAGTGTGAGTGTATATAAGAATGAGTGAGTGTGCGTGAGTGTGTGAGTATAAGAATGAGTGAGTGTGTGTGCGTGAATGTGTATAAGAAGGAGTGAGTTTGTGTGTGTGAGTGTGTGTATAAGAATGAGTGAGTGAGTGTGCGTGAGTGTGTGTATAAGAATGACTGAGTGAGTGTGCGTGAGTGTGTGTATATAAGAATGAGTGAGTGTGCGTGAGTGTGTGTGTATAAGAATGAGTGAGTGAGTTTGTGAGTGTGTGTGTATAAGAATGAGTGAGTGAGTGTGTGTGAGTGTGTGTATAAGAATGAGTGAGTGTGTGTGAGTGTGTGTGTATAAGAATGAGTGAGTGTGTGTGTGTGAGTGTGTGTATAAGAATGAGTGAGTGTGTGGGTGTGTGTGTATAAGAATGAGTGAGTGAGTGTGTGTGAGTGTGTATAAGAATGAGTGAGTGTGCGTGAGTGTGTGTGTGTATAAGAATGAGTGAGTGAGTGTGTGAGTGTGTGTGTATAAGAATGAGTGAGTGTGCGTGAGTGTGTGTGTATAAGAATGAGTGAGTGAGTGTGTGAGTGTGTGTGTATAAGAATGAGTGAGTGTGTGTGTGTGTGTGTGTATAAGAAAGAGTGAGTGAGTGTGTGAGTGTGTGTGTCTAAGAATGAGTGAGTGTGCGTGAGTGTGTGTTTATAAGAATGAGTGAGTGTGAATGTGTGTGTGTATAAGAATGAGTGAGTGTGTGTGAGTGTGTGAGTATAAGAATGAGTGAGCGTGTGTGAGTGTGTGTGTATAAGAATGAGTGAGTGTGTGTGTGTGTGTGTATAAGAATGAGTGAGTGAGTGTGTGTGTGTATAAGAATGAGTGAGTGTGTGTGTGTGTATAAGAATGAGTGAGTGAGTGTGTGTGAGTGTGTGTGTATAAGAATGAGTGAGTGTGTGTGTGTGTGTGTATAAGAATGAGTGAGTGTGCGTGAGTGTGTGTATAAGAATGAGTGAATGTGCGTGAGTGTGTGTGTATAAGAATGAGTGAGTGTGCGTGAGTGTGTGTGTATAAGAATGAGTGAGTGTGTGTGAGTGTGTGTGTATAAGAATGAGTGAGTGAGTGTGTGTGAGTGTGTGTGTATAAGAATGAGTGTGCGTGAGTGTGTGTATAACATGAGTGAGTGAGTGTGTGTGTATAAGAAGGAGTGAGTGAGTGTGTATGTATAAGAATGAGTGAGTGTGCGTGAGTGTGTGTGTATAAGAATGAGTGAGTGAGTGTGAGTGAGTGTGTGTGTATAAGAATGAGTGTGTGTGTGTGTGTGAGTGTGTGTATAAGAATGAGTGAGTGTGCGTGAGTGTGTGTGTATAAGAATGAGTGAGTGAGTGTGCGTGAGTGTGTGTGTATAAGAATGAGTGTGTGTGTGTGTGTGAGTGTGTGTATAAGAATGAGTGAGTGTGCGTGAGTGTGTGTGTATAAGAATGAGTGAGTGTGTGTGAGTGTGTGTGTATAAGAATGAGTGAGTGAGTGTGTGTGTGTGTGTGTATAAGAATGAGTGAGTGTGTGTGTGTGTGTATAAGAATGAGTGAGTGTGTGTGAGTGTGTGTGTATAAGAATGAGTGAGTGAGTGTGTGTGAGTGTGTATGTATAAGAATGAGTGAGTGAGTGTGCGTGAGTGTGTGTATAAGAATGAGTGAGTGAGTGTGAGTGTGTGTGTATAAGAATGAGTGAGTGAGTGTGTGAGTGAGTGTGTATAAGAATGAGTGAGTGTGTGTGAGTGTGTGTGTGTATAAGAATGAGTGAGTGTGCATGAGTGTGTGTGTACAAGAATGAATGAGCGTGTGTGCGTGAGTGTGTGTGTATAAGAATGAGTGAGTGAGTGTGTGTGAGTGTGTGTATAAGAATGAGTGAGTGAGTGTTTGTGATTGTGTGCGTGTATAAGAATGAGTGAGTGTGTGTGAGTGTGTGTGTATAAGAATGAGTGAGTGAGTGTGTGTGAGTGTGTGTATAAGAATGAGTGAGTGAGTGTGTGTGTGTATAAGAATGAGTGAGTGTGTGTGTGTGTGTGTGTGTATAAGAATGAGTGAGTGTGTGTGAGTGTGTGTGTATAAGAATGAGTGAGTGAGTGTGTGTGAGTGTGTGTGTATAAGAATGAGTGAGTGTGCGTGAGTGTGTGTGTATAAGAATGAGTGAGTGAGTGTGCGTAAGTGTGTGTATAAGAATGAGTGAGTGAGTGTGAGTGTGTGTGTATAAGAATGAGTGAGTGAGTGTGTGAGTGTGTGTGTATAAGAATGAGTGAGTGAGTGTGTGTGAGTGTGTGTGTATAAGAATGAGTGTGCGTGAGTGTGTGTATAACATGAGTGAGTGAGTGTGTGTGTATAAGAATGAGTGAGTGAGTGTGTATGTATAAGAATGAGTGAGTGTGCGTGAGTGTGTGTGTATAAGAATGAGTGAGTGAGTGTGTGTGAGTGTGTGTGTATAAGAATGAGTGTGTGTGTGTGTGTGAGTGTGTGTATAAGAATGAGTGAGTGTGCGTGAGTGTGTGTGTATAAGAATGAGTGTGTGTGTGTGTGTGTGTATAAGAATGAGTGAGTGTGCGTGAGTGTGTGTGTATAAGAATGAGTGAGTGTGCGTGAGTGTGTGTGTATAAGAATGAGTGAGTGTGCGTGAGTGTGTGTGTATAAGAATGAGTGAGTGAGTGTGCGTGAGTGTGTGTGTATAAGAATGAGTGAGTGATTGTGTGTGAGAGTGTGTATAAGAATGAGTGAGTGAGTGTGTGTGTGGATAAGAATGAGTGAGTGTGTGTGTGTGTGTATAAGAATGAGTGAGTGTGTGTGAGTGTGTGTGTGTATAAGAATGAGTGAGTGTGTGTGTGTGTATAAGAATGAGTGAGTGAGTGTGTGTGAGTGTGTGTGTATAAGAATGAGTGAGTGTGTGTGTGTGTGTGTATAAGAATGAGTGAGTGTGCGTGAGTGTGTGTATAAGAATGAATGAATGTGCGTGAGTGTGTGTGTATAAGAATGAGTGAGTGTGCGTGAGTGTGTGTGTATAAGAATGAGTGAGTGTGCGTGTGTGTGTGTGTATAAGAATGAGTGAGTGTGTGTGAGTGTGTGTGTATAAGAATAAGTGAGTGTGTGTGTGTGTGTGTGTATAAGAATGAGTGAGTGAGTGTGTGTGAGTGTGTGTGTACAAGAATGAGTGTGCGTGAGTGTGTGTATAACATGAGTGAGTGAGTGTGTGTGTATAAGAATGAGTGAGTGAGTGTGTATGTATAAGAATGAGTGAGTGTGTGTGAGTGTGTGTGTATAAGAATGAGTGAGTGAGTGTGAGTGAGTGTGTGTGTATAAGAATGAGTGTGTGTGTGTGTGTGAGTGTGTGTATAAGAATGAGTGAGTGTGCGTGAGTGTGTGTGTATAAGAATGAGTGAGTGAGTGTGCGTGAGTGTGTGTGTATAAGAATGAGTGTGTGTGTGTGTGTGAGTGTGTGTATAAAAATGAGTGAGTGTGCGTGAGTGTGTGTGTATAAGAATGAGTGAGTGTGTGTGAGTGTGTGTGTATAAGAATGAGTGAGTGAGTGTGTGTGTGTGTGTGTATAAGAATGAGTGAGTGTGTGTGTGTGTGTATAAGAATGAGTGAGTGTGTGTGAGTGTGTGTGTATAAGAATGAGTGAGTGAGTGTGTGTGAGTGTGTATGTATAAGAATGAGTGAGTGAGTGTGCGTGAGTGTGTGTATAAGAATGAGTGAGTGAGTGTGAGTGTGTGTGTATAAGAATGAGTGAGTGAGTGTGTGAGTGTGTGTGTATAAGAATGAGTGAGTGTGTGTGAGTGTGTGTGTATAAGAATGAGTGAGTGTGCGTGAGTGTGTGTGTACAAGAATGAATGAGCGTGTGTGCGTGAGTGTGTGTGTATAAGAATGAGTGAGTGAGTGTGTGTGAGTGTGTGTATAAGAATGAGTGAGTGAGTGTTTGTGATTGTGTGCGTGTATAAGAATGAGTGAGTGTGTGTGAGTGTGTGTGTATAAGAATGAGTGAGTGAGTGTGTGTGAGTGTGTGTATAAGAATGAGTGAGTGAGTGTGTGTGTGTATAAGAATGAGTGAGTGTGTGTGTGTGTGTGTGTATAAGAATGAGTGAGTGTGTGTGAGTGTGTGTGTATAAGAATGAGTGAGTGAGTGTGTGTGAGTGTGTGTGTATAAGAATGAGTGAGTGTGCGTGAGTGTGTGTGTATAAGAATGAGTGAGTGAGTGTGCGTAAGTGTGTGTATAAGAATGAGTGAGCGAGTGTGAGTGTGTGTGTATAAGAATGAGTGAGTGAGTGTGTGAGTGTGTGTGTATAAGAATGAGTGAGTGAGTGTGTGTGAGTGTGTGTGTATAAGAATGAGTGTGCGTGAGTGTGTGTATAACATGAGTGAGTGAGTGTGTGTGTATAAGAATGAGTGAGTGAGTGTGTATGTATAAGAATGAGTGAGTGTGCGTGAGTGTGTGTGTATAAGAATGAGTGAGTGAGTGTGTGTGAGTGTGTGTGTATAAGAATGAGTGTGTGTGTGTGTGTGAGTGTGTGTATAAGAATGAGTGAGTGTGCGTGAGTGTGTGTGTATAAGAATGAGTGTGTGTGTGTGTGTGTGTATAAGAATGAGTGAGTGTGCGTGAGTGTGTGTGTATAAGAATGAGTGAGTGTGCGTGAGTGTGTGTGTATAAGAATGAGTGAGTGTGCGTGAGTGTGTGTGTATAAGAATGAGTGAGTGAGTGTGCGTGAGTGTGTGTGTATAAGAATGAGTGAGTGAGTGTGTGTGAGAGTGTGTATAAGAATGAGTGAGTGAGTGTGTGTGTGGATAAGAATGAGTGAGTGTGTGTGTGTGTGTATAAGAATGAGTGAGTGTGTGTGAGTGTGTGTGTATAAGAATGAGTGAGTGAGTGTGTGTGAGTGTGTATGTATAAGAATGAGTGAGTGAGTGTGCGTGAGTGTGTGTATAAGAATGAGTGAGTGAGTGTGAGTGTGTGTGTATAAGAATGAGTGAGTGTGTGTGAATGTGTGTGTATAAGAATGAGTGAGTGTGTGTGAGTGTGTGTGTATAAGAATGAGTGAGTGTGTGTGAGTGTGTGTGTATAAGAATGAGTGAGTGTGTGTGTGTGTGTGTGTATAAGAATGAGTGAGTGAGTGTGTGTGAGTGTGTGTGTATAAGAATGAGTGTGCGTGAGTGTGTGTGTATAACATGAGTGAGTGAGTGTGTGTGTATAAGAATGAGTGAGTGAGTGTGTATGTATAAGAATGAGTGAGTGTGCGTGAGTGTGTGTGTATAAGAATGAGTGAGTGAGTGTGCGTGAGTGTGTGTGTATAAGAATGAGTGTGTGTGTGCGTGTGAGTGTGTGTATAAGAATGAGTGAGTGTGTGTGAGTGTGTGTGTATAAGAATGAGTGAGTGAGTGTGTGTGAGTGTGTACAAGAATGAGGGAGTGAGTGAGTGTGTGTGTATAAGAATGAGTGAGTGTGCGTGAGTGTGTGTGTATAAGAATGAGTGAGTGAGTGTGAGTCTGTGTGTATAAGTATGAGTGAGTGTGCGTGAGTGTGTGAGTATACGAATGAGTGAGTGAGTGTGCGTGAGTGTGTGCGTATAAGAATGAGTGAGTGAGTGTGTGTGAGTGTGTGTGTATAAGAATGAGTGAGTGTGTGTGCGTGTGTGTGTATAAGAATCAGTGAGTGTGCGTGAGTGTGTGTGTATAAGAATGAGTGAGTGTGCGTGAGTGTGTGTATAAGAATGAGTGAGTGAGTGTGCATGATTGTGTGTGTATAAGAATGAGTGAGTGAGTGTGCGTGAGTATGTGTGTATAAGAATGAGTGAGTGTGCGTGAGTGTGTGTGTATAAGAATGAGTGAGTGTGTGTGAGTGTGTGTGTATAAGAATGAGTGAGTGTGCGTGAGTGTGTGTGTATAAGAATGAGTGAGTGTGTGTGAGTGTGTGTGTATAAGAATGAGTGAGTGTGCGTGAGTGTGTGTATAAGATTGAGTGAGTGAGTGTGCGTGAGTGTGTGTATAAGAATGAGTGAGTGTGCGTGAGTGTGTGTGTATAAGAATGAGTGAGTGTGCGTGAGTGTGTGTGTATAAGAATGAGTGAGTGTGTGTGAGTGTGTGTGTATATAAGAATGAGTGAGTGTGCGTGAGTGTGTGAGTATAAGAATGAGTGAGTGTGTGTGCGTGAATGTGTATAAGAATGAGTGAGTGTGTGTGTGTGAGTGTGTGTATAAGAATGAGTGAGTGTGCGTGAGTGTGTGTGTATAAGAATGAGTGAGTGTGTGTGCGTGAGTGTGTGTATAAGAATGAGTGAGTGAGTGTGCGTGAGTGTGTGTATAAGAATGACTGAGTGAGTGTGCGTGAGTGTGTGTATATAAGAATGAGTGAGTGTGCGTGAGTGTGTGTCTATAAGAATGAGTGAGTGAGTTTGTGAGTGTGTGTGTATAAGAATGAGTGAGTGAGTGTGTGTGAGTGTGTGTATAAGAATGAGTGAGTGTGTGTGAGTGTGTGTGTATAAGAATGAGTGAGTGTGTGTGTGTGAGTGTGTGTATAAGAATGAGTGAGTGTGTGGGTGTGTGTGTATAAGAATGAGTGAGTGAGTGTGTGTGAGTGTGTATAAGAATGAGTGAGTGTGCGTAAGTGTGTGTGTGTATAAGAATGAGTGAGTGAGTGTGTGAGTGTGTGTGTATAAGAATGAGTGAGTGTGCGTGAGTGTGTGTGTGTATAAGAATGAGTGAGTGAGTGTGTGAGTGTGTGTGTATAAGAATGAGTGAGTGTGTGTGTGTGTGTGTGTATAAGAATGAGTGAGTGAGTGTGTGAGTGTGTGTGTCTAAGAATGAGTGAGTGTGCGTGAGTGTGTGTGTATAAGAATGAGTGAGTGTGAATGTGTGTGTGTATAAGAATGAGTGAGTGTGTGTGAGTGTGTGTGTATAAGAATGATTGAGCGTGATTGAGTGTGTGTGTATAAGAATGAGTGAGTGAGTGTGTGTGAGTGTGTGTGTATAAGAATGAGTGAGTGAGTGTGTGTGAGTGTGTGTGTATAAGAATGAGTGAGTGTGTGTGTGTTTGTATAAGAATGAGTGAGTGTGTGTGAGTGTGTGTATAAGATTGAGTGAGTGAGTGTGTGTGTGTATAAGAATGAGTGAGTGTGTGTGTGTGTATAAGAATGAGTGAGTGAGTGTGTGTGAGTGTGTGTGTATAAGAATGTGTGAGTGTGTGTGTGTGTGTGTATAAGAATGAGTGAGTGTGCGTGAGTGTGTGTATAAGAATGAGTGAGTGTGCGTGAGTGTGTGTGTATAAGAATGAGTGAGTGTGCGTGAGTGTGTGTGTATAAGAATGAGTGAGTGTGCGTGTGTGTGTGTGTATAAGAATGAGTGAGTGTGTGTGAGTGTGTGTGTATAAGAATAAGTGAGTGTGTGTGTGTGTGTATAAGAATGAATGAGTGAGTGTGCGTGAGTGTGTGTGTATAAGAATGAGTGAGTGTGTGTGAGTGTGTGTGTGTATAAGAATGAGTGTGTGTGCATGAGTGTGTGTGTATAAGAATGAGTGTGTGTGCGTGAGTGTGTGGGTATAAGAATGAGTGAGTGTGCGTGAGTGTGTGTGTGTGTATAAGAATGAGTGAGTGAGTGTGCGTGAGTGTGTGTGTATAAAAATTTGTGAGTGTGTGTGTGTGAGTGTGTGTGTATAAGAATGAGTGCGTGTGCATGAGTGTGTGTATAAGAATGAGTAAGTGTGTGTGAGTGTGTGTGTATAAGAATGAGTGAGTTTGCGTGCGTGTGTGTTTATAAGAATGAGTGAGTGTGTGTGAGTGTCTGTGTATAAGAATGAGTGAGTGTGCGTGAGTGTGTCTGTATAAGAATGAGTGAGTGTGCCTGAGTGTGTGTGTATAAGAATGAGTGAGTGTGCGTGAGTGTGTGTGTATAAGAATGAGTGAGTGTGCGTGAGTGTGTGTGTAAGAATGAGTGAGTGTGCGTGAGTGTATGTGTATAAGAATGAGTGAGTGTGCGTGAGTGTGTGAGTATAAGAATGAGTGTGTGTGTGTGAGTGAATGTGTATAAGAATGAGTGAGTGTGTGTGAGTGTGTGTGTATAAGAATGAGTGAGTGTGTGTGAGTATGTGTGTATAAGAATGAGTGAGTGTGCGTGAGTGTGTGTGTATAAGAATGAGTGAGTGTGTGTGAGTGTGTGTGTATAAGAATGAGTGAGTGTGCGTGAGTGTGTGTGTATAAGAATGAGTGAGTGTGTGTGAGTGTGTGTGTATAAGAATGAGTGAGTGTCCGTGAGTGTGTGTATAAGAATGAGTGAGTGAGTGTGCGTGAGTGTGTGTATAAGAATGAGTGAGTGTGCGTGAGTGTGTGTGTATAAGAATGAGTGAGTGTGCGTGAGTGTGTGTGTATAAGAATGAGTGAGTGTGTGTGAGTGTGTGTGTATATAAGAATGAGTGAGTGTGCGTGAGTGTGTGAGTATAAGAATGAGTGAGTGTGTGTGCGTGAATGTGTATAAGAATGAGTGAGTGTGTGTGAGTGTGTGTGTATAAGAATGAGTGTGTGTGTGTGTGTGAGTGTTTGTATAAGAATGAGTGAGTGTGCGTGAGTGTGTGTGTATAAGAATGAGTGAGTGTGTGTGCGTGAGTGTGTGTATAAGAATGAGTGAGTGAGTGTGCGTGAGTGTGTGTATAAGAATGAGTGAGTGAGTGTGCGTGAGTGTGTGTATATAAGAATGAGTGAGTGTGCGTGAGTGTGTGTGTATAAGAATGAGTGAGTGAGTGTGTGAGTGTGTGTGTATAAGAATGAGTGAGTGAGTGTGTGTGAGTGTGTATATAAGAATGAGTGAGTGTGTGTGTATAAGAATGAGTGAGTTAGTGTGTGTGAGTGTGTATAAGAATGAGTGAGTGTGTGTGTGTGAGTGTGTGTATAAGAATGAGTGAGTGAGTGTGTGTGTGTATAAGAATGAGTGAGTGAGTGTGTGTGTGTATAAGAATGAGTGAGTGAGTGTGTGTGAGTGTGTATAAGAATGAGTGAGTGTGCGTGAGTGTGTGTGTGTATAAGAATGAGTGAGTGAGTGTGTGAGTGTGTGTGTATAAGAATGAGTGAGTGTGTGTGTGTGTGTGTATAAGAATGAGTGAGTGTGTGTGAGTGTGTGTGTCTAAGAATGAGTGAGTGTGTGTGAGTGTTTGTGTATAAGAATGAGTGAGTGTGTGTGAGTGTTTGTGTATAAGAATGAGTGAGTGAGTGTGCGTGAGTGTGTGTGTGTAAGAATGAGTGAGTGTGCGTGAGTGTGTGTGTATAAGAATGAGTGAGTGTGAATGTGTGTGTGTATAAGAATGAGTGAGTGTGTGTGAGTGTGTATGTATAAGAATGAGTGAGTGTGTGTGAGTGTGTGTGTATAAGAATGAGTGAGTGTGTGTGAGTGTGTTTGTATGAGAATGAGTGAGTGAGTGTGCGTGAGTGTGTGTGTATAAGAATGAGTGAGTGTGCGTGAGTGTGTGTGTATAAGAATGAGTGAGTGTGCGTGTGTGTGTGTGTGTATAAGAATGAGTGAGTGTGTGTGAGTGTGTGTGTATAAGAATAAGTGAGTGTGTGTGTGTGTGTGTGTATAAGAATGAGTGAGTGAGTGTGCGTGAGTGTGTGTGTATAAGAATGAGTGAGTGTGTGTGAGTGTGTGTGTATAAGAATGAGTGAGTGTGTGTGAGTGTGTGTGTATAAGAATGAGTGAGTGTGTGTGAGTGTGTGTGTGTATAAGAATGAGTGTGTGTGCGTGAGTGTGTGTGTATAAGAATGAGTGAGTGTGCGTGAGTGTGTGGGTATAAGAATGAGTGAGTGTGTTTGAGTGTGTGTGTATAAGAATGAGTGAGTGTGTGTGTGTGTGTGTGTGTGTGTGTATAAGAATGAGTGAGTGTGCGTGAGTGTGTGTGTGTATAAGAATGAGTGAGTGAGTGTGCGTGAGTGTGTGTGTATAAGAATGAGTGCGTGTGCGTGAGTGTGTGTATAAGAATGATTGTGTGTGCGTGAGTGTGTGTGTATAAGAATGAGTAAGTGTGTGTGAGTGTGTGTGTATAAGAATGAGTGAGTGTGCGTGAGTGTGTGTGTATAAGAATGAGTAAGTGTGTGTGAGTGTGTGTGTATAAGAATGAGTGAGTGTGCGTGAGTGTGTGTTTATAAGAATGAGTGAGTGTGTGTGAGTGTGTGTGTATAAGAATGAGTGAGTGTGTGTGAGTGCGTGTGTATAAGAATGAGTGAGTGAGTGTGTGTGAGTGTGTGTATAAGAATGAGTGAGTGTGTGTGAGTGTGTGTGTATAAGAATGAGTGAGTGAGTGTGTGAGTGTGTGTGTATAAGAATGAGTGAGTGTGTGTGAGTGTGTGTGCATAAGAATGAGTGAGTGCGTGAGTGTGTGTGTATAAGAATGAGTGTGTGTGAGTGAGTGTGTGTGTATAAGAATGAGTAAGTGTGTGTGAGTGTGTGTGTATAAGAATGAGTAAGTGTGTGAGTCTGTGTGTATAAGAATGAGTGAGTGAGTGTGTGTGAGTGAGTGTGTATAAGAATGAGTTAGTGAGTGTGTGTGAGTGTGTGTATAAGAATGAGTGAGTGAATGTGCGTGAGTGTGTGTATATAAGAATGAGTGAGTGTGCGTGAGTGTGTGTGTATAAGAATGAGTGAGTGAGTGTGTGAGTGTGTGTGTATAAGAATGAGTGAGTGAGTGTGTGTGAGTGTGTATATAAGAATGAGTGAGTGTGTGTGTATAAGAATGAGTGAGTTAGTGTGTGTGAGTGTGTATAAGAATGAGTGAGTGTGTGTGTGTGAGTGTGTGTATAAGAATGAGTGAGTGAGTGTGTGTGTGTATAAGAATGAGTGAGTGAGTGTGTGTGTGTATAAGAATGAGTGAGTGAGTGTGTGTGAGTGTGTATAAGAATGAGTGAGTGTGCGTGAGTGTGTGTGTGTATAAGAATGAGTGAGTGAGTGTGTGAGTGTGTGTGTATAAGAATGAGTGAGTGTGTGTGTGTGTGTGTGTATAAGAATGAGTGAGTGTGTGTGAGTGTGTGTGTCTAAGAATGAGTGAGTGTGTGTGAGTGTTTGTGTATAAGAATGAGTGAGTGTGTGTGAGTGTTTGTGTATAAGAATGAGTGAGTGAGTGTGCGTGAGTGTGTGTGTATAAGAATGAGTGAGTGTGCGTGAGTGTGTGTGTATAAGAATGAGTGAGTGTGAATGTGTGTGTGTATAAGAATGAGTGAGTGTGTGTGAGTGTGTATGTATAAGAATGAGTGAGTGTGTGTGAGTGTGTGTGTATAAGAATGAGTGAGTGTGTGTGAGTGTGTTTGTATGAGAATGAGTGAGTCAGTGTGCGTGAGTGTGTGTGTATAAGAATGAGTGAGTGTGCGTGAGTGTGTGTGTATAAGAATGAGTGAGTGTGCGTGTGTGTGTGTGTGTATAAGAATGAGTGAGTGTGTGTGAGTGTGTGTGTATAAGAATAAGTGAGTGTGTGTGTGTGTGTGTGTGTATAAGAATGAGTGAGTGAGTGTGCGTGAGTGTGTGTGTATAAGAATGAGTGAGTGTGTGTGAGTGTGTGTGTATAAGAATGAGTGAGTGTGTGTGAGTGTGTGTGTATAAGAATGAGTGAGTGTGTGTGAGTGTGTGTGTGTATAAGAATGAGTGTGTGTGCGTGAGTGTGTGTGTATAAGAATGAGTGAGTGTGCGTGAGTGTGTGGGTATAAGAATGAGTGAGTGTGTTTGAGTGTGTGTGTATAAGAATGAGTGAGTGTGTGTGTGTGTGTGTGTGTGTGTGTGTGTATAAGAATGAGTGAGTGTGCGTGAGTGGGTGTGTGTATAAGAATGAGTGAGTGAGTGTGCGTGAGTGTGTGTGTATAAGAATGAGTGCGTGTGCGTGAGTGTGTGTATAAGAATGATTGTGTGTGCGTGAGTGTGTGTGTGTAAGAATGAGTAAGTGTGTGTGTGTGTGTGTATAAGAATGAGTGAGTGTGCGTGAGTGTGTGTGTATAAGAATGAGTAAGTGTGTGTGAGTGTGTGTGTATAAGAATGAGTGAGTGTGCGTGAGTGTGTGTTTATAAGAATGAGTGAGTGTGTGTGAGTGTGTGTGTATAAGAATGAGTGAGTGTGTGTGAGTGCGTGTGTATAAGAATGAGTGAGTGTGTGTGAGTGTGTGTGTATAAGAATGAGTAAGTGTGTGAGTGTGTGTGTATAAGAATGAGTGAGTGAGTGTGTGTGAGTGAGTGTGTATAAGAATGAGTGAGTGAGTGTGTGTGAGTGTGTGTGTATAAGAATGAGTAAGTGTGTGTGAGTGTGTGTATAAGAATGAGTGAGTGAGTGTGTGTGAGTGTGTGTGTATAAGAATGAGTAATTGTGTGTGTGTGTGTGTATAAGAATGAGTGTGTGTGAGTGAGTGTGTGTGTATAAGAATGAGTAAGTGTGTGAGTGTGTGTGTATAAGAATGAGTGAGTGAGTGTGTGTGAGTGTGTGTGTATAAGAATGAGCAAGTGTGTGAGTGTGTGTGTATAAGAATGAGTGAGTGAGTGTGTGTGAGTGAGTGTGTATAAGAATGAGTGAGTGAGTGTGTGTGAGTGAGTGTGTATAAGAATGAGTGAGTGAGTGTGTGTGTGTGTGTGTGTGTATAAGAATGAGTGAGTGAGTGTGTGTGTGTGTGTGTGTGTATAAGAATGAGTGAGTGTGTGTGTGTGTGTATAAGAATGAGTGAGTGAGTGTGTGTGTGTGTGTGTGTGTGTATAAGAATGAGTGAGTGAGTGTGTGTGTGTGTGTGTGTATAAGAATGAGTGAGTGTGTGTGAGTGAGTGTGTATAAGAATGAGTGAGTGAGTGTGTGTGAGTGTGTGCGTATAAGAATGAGTGAGTGAGTGAGTGTGTGTGTGTATAAGAATGAGTGAGTGAGTGAGTGTGAGTGTGTGAGTATAAGAATGAGTGAGTGAGTGAGTGTGAGTGTGTGTGTATAAGAATGAGTGTGTGTGTGTGTGTGAGTGTGTGTGTATAAGAATGATTGAGTGTGTGTGTGTGAGTGTGTATAAGAATGAGTGTGTGTGAGTGAGTGTGTGTATAAGAATGAGTGAGTGTGTGTGAGTGAGTGTGTATAAGAATGAGTGAGTGTGTGTGTGTGAGTGTGTATAAGAATGAGTGTGTGTGAGTGAGTGTGTGTATAAGAATGAGTGAGTGTGTGTGTGTGAGTGTGTATAAGAATGAGTGTGTGTGAGTGTGTGTGTATAAGAATGAGTGAGCGAGTGTATGTGTGTGTGTGTGTATAAGAATGAGTGAGTGAGTGTGTGTGTGTATAAGAATGAGTAAGTGTGTGAGTGTGTGTGTATAAGAATGAGTGAGCGAGTGTATGTGTGTGTGTGTGTATAAGAATGAGTGAGTGAGTGAGTGTGTATAAGAATGAGTAAGTGTGTGAGTGTGTGTGTGTGTGTGTATAAGAATGAGTGAGCGAGTGTATGTGTGTGTGTGTGTGTATAAGAATGAGTAAGTGTGTGTGAGTGTGTGTGTATAAGAATGAGTGAGTGTGCGTGAGTGTGTGTTTATAAGAATGAGTGAGTGTGTGTGAGTGTGTGTGTATAAGAATGAGTGAGTGTGTGTGAGTGCGTGTGTATAAGAATGAGTGAGTGTGTGTGAGTGTGTGTGCATAAGAATGAGTGAGTGCGTGAGTGTGTGTGTATAAGAATGAGTGTGTGTGATTGAGTGTGTGTGTATAAGAATGAGTAAGTGTGTGTGAGTGTGTGTGTATAAGAATGAGTAAGTGTGTGAGTGTGTGTGTATAAGAATGAGTGAGTGAGTGTGTGTGAGTGAGTGTGTATAAGAATGAGTGAGTGAGTGTGTGTGAGTGTGTGTGTATAAGAATGAGTAAGTGTGTGTGAGTGTGTGTATAAGAATGAGTGAGTGAGTGTGTGAGTGTGTGTGTATAAGAATGAGTAATTGTGTGTGTGTGTGTGTATAAGAATGAGTGTGTGTGAGTGAGTGTGTGTGTATAAGAATGAGTAAGTGTGTGAGTGTGTGTGTATAAGAATGAGTGAGTGAGTGTGTGTGAGTGTGTGTGTATAAGAATGAGCAAGTGTGTGAGTGTGTGTGTATAAGAATGAGTGAGTGAGTGTGTGTGAGTGAGTGTGTATAAGAATGAGTGAGTGAGTGTGTGTGAGTGAGTGTGTATAAGAATGAGTGAGTGAGTGTGTGTGTGTGTGTGTGTATAAGAATGAGTGAGTGAGTGTGTGTGTGTGTGTGTGTGTGTATAAGAATGAGTGAGTGTGTGTGTGTATAAGAATGAGTGAGTGAGTGTGTGTGTGTGTGTGTGTGTGTATAAGAATGAGTGAGTGAGTGTGTGTGTGTGTGTGTGTATAAGAATGAGTGAGTGTGTGTGAGTGAGTGTGTATAAGAATGAGTGAGTGAGTGTGTGTGAGTGTGTGCGTATAAGAATGAGTGAGTGAGTGAGTGTGTGTGTGTATAAGAATGAGTGAGTGAGTGAGTGTGAGTGTGTGAGTATAAGAATGAGTGAGTGAGTGAGTGTGAGTGTGTGTGTATAAGAATGAGTGTGTGTGTGTGTGTGAGTGTGTGTGTATAAGAATGATTGAGTGTGTGTGTGTGAGTGTGTATAAGAATGAGTGTGTGTGAGTGAGTGTGTGTATAAGAATGAGTGAGTGTGTGTGAGTGAGTGTGTATAAGAATGAGTGAGTGTGTGTGTGTGAGTGTGTATAAGAATGAGTGTGTGTGAGTGAGTGTGTGTATAAGAATGAGTGAGTGTGTGTGTGTGAGTGTGTATAAGAATGAGTGTGTGTGAGTGTGTGTGTATAAGAATGAGTGAGCGAGTGTATGTGTGTGTGTGTGTATAAGAATGAGTGAGTGAGTGTGTGTGTGTATAAGAATGAGTAAGTGTGTGAGTGTGTGTGTATAAGAATGAGTGAGCGAGTGTATGTGTGTGTGTGTGTATAAGAATGAGTGAGTGAGTGAGTGTGTATAAGAATGAGTAAGTGTGTGAGTGTGTGTGTGTGTGTGTATAAGAATGAGTGAGCGAGTGTATGTGTGTGTGTGTGTGTATAAGAATGAGTAAGTGTGTGTGAGTGTGTGTGTATAAGAATGAGTGAGTGTGCGTGAGTGTGTGTTTATAAGAATGAGTGAGTGTGTGTGAGTGTGTGTGTATAAGAATGAGTGAGTGTGTGTGAGTGCGTGTGTATAAGAATGAGTGAGTGTGTGTGAGTGTGTGTGCATAAGAATGAGTGAGTGCGTGAGTGTGTGTGTATAAGAATGAGTGTGTGTGAGTGAGTGTGTGTGTATAAGAATGAGTAAGTGTGTGTGAGTGTGTGTGTATAAGAATGAGTAAGTGTGTGAGTGTGTGTGTATAAGAATGAGTGAGTGAGTGTGTGTGAGTGAGTGTGTATAAGAATGAGTGAGTGAGTGTGTGTGAGTGTGTGTGTATAAGAATGAGTAAGTGTGTGTGAGTGTGTGTATAAGAATGAGTGAGTGAGTGTGTGTGAGTGTGTGTGTATAAGAATGAGTAATTGTGTGTGTGTGTGTGTATAAGAATGAGTGTGTGTGAGTGAGTGTGTGTGTCTAAGAATGAGTAAGTGTGTGAGTGTGTGTGTATAAGAATGAGTGAGTGAGTGTGTGTGAGTGTGTGTGTATAAGAATGAGCAAGTGTGTGAGTGTGTGTGTATAAGAATGAGTGAGTGAGTGTGTGTGAGTGAGTGTGTATAAGAATGAGTGAGTGAGTGTGTGTGAGTGAGTGTGTATAAGAATGAGTGAGTGAGTGTGTGTGTGTGTGTGTGTATAAGAATGAGTGAGTGAGTGTGTGTGTGTGTGTTGTGTGTATAAGAATGAGTGAGTGTGTGTGTGTGTGTATAAGAATGAGTGAGTGAGTGTGTGTGTGTGTGTGTGTGTGTATAAGAATGAGTGAGTGAGTGTGTGTGTGTGTGTGTGTATAAGAATGAGTGAGTGTGTGTGAGTGAGTGTGTATAAGAATGAGTGAGTGAGTGTGTGTGAGTGTGTGCGTATAAGAATGAGTGAGTGAGTGTGTGTGTGTATAAGAATGAGTGAGTGAGTGAGTTTGAGTGTGTGAGTATAAGAATGAGTGAGTGAGTGAGTGTGAGTGTGTGTGTATAAGAATGAGTGTGTGTGTGTGTGTGAGTGTGTGTGTATAAGAATGATTGAGTGTGTGTGTGTGAGTGTGTATAAGAATGAGTGTGTGTGAGTGAGTGTGTGTATAAGAATGAGTGAGTGTGTGTGAGTGAGTGTGTATAAGAATGAGTGAGTGTGTGTGTGTGAGTGTGTATAAGAATGAGTGTGTGTGAGTGAGTGTGTGTATAAGAATGAGTGAGTGTGTGTGTGTGAGTGTGTATAAGAATGAGTGTGTGTGAGTGTGTGTGTATAAGAATGAGTGAGCGAGTGTATGTGTGTGTGTGTATAAGAATGAGTGAGTGAGTGTGTGTGTGTATAAGAATGAGTAAGTGTGTGAGTGTGTGTGTATAAGAAATGAGTGAGCGAGTGTATGTGTGTGTGTGTGTATAAGAATGAGTGAGTGAGTGAGTGTGTATAAGAATGAGTAAGTGTGTGAGTGTGTGTGTGTGTGTGTATAAGAATGAGTGAGCGAGTGTATGTGTGTGTGTGTGTGTATAAGAATGAGTAAGTGTGTGAGTGTGTGTGTATAAGAATGAGTGAGTGTGTGTGTATAAGAATGAGTGAGCGAGTGTATGTGTGTGTGTGTGTATAAGAATGAGTGAGTGAGTGTGTGTGTGTATAAGAATGAGTGAGCGAGTGTATGTGTGTGTGTGTGTATAAGAATGAGTGAGTGAGTGTGTGTGTATAAGAATGAGTAAGTGTGTGAGTGTGTGTGTGTGGTGTGTATAAGAATGAGTGAGCGAGTGTATGTGTGTGTGTGTATAAGAATGAGTGAGTGAGTGTGTGTGTATAAGAATGAGTAAGTGTGTGAGTGTGTAGGTATAAGAATGAGTGAGCGAGTGTATGTGTGTGTGTGTGTATAAGAATGAGTGAGTGTGTGAGTGTGTGTGTGTGTGTGTGTATAAGAATGAGTGAGCGAGTGTATGTGTGTGTGTGTATAAGAATGAGTGAGTGAGTGTGTGTGTATAAGAATGAGGTGAGCGAGTGTATGTGTGTGTGTGTATAAGAATGAGTGAGTGTGCGTGAGTGTGTGTATAAGAATGAGTGAGTGTGTGTGCGTGAGTGTGTGTATAAGAATGAGTGAGTGAGTGAGTGTGTGTGTGTATAAGAATGAGTGAGTGAGTGTGTGTGAGTGTGTGTGTATAAGAATGAGTGAGTGAGTGTGTGAGTGTGTGTGTATAAGAATGAGTGAGTGTGTGTGTGTGAGTGTGTGTATAAGAATGAGTGAGTGTGTGGGTGTGTGTGTATAAGAATGAGTGAGTGAGTGTGTGTGAGTGTGTATAAGAATGAGTGAGTGTGTGTGAGTGTGTGTGTATAAGAATGAGTGAGTGAGTGTGTGAGTGTGTGTGTATAAGAATGAGTGAGCGAGTGTGTGTGTGTATAAGAATGAGTGAGTGTGTGTGAGTGAGTGTGTATAAGAATGAGTGAGCGAGTGTGTGTGTATAAGAATGAGTGAGCGAGTGTGTGTGTGTGTGTATAAGAATCAGTGAGTGAGTGTGTGCGTGAGTGTGTATAAGAATGAGTGAAGCGAGTGTGTGTGTGTATAAGAATGAGTGAGTGTGTGTGAGTGAGTGTGTATAAGAATGAGTGAGTGAGTGTGTGAGTGTGTGTGTATAAGAATGAGTGAGTGAGTGTGTGTGTGTATAAGAATGAGTGAGTGTGTGTGAGTGTGTGTATAAGAATGAGTGAGTGTGTTAGTGTGTGTGTGTATAAGAGTGAGTGAGTGTGTGTGAGTGTGTGTGTATAAGAATGAGTGAGTGTGTGTGTGTGTGTATAAGAATGAGTGAGCGAGTGTGGTGTGTGTGTGTGTGTGTATAAGAATGAGTGAGTGAGTGTGCGTAAGTGTGTGTATAAGAATGAGTGAGTGAGTGTGTGTGAGTGTGTGTGTATAAGAATGAGTGAGTGAGTGTGCGTAAGTGTGTGTATAAGAATGAGTGAGTGTGTGTGAGTGTGTGTGTGTATAAGAATGAGTGAGTGAGTGTGCGTAAGTGTGTGTATAAGAATGAGTGAGTGTGTGTGAGTGTGGGTGTGTGTATAAGAATGAGTGAGTGAGTGTGCGTAAGTGTGTGTATAAGAATGAAGTGAGTGAGTGAGTGTGTGTATAAGAATGAGTGAGTGAGTGTGAGTGTGTGTGTATAAGAATGATGTGAGCGAGTGTGTGTGTGTATAAGAATGAGTGAGTGAGTGTGAGTGTGTGTGTATAAGAATGAGTGAGTGTGTGTGAGTGTGTGTGTATAAGAATGAGTGAGTGAGTGTGCGTAAGTGTGTGTATAAGAATGAGTGAGTGTGTGTGAGTGTGTGTGTATAAGAATGAGTGAGTGAGTGTGCGTGTGTGTGTGTGTATAAGAATGAGTGAGTGTGTGTGAGTGTGTGTGTATAAGAATGAGTGAGTGAGTGTGTGTGAGTGTGTGTGTATAAGAATGAGTGAGTGTGCGTGAGTGTGGTGTGTATAAGAATGAGTGAGTGTGTGTGAGTGTGTGTGTATAAGAATGAGTGAGTGTGTGTGAGTGTGTGTGTATAAGAATGAGTGAGTGTGTGTGAGTGTGTGTGTATAAGAATGAGTGAGTGTGTGAGTGAGTGTGTATAAGAATGAGTGAGCGAGTGTCTGTGACCGCAGTAGGTAACGTGTCCCCCCCCCCTCTTCTCTCTCCTTCCTCGTTCCATTAGCAACTTGAGGATGAGACGGAGAGAGCCCGACGACAATAAGCTCCGGGAAATGATGCAGTTCATCAGCTGAGAGTCAGGAGAGTGGGGACCGCTGGGGGAGAAGGCGAGAGGGCCGATCGGCAGAGGGAGGGGGGAGGGGGGTGTGTGCTCGCCCAGCTACAGTCAGGCTGCTCATTTACCTTTAACCAGTTCAGACACTATTAAATATATCAATATTTCCCTGGCTGCTGTGTCACATCCATCACTCACTGGCTCGAGTGTGAGGAAGGCAGGAACTTTATTACCCATCCCTAATTGCCCCTTGAGAAGGTGGCGGGTAAGCTGCCTTCTTGAACCGCTGCAGTCCCATGTGGTGTAGGTACACCCACGGCGCTGTTAGGGAGGGGAGTTCCAGGATTTTGTCCGTGTGGTGTAGGTACACCCACGGTGCTGTTAGGGAGGGAGTTCCAGGATTTTGTCCGTGTGGTGTAGGTACACCCACGGCGCTATTAGGGAGAGAGTTCCAGGATTTTGTCCGTGTGGTGTAGGTACACCCATGGCGCTGTTAGGGAGGGAGATCCAGGATTTTGTCCGTGTGGTGTAGGTACACCCACGGCGCTGTTAGGGAGGAGTTCCAGGATTTTGTCCGTGTGGTGTAGGTACACCCACGGCGCTGTTAGGGAGGGAGTTCCAGGATTTTGTCCGTGTGGTGTAGGTACACCCACAGCGCTGTTAGGGAGGGGAGTTCCAGGATTTTGTCCGTGTGGTGTAGGTACACCCACGGCGCTGCGTTAGGGAGGGAGTTCCAGGGTTTTGTCCGTGTGGTGTAGGTACACCCACAGTGCTGTTAGGGAGGGAGTTCCAGGATTTTGTCCGTGTGGTGTAGGTACACCCACGGCGCTGTTAGGGAGGGAGTTCCAGGATTTTGTCCGTGTGGTGTAGGTACACTCACGGCGCTGTTAGGGAGGGAGTTCCAGGATTTTGTCCCTGTGGTGTAGGTACACCCACGGCGCTGTTAGGGAGGGAGTTCCAGGATTTTGTCCCTGTGGTTGTAGGTACACCCA
>JANJGN010000896.1:0-242922 GCA_026770705.1 Isurus oxyrinchus | reverse complement strand
TGTTGTTTTTAAATGTTGAGGTTGTTGTTGAATTTGTTGGTGTTTTTTCAATTTTGAGGTTGTTTGTGTTTTTCAATGTTGAGGTTGATTTTGAATTTGAGGGTATTTTTCAATGTCGAGGTTGTTGTTGAATTTGTTGGTGTTTTTCAATATGGAGGTTGTTGTTGTTTTTCAATGTTCAGGTTGTTGTTGAATTTGTTGGTGTTTTTCAATGTTGAGATTGTTGTTGTTTTTCAATGTTGAGGTTGTTGTTGAATTTGTTGGTGTTTTTAAATGTTGAGGTTGTTGTTGAATTTGCTGGTGTTTTGCAATGTTGAGGTTGTTGTTGTTTTTCAATGTTGAGGTTGTTGTTGAATTTGTTGGTGTTTTTCAATGTTGAGGTTGTTGTTGTTTTTCAATGTTGAGGTTGTTGTTGTATTTGTTGGTGTTTTTCAATTTCGAGGTTGTTGTTGAATTTGTTGGTGTTTTTCAATGTTGATGTTGTTGTTGAATTTGTTGGTGTTTTTCAATGTTGAGGTTGTTGTTGTTTTTCAACGTTGAGGTTGTTGTTGAATTTGTTGGTGTTTTTCAATGTTGAGGTTGTTGTTGTTTTTCAATGTTGAGGTTGTTGTTGAATTTGTTGGTGTTTTTCAATGTTGAGTTTGTTGTTGTTTTTCAATGTTAAGGTTGTTGTTGAATTTGTTGGTGTTTTTCAATGTTGAGGTTGTTGTTGTTTTTCAATGTTGAGGTTGTTGTTGAATTTGTTGGTGTTTTTCAATGTTGAGATTGTTGTTGTTTTTCAATGTTGAGGTTGTTGTTCATTTTGTTGGTGTTTTTCAATTTCGAGGTTGTTGTTGAATTTGTTAGTGCTTTTCAATGTTGAGGTTGTTGTTGAATTTGTTGGTGTTTTTCAATGTTGAGGTTGTTGTTGAATTTGTTGGTGTTTTTCAATGTTGAGGTTGTTATTGTTTTTCAATGTTGAGGTTGTTGTTGTATTTGTTGGTGTTTTTCAATTTCGAGGTTGTTGTTGAATTTGTTGGTGTTTTTCAATGTTGAAGTTGTTGTTGAATTTGTTGGTGTTTTTCAATGTTGAGGTTGTTGTTGTTTTTCAATGTTGAGGTTGTTGTTGAATTTGTTGGTGTTTTTCAATGTTGAGGTTGTTGTTGTTTTTCAATGCTGAGGTTGTTGTTGAATTTGTTGGTGTTTTTCAATGTTGAGGTTGTTGTTGAATTTGTTGGTGTTTTTCAATGTTGTGGTTGTTCTTTTTCAATGTTGAGGTTGTTGTTGAATTTGTTGGTGTTTTTCAATGTTGAGGTTGTTGTTGAATTTGTTGGTGTTTTTCAATGTTGAGGTTGTTGTTGTTTGTCAATGTTGAGGTTGTTGTTGAATTTGTTGGTGTTTTTCAATGTTTAGGTTGTTGTTGTTTTTCAATGTTGAGGTTGTTGTTGAATTTGTTGGTGTTTTTCAATGTTGAGGTTGTTGTTGAATTTGTTGGTGTTTTTCAATGTTGAGGTTGTTGTTGTTTTTCAATGTTGAGGTTGTTGTTGAATTTGTTGGTGTTTTTCAATGTTGAGTTTGTTGTTCTTTTTCAATGTTGAGGTTGTTGTTGAATTTGTTGGTGTTTTTCAATGTTGAGGTTGTTGTTGAATTTGTTGGTGTTTTTCAATGTTGATGTTGTTGTTGAATTTGTTGGTGTTTTTCAATGTTGAGGTTGTTGTTGTTTTTCAACGTTGAGGTTGTTGTTGAATTTGTTGGTGTTTTTCAATGTTGAGGTTGTTGTTGTTTTTCAATGTTGAGGTTGTTGTTGAATTTGTTGGTGTTTTTCAATGTTGAGTTTGTTGTTGTTTTTCAATGTTAAGGTTGTTGTTGAATTTGTTGGTGTTTTTCAATGTTGAGGTTGTTGTTGAATTTGTTTGTGTTTTTCAATGTTGAGATTGTTGTTGTTTTTCAATGTTGAGGTTGTTGTTCATTTTGTTGGTGTTTTTCAATTTCGAGGTTGTTGTTGAATTTGTTAGTGCTTTTCAATGTTGAGGTTGTTGTTGAATTTGTTGGTGTTTTTCAATGTTGAGGTTGTTGTTGAATTTGTTGGTGTTTTTCAATGTTGAGGTTGTTGTTGTTTTTCAATGTTGAGGTTGTTGTTGTATTTGTTGGTGTTTTTCAATTTCGAGGTTGTTGTTGAATTTGTTGGTGTTTTTCAATGTTGAAGTTGTTGTTGAATTTGTTGGTGTTTTTCAATGTTGAGGTTGTTGTTGTTTTTCAATGTTGAGGTTGTTGTTGAATTTGTTGGTGTTTTTCAATGTTGAGGTTGTTGTTGTTTTTCAATGCTGAGGTTGTTGTTGAATTTGTTGGTGTTTTTCAATGTTGAGGTTGTTGTTGAATTTGTTGGTGTTTTTCAATGTTGAGGTTGTTCTTTTTCAATGTTGAGGTTGTTGTTGAATTTGTTGGTGTTTTTCAATGTTGAGGTTGTTGTTGAATTTGTTGGTGTTTTTCAATGTTGAGGTTGTTGTTGTTTGTCAATGTTGAGGTTGTTGTTGAATTTGTTGGTGTTTTTCAATGTTTAGGTTGTTGTTGTTTTTCAATGTTGAGGTTGTTGTTGAATTTGTTGGTGTTTTTCAATGTTGAGGTTGTTGTTGAATTTGTTGGTGTTTTTCAATGTTGAGGTTGTTGTTGTTTTTCAATGTTGAGGTTGTTGTTGAATTTGTTGGTGTTTTTCAATGTTGAGTTTGTTGTTCTTTTTCAATGTTGAGGTTGTTGTTGAATTTGTTGGTGTTTTTCAATGTTGAGGTTGTTGTTGTTTTTCAATGTTGAGGTTATTGTTGAATTTGTTGGTGTTTTTCAATGTTTAGGTTCTTGTTGTTTTTCAATGTTGAGGTTGTTGTTGAATTTGTTGGTGCTTTTCAATGTTGAGGTTGTTGTTGAATTTGTTGGTGTTTTTCAATGTTGAGGTTGTTGTTGTTTTTCAATGTAGAGGTTGTTGTTGAATTTGTTGGCGTTTTTCAATGTTGAGTTTGTTGTTGAATTTGTTGGTGTCTTTCAATTTCGAGGTTGTTGTTGAATTTGTTGGTGTTTTTCAATGTGGAGGTTGTTGTTGAATTTGTTGTTGTTTTTCAATGTTGAGGTTGTTGTTGAATTTGTTGGTGTTTTTCAATGTTGAGGTTGTTGTTGTTTTTCAATGTTGAGGTTGTTGTTGAATTTGTTGGTGTTTTTCAATGTTTCGATTGTTGTTGTTTTTCAATGTTGAGGTTGTTGTTGAATTTGTTGGTGTTTTTCAATGTTGAGGTTGTTGTTGTTTTTCAATGTTGAGGTTGTTGTTGAATTTGTTGGTGTTTTTCAATGTTGCGGTTGTTGTTGTTTTTCAATGTTGAGGTTGTTGTTGAATTTGTTGGTGTTTTTCAATGTTGAGGTTGTTGTTGATTTTGTTGGTGTTTTTCAATGTTGAGGTTGTTGTTATTTTTCAATGTTGAGGTTGTTGTTGAGTTTGTTGGTGTTTTTCAATGTTGAGGTTGTTGTTGAATTTGTTGGTGTTTTTCAATGTTGAGGTTGTTGTTGAATTTGTTGTTGTTTTTCAATGCTGAGGTTGTTGTTGTTTTTAAATGTTGGGGTTGTTGTTGAATTTGTTGGTGTTTTTCAATTTTGAGGATGTTGTTGTTTTTCAATGTTGAGGTTGTTGTTGAATTTGTTGGTGTTTTTCCATGATGAGGTTGTTGTTGTTTTTCAAAGTTGAGGTTGTTGTTGAATTTGTTGGTGTTTTTCAATGTCGGGGTTGTTGTTGAATTTGTTGGTGTTTTTATATGTTGAATTTTTTTTTGAATTTGTTGGTGTTTTTCAATGTTGAGGTTGTTGTTTTTCAATGTTGAGGTTGTTGTTGAATTTGTTGGCGTTTTTAAATGTTGAGGTTGTTGTTGAATTTGTTGGTGTTTTTCAATGTTGAAGTTGTTGTTGAATTTGTTGGTGTTTTTCAATGTTGAGGTTGTTGTTGAATTTGTTGGTGTTTTTCAATGTTGAGGTTGTTGTTGAATTTGTTGGTGTTTTTCAATGTTGAGGCTGCTGTTGAATTTGTTGGTGTTTTTCAATGTTGAGGTTGTTGTTATTTTTCAATGTTGAGGTTGTTGTTGAATTTGTTGGTGTTTTTCAATGTTGAGGTTGTTGTTGAATTTGTTGGTGTTTTTCAAGGTTGAGGTTGTTGTTGAATTTGTTGGTGTTTTTCAATGTTGAGGTTGTTGTTATTTTTCAATGTTGAGGTTGTGGTTGAGTTTGTTGGTGTTTTTCAATGTTGAGGTTGTTGTTGAATTTGTTGGTGTTTTTCAATGTTGAGGTTGTTGTTGAATTTGTTGGTGTTTTTCAATGTTGAGGTTGTTGTTGTTTTTAAATGTTGAGGTTGTTGTTGAATTTCTTGGTGTTTTTTCCATTTTGAGGTTGTTCGTGTTTTACAATGTTGAGGTTGATTTTGAATTTGAGGGTGTTTTTCAATGTCGAGGTTGTTGTTGAATTTGTTGGTGTTTTTCAATATGGAGGTTATTGTTGTTTTTCAATGTTGAGGTTGTTGTTGAATTTGTTGGTGTTTTTCAATGTTGAGGTTGTTGTTGAATTTGTTGGTGTTTTTCAATGTTGAGGTTGTTGTTGTTTTTCAATGTTGAGGTTGTTGTTGTATTTGTTGGTGTTTTTCAATTTCGAGGTTGTTGTTGAATTTGTTGGTGTTTTTCAATGTTGAAGTTGTTGTTGAATTTGTTGGTGTTTTTCAATGTTGAGGTTGTTGTTGTTTCTCAACGTTGAAGTTGTTGTTGAATTTGTTGGTGTTTTTCAAAGTTGAGGTTGTTGTTGTTTTTCAATGCTGAGGTTGTTGTTGAATTTGTTGGTGTTTTTCAATGTTGAGGTTGTTGTTGAATTTGTTGGTGTTTTTCAATGTTGAGGTTGTTGTTGTTTTTCAATGTTGAGGTTGTTGTTGAATTTGTTGGTGTTTTTCAATGTTTAGGTTGTTGTTGTTTTTCAATGTTGAGGTTGTTGTTGAATTTGTTGGTGTTTTTCAACGTTGAGGTTGTTGTTGAATTTGTTGGTGTTTTTCAATGTTGAGGTTGTTGTTGAATTTGTTGTTGTTTTTCAATGCTGAGGTTGTTGTTGTTTTTAAATGTTGGGGTTGTTGTTGAATTTGTTGGTGTTTTTCAATTTTGAGGATGTTGTTGTTTTTCAATGTTGAGGTTGTTGTTGAATTTGTTGGTGTTTTTCCATGATGAGGTTGTTGTTGTTTTTCAAAGTTGAGGTTGTTGTTGAATTTGTTGGTGTTTTTCAATGTCGGGGTTGTTGTTGAATTTGTTGGTGTTTTTAGATGTTGAATTTTTTTTTTAATTTGTTGGTGTTTTTCAATGTTGAGGTTGTTGTTTTTCAATGTTGAGGTTGTTGTTGAATTTGTTGGCGTTTTTAAATGTTGAGGTTGTTGTTGAATTTGTTGGTGTTTTTCAATGTTGAAGTTGTTGTTGAATTTGTTGGTGTTTTTCAATGTTGAGGTTGTTGTTGAATTTGTTGGTGTTTTTCAATGTTGAGGTTGTTGTTGAATTTGTTGGTGTTTTTCAATGTTGAGGTTGTTGTTGAATTTGTTGGTGTTTTTCAATGTTGAGGTTGTTGTTATTTTTCAATGTTGAGGTTGTTGTTGAATTTGTTGGTGTTTTTCAATGTTGAGGTTGTTGTTGAATTTGTTGGTGTTTTTCAATGTTGAGGTTGTTGTTGAATTTGTTGGTGTTTTTCAATGTTGAGGTTGTTGTTATTTTTCAATGTTGAGGTTGTGGTTGAGTTTGTTGGTGTTTTTCAATGTTGAGGTTGTTGTTGAATTTGTTGGTGTTTTTCAATGTTGAGGTTGTTGTTGAATTTGTTGGTGTTTTTCAATGTTGAGGTTGTTGTTGTTCTTAAATGTTGAGGTTGTTGTTGAATTTCTTGGTGTTTTTTCAATTTTGAGGTTGTTCGTGTTTTACAATGTTGAGGTTGATTTTGAATTTGAGGGTGTTTTTCAATGTCGAGGTTGTTGTTGAATTTGTTGGTGTTTTTCAATATGGAGGTTGTTGTTGTTTTTCAATGTTGAGGTTGTTGTTGAATTTGTTGGTGTTTTTCGATGTTGAGATTGTTGTTGTTTTTCAATGTTGAGGTTGTTGTTGAATTTGCTGGTGTTTTGCAATGTTGAGGTTGTTGTTGTTTTTCAATGTTGAGGTTGTTGTTGAATTTGTTGGTGTTTTTCAATGTTGAGGTTGTTGTTGTTTTTCAATGTTGAGGTTGTTGTTGTATTTGTTGGTGTTTTTCAATTTCGAGGTTGTTGTTGAATTTGTTGGTGTTTTTCAATGTTGAAGTTGTTGTTGAATTTGTTGGTGTTTTTCAATGTTGAGGTTGTTGTTGTTTTTCAACGTTGAGGTTGTTGTTGAATTTGTTGGTGTTTTTCAAAGTTGAGGTTGTTGTTGTTTTTCAATGCTGAGGTTGTTGTTGAATTTGTTGGTGTTTTTCAATGTTGAGGTTGTTGTTGAATTTGTTGGTGTTTTTCAATGTTGAGGTTGTTGTTGTTTTTAAATGTTGAGGTTGTTGTTGAATTTGTTGGTGTTTTTCAATGTTTAGGTTGTTGTTGTTTTTCAATGTTCAGGTTGTTGTTGAATTTGTTGGTGTTTTTCAACGTTGAGGTTGTTGTTGAATTTGTTGGTGTTTTTCAATGTTGAGGTTGTTGTTGAATTTGTTGGTGTTTTTCAATGTTGAATTTGTTGGTGTTTTTCAATGTTGAGGTTGTTGTTGAATTTGCTGGTGTTTTTCAATGTTGAGGTTGTTGTTGTTTTTCAATGTTGATGTTGTTGTTGAATTTGTTGGTGTTTTTCAATGTTTAGGTTGTTGTTGTTTTTCAATGTTGAGGTTGTTGTTGAATTTGTTGGTGTTTTTCAACGTTGAGGTTGTTGTTGAATTTGTTGGTGTTTTTCAATGTTGAGGTTGTTGTTGTTTTTCAATGTTGAGGTTGTTGTTGAATTTGTTGGTGTTTTTCAATGTTGAGTTTGTTGTTGTTTTTCAATGTTATGGTTGTTGTTGAATTTGTGGTGTTTTTCAATGTTGAGGTTGTTGTTGTTTTTCAATGTTGAGGTTGTTGTTGAATTTGTTGGTGTTTTTCAATGTTGAGATTGTTGTTGTTTTTCAATGTTGAGGTTGTTGTTCAATTTGTTGATGTTTTTCAATTTCGAGGTTGTTGTTGAATTTGTTAGTGTTTTTCAATGTTGAGGTTGTTGTTGAATTTGTTGGTCTTTTTCAATGTTGAGGTTATTGTTGAATTTGTTGGTGTTTTTCAATGTTGAGGTTGTTGTTGTTCTTCAATGTTGAGGTTGTTGTTGTATTTGTTGGTGTTTTTCAATTTCGAGGTTGTTGTTGAATTTGTTGGTGTTTTTCAATGTTGAAGTTGTTGTTGAATTTGTTGGTGTTTTTCAATGTTGAGGTTGTTGTTGTTTTTCAATGTTGAGGTTGTTGTTGAATTTGTTGGTGTTTTTCAATGTTGAGGTTGTTGTTGTTTTTCAATGCTGAGGTTGTTGTTGAATTTGTTGGTGTTTTTCAATGTTGAGGTTGTTGTTGAATTTGTTGGTGTTTTTCAATGTTGAGGTTGTTCTTTTTCAATGTTGAGGTTGTTGTTGAATTTGTTGTTGTTTTTCAATGTTGAGGTTGTTGTTGAATTTGTTGGTGTTTTTCAATGTTGAGGTTGTTGTTGTTTTTCAATGTTGAGGTTGTTGTTGAATTTGTTGGTGTTTTTCAATGTTTAGGTTGTTGTTGGTTTTCAATGTTGAGGTTGTTGTTGAATTTGTTGGTGTTTTTCAATGTTGAGGTTGTTGTTGAATTTGTTGGTGTTTTTCAATGTTGAGGTTGTTGTTGTTTTTCAATGTTGAGGTTGTTGTTGAATTTGTTGGTGTTTTTCAATGTTGAGTTTGTTGTTCTTTTTCAATGTTGAGGTTGTTGTTGAATTTGTTGGTGTTTTTCAATGTTGAGGTTGTTGTTGTTTTTCAATGTTGAGGTTATTGTTGAAGTTGTTGGTGTTTTTCAATGTTGAGGTTCTTGTTGTTTTTCAATGTTGAGGTTATTGTTGAATTTGTTGGTGCTTTTCAATGTTGAGGTTGTTGTTGTATTTGTTGGTGTTTTTAATTGTTGAGGTTGTTGTTGTTTTTCAATGTAGAGGTTGTTGTTGAATTTGTTGGCGTTTTTCAATGTTGAGTTTGTTGTTGAATTTGTTGGTGTTTTTCAATTTCGAGGTTGTTGTTGAATTTGTTGGTGTTTTTCAATGTTGAGGTTGTTGTTGAATTTGTTGCTGTTTTTCAATGTTGAAGTTGTTGTTGAATTTGTTGGTGTTTTTCAATGTTGAGGTTGTTGTTGTTTTTCAATGTTGAGGTTGTTGTTGAATTTGTTGGTGTTTTTCAATGTTTAGTTTGTTGTTGTTTTTCAATGTTGAGGTTGTTGTTGAATTTGTTGGTGTTTTTCAATGTTGAGGTTGTTGTTGTTTTTCAATGTTGAGGTTGTTGTTGAATTTGTTGGTGTTTTTCAATGTTGAGGTTGTTGGTGTTTTTCAATGTTGAGGTTGTTGTTGAATTTGTTGGTGTTCTTCAATGTTGAGGTTGTTGCTGAATTTGTTGGTGTTTTTCAATGTTGAGGTTGTTGTTGTTTTTCAATGTTGAGGTTGTTGTTGAGTTTGTTGGTGTTTTTCAATGTTGAGGTTGTTGTTGAATTTGTTGGTGTTTTTCAATGTTGAGGTTGTTTTTGAATTTGTTGTTGTTATTCAATGCTGAGGTTGTTGTTGTTTTTAAATGTTGGGGTTGTTGTTGAATTTGTTGGTGTTTTTCAATTTTGAGGATGTTGTTGTTTTTCAATGTTGAGGTTGTTGTTGAATTTGTTGGTGTTTTTCCATGATGAGGTTGTTGTTGTTTTTCAAAGTTGAGGTTGTTGTTGAATTTGTTGGTGTTTTTCAATGTCGGGATTGTTGTTGAATTTGTTGGTGTTTTTCTACGTTGAATTTTTTTTTGAATTTGTTGGTGTTTTTCAATGTTGAGGTTGTTGTTTTTCAATGTTGAGGTTGTTGTTGAATTTGTTGGCGTTTTTAAATGTTGAGGTTGTTGTGAATTTGTTGGTGTTTTTCAATGTTGAAGTTGTTGTTGAATTTTTTGGTGTTTTTCAATGTTGAGGTTGTTGTTGAATTTGTTGGTGTATTTCAATGTTGAGGTTGTTGTTGAATTTGTTGGTGTTTTTCAATGTTGAGGTTGTTGTTGAATTTGTTGGTGTTTTTCAATGTTGAGGTTGTTGTTATTTTTCAATGTTGAGGTTGTTGTTGAATTTGTTGGTGTTTTTCAATGTTGAGGTTGTTGTTGAATTTGTTGGTGTTTTTCAATGTTGAGGTTGTTGTTGAATTTGTTGGTGTTTTTCAATGTTGAGGTTGTTGTTATTTTTCAATGTTGAGGTTGTTGTTGAGTTTGTTGGTGTTTTTCAATGTTGAGGTTGTTGTTGAATTTGTTGGTGTTTTTCAATGTTGAGGTTGTTGTTGAATTTGTTGGTGTTTTTCAATGTTGAGGTTGTTGTTGTTTTTAAATGTTGAGGTTGTTGTTGAATTTCTTGGTGTTTTTTCAATTTTGAGGTTGTTCGTGTTTTTCAATGTTGAGGTTGATTTTGAATTTGAGGGTGTTTTTCAATGTCGAGGTTGTTGTTGAATTTGTTGGTGTTTTTCAATATGGAGGTTGTTGTTGTTTTTCAATGTTGAGGTTGTTGTTGAATTTGTTGGTGTTTTTCAATGTTGAGATTGTTGTTGTTTTTCAATGTTGAGGTTGTTGTTGAATTTGTTGGTGTTTTTAAATGTTGAGGTTGTTGTTGAATTTGCTGGTGTTTTGCAATGTTGAGGTTGTTGTTGTTTTTCAATGCTGAGGTTGTTGTTGAATTTGTTGGTGTTTTTCAATGTTGAGGTTGTTGTTGAATTTGTTGGTGTTTTTCAATGTTGAGGTTGTTGTTGTTTTTCAATGTTGAGGTTGTTGTTGAATTTGTTGGTGTTTTTCAATGTTTAGGTTGTTGTTGTTTTTCAATGTTGAGGTTGTTGTTGAATTTGTTGGTGTTTTTCAACGTTGAGGTTGTTGTTGAATTTGTTGGTGTTTTTCAATGTTGAGGTTGTTGTTGTTTTTCAATGTTGAGGTTGTTGTTGAATTTGTTGGTGTTTTTCAATGTTGAGTTTGTTGTTGTTTTTCAATGTTAAGGTTGTTGTTGAATTTGTTGGTGTTTTTCAATGTTGAGGTTGTTGTTGTTTTTCAATGTTGAGGTTGTTGTTGAATTTGTTGGTGTTTTTCAATGTTGAGATTGTTGTTGTTTTTCAATGTTGAGGTTGTTGTTCAATTTGTTGCTGTTTTTAAATGTTGAGGTTGTTGTTGAATTTGCTGGTGTTTTGCAATGTTGAGGTTGTTGTTGTTTTTCAATGTTGAGGTTGTTGTTGAATTTGTTGGTGTTTTTCAATGTTGAGGTTGTTGTTGTTTTTCAATGTTGAGGTTGTTGTTGTATTTGTTGGTGTTTTTCAATTTCGAGGTTGTTGTTGAATTTGTTGTTGTTTTTCAATGTTGAAGTTGTTGTTGAATTTGTTGGTGTTTTTCAATGTTGAGGTTGTTGTTGTTTTTCAATGTTGAGGTTGTTGTTGAATTTGTTGGTGTTTTTCAATGTTGAGGTTGTTGTTGAATTTGTTGGTGTTTTTCAATGTTGAGGTTGTTGTTGTTTTTCAATGTTGAGGTTGTTGTTGAATTTATTGGTGTTTTTCAATGTTGAGTTTGTTGTTGTTTTTCAATGTTGAGGTTGTTGTTGAATTTGTTGGTGTTTTTCAATGTTGAGGTTGTTGTTGTTTTTCAATGTTGAGGTTGTTGTTGAATTTGTTCGTGCTTTTCAATGTTGAGATTGTTGTTGAATTTGTTGGTGTTTTTCAATCTTGAGGTTGTTGTTGTTTTTCAATGTTGAGTTTGTTGTTGAATTTGTTGGTGTTTTTCAATGTTGAGTTTGTTGTTGAATTTGTTGGTGTTTTTCAGTTTCGAGGTTGTTGTTGAATTTGTTAGTGTTTTTCAATTTCGAGGTTGTTGTTGAATTTGTTGTTGTTTTTCAATGTTGAAGTTGTTGTTGAATTTGTTGGTGTTTTTCAATGTTGAGGTTGTTGTTGTTTTTCAATGTTGAGGTTGTTGTTGAATTTGTTGGTGTTTTTCAATGTTGAGGTTGTTGTTGAATTTGTTGGTGTTTTTCAATGTTGAGGTTGTTGTTGTTTTTCAATGTTGAGGTTGTTGTTGAATTTATTGGTGTTTTTCAATGTTGAGTTTGTTGTTGTTTTTCAATGTTGAGGTTGTTGTTGAATTTGTTGGTGTTTTTCAATGTTGAGGTTGTTGTTGTTTTTCAATGTTGAGGTTGTTGTTGAATTTGTTCTTGCTTTTCAATGTTGAGATTGTTGTTGAATTTGTTGGTGTTTTTCAATCTTGAGGTTGTTGTTGTTTTTCAATGTTGAGTTTGTTGTTGAATTTGTTGGTGTTTTTCAATGTTGAGTTTGTTGTTGAATTTGTTGGTGTTTTTCAATGTTGAGGTTGTTGTTGAATTTGTTAGTGTTTTTCAATGTTGAGGTTGTTGTTGAATTTGTTGGTGTTTTTCAATGTTGAGGTTGTTGTTGAATTTGTTGGTGTTTTTCAATGTTGAGGTTGTTGTTGTTTTTCAATGTTGAGGTTGTTGTTGTATTTGTTGGTATTTTTCAATTTCGAGGTTGTTTTTGAATTTGTTGGTGTTTTTCAATGTTGAAGTTGTTGTTGAATTTGTTGGTGTTTTTCAATGTTGAGGTTGTTGTTGTTTTTCAATGTTGAGGTTGTTGTTGAATTTGTTGGTGTTTTTCAATGTTTAGGTTGTTGTTGTTTTTCAATGTTGAGGTTGTTGTTGAATTTGTTCGTGCTTTTCAATGTTGAGATTGTTGTTGAATTTGTTGGTGTTTTTCAATCTTGAGGTTGTTGTTGTTTTTCAATGTTGAGTTTGTTGTTGAATTTGTTGGTGTTTTTCAATGTTGAGTTTGTTGTTGAATTTGTTGGTGTTTTTCAGTTTCGAGGTTGTTGTTGAATTTGTTAGTGTTTTTCAATTTCGAGGTTGTTGTTGAATTTGTTGTTGTTTTTCAATGTTGAAGTTGTTGTTGAATTTGTTGGTGTTTTTCAATGTTGAGGTTGTTGTTGTTTTTCAATGTTGAGGTTGTTGTTGAATTTGTTGGTGTTTTTCAATGTTTAGGTTGTTGTTGAATTTGTTGGTGTTTTTCAATGTTGAGGTTGTTGTTGTTTTTCAATGTTGAGGTTGTTGTTGAATTTATTGGTGTTTTTCAATGTTGAGTTTGTTGTTGTTTTTCAATGTTGAGGTTGTTGTTGAATTTGTTGGTGTTTTTCAATGTTGAGGTTGTTGTTGTTTTTCAATGTTGAGGTTGTTGTTGAATTTGTTCTTGCTTTTCAATGTTGAGATTGTTGTTGAATTTGTTGGTGTTTTTCAATCTTGAGGTTGTTGTTGTTTTTCAATGTTGAGTTTGTTGTTGAATTTGTTGGTGTTTTTCAATGTTGAGTTTGTTGTTGAATTTGTTGGTGTTTTTCAATGTTGAGGTTGTTGTTGAATTTGTTAGTGTTTTTCAATGTTGAGGTTGTTGTTGAATTTGTTGGTGTTTTTCAATGTTGAGGTTGTTGTTGAATTTGTTGGTGTTTTTCAATGTTGAGGTTGTTGTTGTTTTTCAATGTTGAGGTTGTTGTTGTATTAGTTGGTATTTTTCAATTTCGAGGTTGTTTTTGAATTTGTTGGTGTTTTTCAATGTTGAAGTTGTTGTTGAATTTGTTGGTGTTTTTCAATGTTGAGGTTGTTGTTGTTTTTCAATGTTGAGGTTGTTGTTGAATTTGTTGGTGTTTTTCAATGTTTAGGTTGTTGTTTTTCAATGTTGAGGTTGTTGTTGAATTTGTTGGTGTTTTTCAATGTTGAGGTTGTTGTTGAATTTGTTGGTGTTTTTCAATGTTGAGGTTGTTGTTGTTTTTCAATGTTGAGGTTGTTGTTGAATTTGTTGGTGTTTTTCAATGTTGAGTTTGTTGTTGTTTTTCAATGTTGAGGTTGTTGTTGTTTTTCAATGTTGAGGTTGTTGTTGAATTTGTTGGTGTTTTTCAATGTTGAGGTTGTTGTTGTTTTTCAATGTTGAGGTTGTTGTTGAATTTGTTGGTGCTTTTCAATGTTGAGGTTGTTGTTGAATTTGTTGGTGTTTTTCAATGTTGAGGTTGTTGTTGTTTTTCAATGTTGAGGTTGTTGTTGAATTTGTTGGTGTTTTTCAATGTTGAGTTTGTTGTTGAATTTTTTGGTGTTTTTCAATTTCGAGGTTGTTGTTGAATTTGTTGGTGTTTTTCAATGTTGAGGTTGCTGTTGAATTTGTTGGTGTTTTTCAATGTTGAGGTTGTTGTTGAATTTGTTGGTGTTTTTCAATGTTGAGGTTGTTGTTGTTTTTCAATGTTGAGGTTGTTGTTGAATTTGTTGGTGTTTTTCAATGTTGAGGTTGTTGTTGTTTTTCAATGTTGAGGTTGTTGTTGAATTTGTTGGTGTTTTTCAATGTTGAGTTTGTTGTTCTTTTTCAATGTTGAGGTTGTTGTTGAATTTGTTGGTGTTTTTCAATGTTGAGGTTGTTGTTGTTTTTCAATGTTGAGGTTATTGTTGAAGTTGTTGGTGTTTTTCAATGTTGAGGTTCTTGTTGTTTTTCAATGTTGAGGTTGTTGTTGAATTTGTTGGTGCTTTTCAATGTTGAGGTTGTTGTTTTATTTGTTGGTGTTTTTAATTGTTGAGGTTGTTGTTGTTTTTCAATGTAGAGGTTGTTGTTGAATTTGTTGGCGTTTTTCAATGTTGAGTTTGTTGTTGAATTTGTTGGTGTTTTTCAATTTCGAGGTTGTTGTTGAATTTGTTGGTGTTTTTCAATGTTGAGGTTGTTGTTGAATTTGTTGCTGTTTTTCAATGTTGAAGTTGTTGTTGAATTTGTTGGTGTTTTTCAATGTTGAGGTTGTTGTTGTTTTTCAATGTTGAGGTTGTTGTTGAATTTGTTGGTGTTTTTCAATGTTTAGTTTGTTGTTGTTTTTCAATGTTGAGGTTGTTGTTGAATTTGTTGGTGTTTTTCAATGTTGAGGTTGTTGTTGTTTTTCAATGTTGAGGTTGTTGTTGAATTTGTTGGTGTTTTTCAATGTTGAGGTTGTTGGTGTTTTTCAATGTTGAGGTTGTTGTTGAATTTGTTGGTGTTTTTCAATGTTGAGGTTGTTGTTGAATTTGTTGGTGTTTTTCAATGTTGAGGTTGTTGTTGTTTTTCAATGTTGAGGTTGTTGTTGAGTTTGTTGGTGTTTTTCAATGTTGAGGTTGTTGTTGAATTTGTTGGTGTTTTTCAATGTTGAGGTTGTTGTTGAATTTGTTGTTGTTATTCAATGCTGAGGTTGTTGTTGTTTTTAAATGTTGGGGTTGTTGTTGAATTTGTTGGTGTTTTTCAATTTTGAGGATGTTGTTGTTTTTCAATGTTGAGGTTGTTGTTGAATTTGTTGGTTTTTTTCCATGATGAGGTTGTTGTTGTTTTTCAAAGTTGAGGTTGTTGTTGAATTTGTTGGTGTTTTTCAATGTCGGGATTGTTGTTGAATTTGTTGGTGTTTTTCTACGTTGAATTTTTTTTTGAATTTGTTGGTGTTTTTCAATGTTGAGGTTGTTGTTTTTCAATGTTGAGGTTGTTGTTGAATTTGTTGGCGTTTTTAAATGTTGAGGTTGTTGTGAATTTGTTGGTGTTTTTCAATGTTGAAGTTGTTGTTGAATTTTTTGGTGTTTTTCAATGTTGAGGTTGTTGTTGAATTTGTTGGTGTTTTTCAATGTTGAGGTTGTTGTTGAATTTGTTGGTGTTTTTCAATGTTGAGGTTGTTGTTGAATTTGTTGGTGTTTTTCAATGTTGAGGTTGTTGTTATTTTTCAATGTTGAGGTTGTTGTTGAATTTGTTGGTGTTTTTCAATGTTGAGGTTGTTGTTGAATTTGTTGGTGTTTTTCAATGTTGAGGTTGTTGTTGAATTTGTTGGTGTTTTTCAATGTTGAGGTTGTTGTTATTTTTCAATGTTGAGGTTGTTGTTGAGTTTGTTGGTGTTTTTCAATGTTGAGGTTGTTGTTGAATTTGTTGGTGTTTTTCAATGTTGAGGTTGTTGTTGAATTTGTTGGTGTTTTTCAATGTTGAGGTTGTTGTTGTTTTTAAATGTTTTGAGGTTGTTGTTGAATTTCTTGGTGTTTTTTCAATTTTGAGGATGTTCGTGTTTTTCAATGTTGAGGTTGATTTTGAATTTGAGGGTGTTTTTCAATGTCGAGGTTGTTGTTGAATTTGTTGGTGTTTTTCAATATGGAGGTTGTTGTTGTTTTTCAATGTTGAGGTTGTTGTTGAATTTGTTGGTGTTTTTCAATGTTGAGATTGTTGTTGTTTTTCAATGTTGAGGTTGTTGTTGAATTTGTTGGTGTTTTTAAATGTTGAGGTTGTTGTTGAATTTGCTGGTGTTTTGCAATGTTGAGGTTGTTGTTGTTTTTCAATGCTGAGGTTGTTGTTGAATTTGTTGGTGTTTTTCAATGTTGAGGTTGTTGTTGAATTTGTTGGTGTTTTTCAATGTTGAGGTTGTTGTTGTTTTTCAATGTTGAGGTTGTTGTTGAATTTGTTGGTGTTTTTCAATGTTTAGGTTGTTGTTGTTTTTCAATGTTGAGGTTGTTGTTGAATTTGTTGGTGTTTTTCAACGTTGAGGTTGTTGTTGAATTTGTTGGTGTTTTTCAATGTTGAGGTTGTTGTTGTTTTTCAATGTTGAGGTTGTTGTTGAATTTGTTGGTGTTTTTCAATGTTGAGTTTGTTGTTGTTTTTCAATGTTAAGGTTGTTGTTGAATTTGTTGGTGTTTTTCAATGTTGAGGTTGTTGTTGTTTTTCAATGTTGAGGTTGTTGTTGAATTTGTTGGTGTTTTTCAATGTTGAGATTGTTGTTGTTTTTCAATGTTGAGGTTGTTGTTCAATTTGTTGCTGTTTTTAAATGTTGAGGTTGTTGTTGAATTTGCTGGTGTTTTGCAATGTTGAGGTTGTTGTTGTTTTTCAATGTTGAGGTTGTTGTTGAATTTGTTGGTGTTTTTCAATGTTGAGGTTGTTGTTGTTTTTCAATGTTGAGGTTGTTGTTGTATTTGTTGGTGTTTTTCAATTTCGAGGTTGTTGTTGAATTTGTTGTTGTTTTTCAATGTTGAAGTTGTTGTTGAATTTGTTGGTGTTTTTCAATGTTGAGGTTGTTGTTGTTTTTCAATGTTGAGGTTGTTGTTGAATTTGTTGGTGTTTTTCAATGTTGAGGTTGTTGTTGAATTTGTTGGTGTTTTTCAATGTTGAGGTTGTTGTTGTTTTTCAATGTTGAGGTTGTTGTTGAATTTATTGGTGTTTTTCAATGTTGAGTTTGTTGTTGTTTTTCAATGTTGAGGTTGTTGTTGAATTTGTTGGTGTTTTTCAATGTTGAGGTTGTTGTTGTTTTTCAATGTTGAGGTTGTTGTTGAATTTGTTCGTGCTTTTCAATGTTGAGATTGTTGTTGAATTTGTTGGTGTTTTTCAATCTTGAGGTTGTTGTTGTTTTTCAATGTTGAGTTTGTTGTTGAATTTGTTGGTGTTTTTCAATGTTGAGTTTGTTGTTGAATTTGTTGGTGTTTTTCAGTTTCGAGGTTGTTGTTGAATTTGTTAGTGTTTTTCAATTTCGAGGTTGTTGTTGAATTTGTTGTTGTTTTTCAATGTTGAAGTTGTTGTTGAATTTGTTGGTGTTTTTCAATGTTGAGGTTGTTGTTGTTTTTCAATGTTGAGGTTGTTGTTGAATTTGTTGGTGTTTTTCAATGTTGAGGTTGTTGTTGAATTTGTTGGTGTTTTTCAATGTTGAGGTTGTTGTTGTTTTTCAATGTTGAGGTTGTTGTTGAATTTATTGGTGTTTTTCAATGTTGAGTTTGTTGTTGTTTTTCAATGTTGAGGTTGTTGTTGAATTTGTTGGTGTTTTTCAATGTTGAGGTTGTTGTTGTTTTTCAATGTTGAGGTTGTTGTTGAATTTGTTCTTGCTTTTCAATGTTGAGATTGTTGTTGAATTTGTTGGTGTTTTTCAATCTTGAGGTTGTTGTTGTTTTTCAATGTTGAGTTTGTTGTTGAATTTGTTGGTGTTTTTCAATGTTGAGTTTGTTGTTGAATTTGTTGGTGTTTTTCAATGTTGAGGTTGTTGTTGAATTTGTTAGTGTTTTTCAATGTTGAGGTTGTTGTTGAATTTGTTGGTGTTTTTCAATGTTGAGGTTGTTGTTGAATTTGTTGGTGTTTTTCAATGTTGAGGTTGTTGTTGTTTTTCAATGTTGAGGTTGTTGTTGTATTTGTTGGTATTTTTCAATTTCGAGGTTGTTTTTGAATTTGTTGGTGTTTTTCAATGTTGAAGTTGTTGTTGAATTTGTTGGTGTTTTTCAATGTTGAGGTTGTTGTTGTTTTTCAATGTTGAGGTTGTTGTTGAATTTGTTGGTGTTTTTCAATGTTTAGGTTGTTGTTGTTTTTCAATGTTGAGGTTGTTGTTGAATTTGTTGGTGTTTTTCAATGTTGAGGTTGTTGTTGAATTTGTTGGTGTTTTTCAATGTTGAGGTTGTTGTTGTTTTTCAATGTTGAGGTTGTTGTTGAATTTGTTGGTGTTTTTCAATGTTGAGTTTGTTGTTGTTTTTCAATGTTGAGGTTGTTGTTGTTTTTCAATGTTGAGGTTGTTGTTGAATTTGTTGGTGTTTTTCAATGTTGAGGTTGTTGTTGTTTTTCAATGTTGAGGTTGTTGTTGAATTTGTTGGTGCTTTTCAATGTTGAGGTTGTTGTTGAATTTGTTGGTGTTTTTCAATGTTGAGGTTGTTGTTGTTTTTCAATGTTGAGGTTGTTGTTGAATTTGTTGGTGTTTTTCAATGTTGAGTTTGTTGTTGAATTTTTTGGTGTTTTTCAATTTCGAGGTTGTTGTTGAATTTGTTGGTGTTTTTCAATGTTGAGGTTGCTGTTGAATTTGTTGGTGTTTTTCAATGTTGAGGTTGTTGTTGAATTTGTTGGTGTTTTTCAATGTTGAGGTTGTTGTTGTTTTTCAATGTTGAGGTTGTTGTTGAATTTGTTGGTGTTTTTCAATGTTTAGTTTGTTGTTGTTTTTCAATGTTGAGGTTGTTGTTGAATTTGTTGGTGTTTTTCAATGTTGAGGTTGTTGTTGTTTTTCAATGTTGAGGTTGTTGTTGAATTTGTTGGTGCTTTTCAATGTTGAGGTTGTTGGTGTTTTTCAATGTTCAGGTTGTTGTTGAATTTGTTGGTGTTTTTCAATGTTGAGGTTGTTGTTGAATTTGTTGGTGTTTTTCAATGTTGAGGTTGTTGTTGTTTTTCAATGTTGAGGTTGTTGTTGAGTTTGTTGGTGTTTTTCAATGTTGAGGTTGTTGTTGAAATTGTTGGTGTTTTTCAATGTTGAGGTTGTTGTTGAATTTGTTGTTGTTTTTCAATGCTGAGGTTGTTGTTGTTTTTAAATGTTGGGGTTGTTGTTGAATTTGTTGGTGTTTTTCAATTTTGAGGATGTTTTTGTTTTTCAATGTTGAGGTTGTTGTTGAATTTGTTGGTGTTTTTCCATGATGAGGTTGCTGTTGTTTTTCAAAGCTGAGGTTGTTGTTGAATTTGTTGGTGTTTTTCAATGTCGGGGTTGTTGTTGAATTTGTTGGTGTTTTTCTATGTTGAATTTTTTGTTGAATTTGTTGGTGTTTTTCAATGTTGAGGTTGTTGTTTTTCAATGTGTAGGTTGTTGTTGAATTTTTTGGCGTTTTTAAATGTTGAGGTTGTTGTTGAATTTGTTGGTGTTTTCAATGTTGAGGTTTTTGTTGAATTTGTTGGTCTTTTTCAATGTTGAAGTTGTTGTTGTTTTTCAATGTTGAGGTTGTTGTTGAATTTGATGGTGTTTTTCAATGTCGACGTTGTTGTTGAATTTGTTGGTGTTTTTCAATGTTGAAGTTGTTGTTGAATTTGTTGGTGTTTTTCAATGTTGAGGTTGTTGCTGTTTTTCAATGTTGAGGTTGTTGTTGAAATTGTTGGTGTTTTTAAATGTTGAGGTTGCTGTTGAATTTGTTGGTGTTTTTCAATGTTGAGGTTGTTGTTGTTTTTCAATTTGAGGTTGTTGTTGAATTTGTTGGTGTCTTTCAATGTTGAGGTTGTTGTTGAATTTGTTGGTGTTTTTCAATTTCGAGGTTGTTGTTGAATTTGTTAGTGTTTTTCAATGTTGAGCTTGTTGTTGAATTTGTTGGTGTTTTTCAATGTTGAGGTTGTTGTTGAATTTGTTGGTGTTGTTCAATGTTGAGGTTATTGTTGTTTTTCAATGTTGAGGTTGTTGTTGAATTTGTTGGTGTTTTTCAATGTTTAGGTTGTTGTTGTTTTTCAATGTTGAGGTTGTTGTTGAATTTGTTGGTGTTTTTCAATGTTGAGGTTGTTGTTGAATTTGTTGGTGTTTTTCAATGTTGAGGTTGTTGTTGTTTTTCAATGTTGAGGTTGTTGTTGAATTTGTTGGTGTTTTTCAATGTTGAGTTTGTTGTTGTTTTTCAATGTTGAGGTTGTTGTTGTTTTTCAATGTTGAGGTTGTTGTTGAATTTGTTGGTGTTTTTCAATGTTGAGGTTGTTGTTGTTTTTCAATGTTGAGGTTGTTGTTGAATTTGTTGGTGCTTTTCAATGCTGAGGTTGTTGTTGAATTTGTTGGTGTTTTTCAATGTTGAGGTTGTTGTTGTTTTTCAATGTTGAGGTTGTTGTTGAATTTGTTGGTGTTTTTCAATGTTGAGTTTGTTGTTGAATTTTTTGGTGTTTTTCAATTTCGGGGTTGTTGTTGAATTAGTTGGTGTTTTTCAATGTTGAGGTTGTTGTTGAATTTGTTGGTGTTTTTCAATGTTGAGGTTGTTGTTGAATTTGTTGGTGTTTTTCAATGTTGAGGTTGTTGTTGTTTTTCAATGTTGAGGTTGTTGTTGAATTTGTTGGTGTTTTTCAATGTTGAGGTTGTTGTTGTTTTTCAATGTTGAGGTTGTTGTTGAATTTGTTGGTGCTTTTCAATGTTGAGATTGTTGTTGAATTTGTTGGTGTTTTTCAATGTTGAGGTTGTTGTTGTTTTTCAATGTTGAGTTTGTTGTTGAATTTGTTGGTGTTTTTCAATGTTGAGTTTGTTGTTGAATTTGTTGGTGTTTTTCAATTTCGAGGTTGTTGTTGAATTTGTTAGTGTTTTTCAATGTTGAGGTTGTTGTTGAATTTATTGGTGTTTTTCAATGTTGAGTTTGTTGTTGTTTTTCAATGTTGAGGTTGTTGTTGAATTTGTTGGTGTTTTTCAATGTTGAGGTTGTTGTTGTTTTTCAATGTTGAGGTTGTTGTTGAATTTGTTCTTGCTTTTCAATGTTGAGATTGTTGTTGAATTTGTTGGTGTTTTTCAATCTTGAGGTTGTTGTTGTTTTTCAATGTTGAGTTTGTTGTTGAATTTGTTGGTGTTTTTCAATGTTGAGTTTGTTGTTGAATTTGTTGGTGTTTTTCAATGTTGAGGTTGTTGTTGAATTTGTTAGTGTTTTTCAATGTTGAGGTTGTTGTTGAATTTGTTGGTGTTTTTCAATGTTGAGGTTGTTGTTGAATTTGTTGGTGTTTTTCAATGTTGAGGTTGTTGTTGTTTTTCAATGTTGAGGTTGTTGTTGTATTTGTTGGTGTTTTTCAATGTTGAGGTTGTTGTTGTTTTTCAATGTTGAGGTTGTTGTTGAATTTGTTGGTGTTTTTCAATGTTTAGGTTGTTGTTGTTTTTCAATGTTGAGGTTGTTGTTGAATTTGTTGGTGTTTTTCAATGTTGAGGTTGTTGTTGAATTTGTTGGTGTTTTTCAATGTTGAGTTTGTTGTTCTTTTTCAATGTTGAGGTTGTTGTTGAATTTGTTGGTGTTTTTCAATGTTGAGGTTGTTGTTGTTTTTCAATGTTGAGGTTGTTGTTGAATTTGTTGGTGTTTTTCAATGTTTAGGTTGTTGTTGTTTTTCAATGTTGAGGTTGTTGTTGAATTTGTTGGTGTTTTTCAATGTTGAGGTTGTTGTTGAATTTGTTGGTGTTTTTCAATGTTGAGGTTGTTGTTGTTTTTCAATGTTGAGGTTGTTGTTGAATTTGTTGGTGTTTTTCAATGTTGAGTTTGTTGTTGTTTTTCAATGTTGAGGTTGTTGTTGTTTTTCAATGTTGAGGTTGTTGTTGAATTTGTTGGTGTTTTTCAATGTTGAGGTTGTTGTTGTTTTTCAATGTTGAGGTTGTTGTTGAATTTGTTGGTGCTTTTCAATGTTGAGGTTGTTGTTGAATTTGTTGGTGTTTTTCAATGTTGAGGTTGTTGTTGTTTTTCAATGTTGAGGTTGTTGTTGAATTTGTTGGTGTTTTTCAATGTTGAGTTTGTTGTTGAATTTTTTGGTGTTTTTCAATTTCGAGGTTGTTGTTGAATTTGTTGGTGTTTTTCAATGTTGAGGTTGCTGTTGAATTTGTTGGTGTTTTTCAATGTTGAGGTTGTTGTTGAATTTGTTGGTGTTTTTCAATGTTGAGGTTGTTGTTGTTTTTCAATGTTGAGGTTGTTGTTGAATTTGTTGGTGTTTTTCAATGTTTAGTTTGTTGTTGTTTTTCAATGTTGAGGTTGTTGTTGAATTTGTTGGTGTTTTTCAATGTTGAGGTTGTTGTTGTTTTTCAATGTTGAGGTTGTTGTTGAATTTGTTGGTGCTTTTCAATGTTGAGGTTGTTGGTGTTTTTCAATGTTCAGGTTGTTGTTGAATTTGTTGGTGTTTTTCAATGTTGAGGTTGTTGTTGAATTTGTTGGTGTTTTTCAATGTTGAGGTTGTTGTTGTTTTTCAATGTTGAGGTTGTTGTTGAGTTTGTTGGTGTTTTTCAATGTTGAGGTTGTTGTTGAAATTGTTGGTGTTTTTCAATGTTGAGGTTGTTGTTGAATTTGTTGTTGTTTTTCAATGCTGAGGTTGTTGTTGTTTTTAAATGTTGGGGTTGTTGTTGAATTTGTTGGTGTTTTTCAATTTTGAGGATGTTTTTGTTTTTCAATGTTGAGGTTGTTGTTGAATTTGTTGGTGTTTTTCCATGATGAGGTTGCTGTTGTTTTTCAAAGCTGAGGTTGTTGTTGAATTTGTTGGTGTTTTTCAATGTCGGGGTTGTTGTTGAATTTGTTGGTGTTTTTCTATGTTGAATTTTTTGTTGAATTTGTTGGTGTTTTTCAATGTTGAGGTTGTTGTTTTTCAATGTGGAGGTTGTTGTTGAATTTTTTGGCGTTTTTAAATGTTGAGGTTGTTGTTGAATTTGTTGGTGTTTTCAATGTTGAGGTTTTTGTTGAATTTGTTGGTCTTTTTCAATGTTGAAGTTGTTGTTGTTTTTCAATGTTGAGGTTGTTGTTGAATTTGATGGTGTTTTTCAATGTCGACGTTGTTGTTGAATTTGTTGGTGTTTTTCAATGTTGAAGTTGTTGTTGAATTTGTTGGTGTTTTTCAATGTTGAGGTTGTTGCTGTTTTTCAATGTTGAGGTTGTTGTTGAAATTGTTGGTGTTTTTAAATGTTGAGGATGCTGTTGAATTTGTTGGTGTTTTTCAATGTTGAGGTTGTTGTTGTTTTTCAATTTGAGGTTGTTGTTGAATTTGTTGGTGTCTTTCAATGTTGAGGTTGTTGTTGAATTTGTTGGTGTTTTTCAATTTCGAGGTTGTTGTTCAATTTGTTAGTGTTTTTCAATGTTGAGCTTGTTGTTGAATTTGTTGGTGTTTTTCAATGTTGAGGTTGTTGTTGAATTTGTTGGTGTTGTTCAATGTTGAGGTTATTGTTGTTTTTCAATGTTGAGGTTGTTGTTGAATTTGTTGGTGTTTTTCAATGTTTAGGTTGTTGTTGTTTTTCAATGTTGAGGTTGTTGTTGAATTTGTTGGTGTTTTTCAATGTTGAGGTTGTTGTTGAATTTGTTGGTGTTTTTCAATGTTGAGGTTGTTGTTGTTTTTCAATGTTGAGGTTGTTGTTGAATTTGTTGGTGTTTTTCAATGTTGAGTTTGTTGTTGTTTTTCAATGTTGAGGTTGTTGTTGTTTTTCAATGTTGAGGTTGTTGTTGAATTTGTTGGTGTTTTTCAATGTTGAGGTTGTTGTTGTTTTTCAATGTTGAGGTTGTTGTTGAATTTGTTGGTGCTTTTCAATGCTGAGGTTGTTGTTGAATTTGTTGGTGTTTTTCAATGTTGAGGTTGTTGTTGTTTTTCAATGTTGAGGTTGTTGTTGAATTTGTTGGTGTTTTTCAATGTTGAGTTTGTTGTTGAATTTTTTGGTGTTTTTCAATTTCGGGGTTGTTGTTGAATTAGTTGGTGTTTTTCAATGTTGAGGTTGTTGTTGAATTTGTTGGTGTTTTTCAATGTTGAGGTTGTTGTTGAATTTGTTGGTGTTTTTCAATGTTGAGGTTGTTGTTGTTTTTCAATGTTGAGGTTGTTGTTGAATTTGTTGGTGTTTTTCAATGTTGAGGTTGTTGTTGTTTTTCAATGTTGAGGTTGTTGTTGAATTTGTTGGTGCTTTTCAATGTTGAGATTGTTGTTGAATTTGTTGGTGTTTTTCAATGTTGAGGTTGTTGTTGTTTTTCAATGTTGAGTTTGTTGTTGAATTTGTTGGTGTTTTTCAATGTTGAGTTTGTTGTTGAATTTGTTGGTGTTTTTCAATTTCGAGGTTGTTGTTGAATTTGTTAGTGTTTTTCAATGTTGAGGTTGTTGTTGAATTTGTTGGTGTTTTTCAATGTTGAGGTTGTTGTTGAATTTGTTGGTGTTTTTCAATGTTGAGGTTGTTGTTGTTTTTCAATGTTGAGGTTGTTGTTGTATTTGTTGGTATTTTTCAATTTCGAGGTTGTTGTTGAATTTGTTGGTGTTTTTCAATGTTGAAGTTGTTGTTGAATTTGTTGGTGTTTTTCAATGTTGAGGTTGTTGTTGTTTTTCAATGTTGAGGTTGTTGAATTTGTTGGTGTTTTTCAATGTTTAGGTTGTTGTTGTTTTTCAATGTTGAGGTTGTTGTTGAATTTGTTGGTGTTTTTCAATGTTGAGGTTGTTGTTGAATTTGTTGGTGTTTTTCAATGTTGAGGTTGTTGTTGTTTTTCAATGTTGAGGTTGTTGTTGAATTTGTTGGTGTTTTTCAATGTTGAGTTTGTTGTTGTTTTTCAATGTTGAGGTTGTTGTTGTTTTTCAATGTTGAGGTTGTTGTTGAATTTGTTGGTGTTTTTCAATGTTGAGGTTGTTGTTGTTTTTCAATGTTGAGGTTGTTGTTGAATTTGTTGGTGCTTTTCAATGTTGAGGTTGTTGTTGAATTTGTTGGTGTTTTTCAATGTTGAGGTTGTTGTTGTTTTTCAATGTTGAGGTTGTTGTTGAATTTGTTGGTGTTTTTCAATGTTGAGTTTGTTGTTGAATTTTTTGGTGTTTTTCAATTTCGAGGTTGTTGTTGAATTTGTTGGTGTTTTTCAATGTTGAGGTTGCTGTTGAATTTGTTGGTGTTTTTCAATGTTGAGGTTGTTGTTGAATTTGTTGGTGTTTTTCAATGTTGAGGTTGTTGTTGTTTTTCAATGTTGAGGTTGTTGTTGAATTTGTTGGTGTTTTTCAATGTTTAGTTTGTTGTTGTTTTTCAATGTTGAGGTTGTTGTTGAATTTGTTGGTCTTTTTCAATGTTGAGGTTGTTGTTGTTTTTCAATGTTGAGGTTGTTGTTGAATTTGTTGGTGCTTTTCAATGTTGAGGTTGTTGGTGTTTTTCAATGTTCAGGTTGTTGTTGAATTTGTTGGTGTTTTTCAATGTTGAGGTTGTTGTTGAATTTGTTGGTGTTTTTCAATGTTGAGGTTGTTGTTGTTTTTCAATGTTGAGGTTGTTGTTGAGTTTGTTGGTGTTTTTTAATGTTGAGGTTGTTGTTTAAATTGTTGGTGTTTTTCAATTTTGAGGTTGTTGTTGAATTTGTTGGTGTTTTTCAATGCTGAGGTTGTTGTTGTTTTTAAATGTTGGGGTTGTTGTTGAATTTGTTGGTGTTTTTCAATTTTGAGGATGTTTTTGTTTTTCAATGTTGAGGTTGTTGTTGAATTTGTTGGTGTTTTTCCATGATGAGGTTGCTGCTGTTTTTCAAAGCTGAGGTTGTTGTTGAATTTGTTGGTGTTTTTCAATGTCGGGGTTGTTGTTGAATTTGTTGGTGTTTTTCTATGTTGAATTTTTTGTTGAATTTGCTTGTGTTTTTCAATGTTGAGGTTGTTGTTGAATTTGTTGGTGTTTTCAATGTTGAGGTTTTTGTTGAATTTGTTGGTGCTTTTCAATGTTGAAGTTGTTGTTGTTTTTCAATGTTGAGGTTGTTGTTGAATTTGATGGTGTTTTTCAATGTCGACGTTGTTGTTGAATTTGTTGGTGTTTTTCAATGTTGAAGTTGTTGTTGAATTTGTTGGTGTTTTTCAATGTTGAGGTTGTTGCTGTTTTTCAATGTTGAGGTTGTTGTTGAATTTGTTGTTGTTTTTCAATGCTGAGGTTGTTGTTGTTTTTAAATGTTGGGGTTGTTGTTGAATTTGTTGGTGTTTTTCAATTTTGAGGATGTTTTTGTTTTTCAATGTTGAGGTTGTTGTTGAATTTGTTGGTGTTTTTCCATGATGAGGTTGCTGTTGTTTTTCAAAGCTGAGGTTGTTGTTGAATTTGTTGGTGTTTTTCAATGTCGGGGTTGTTGTTGAATTTGTTGGTGTTTTTCTATGTTGAATTTTTTGTTGAATTTGTTGGTGTTTTTCAATGTTGAGGTTGTTGTTTTTCAATGTGGAGGTTGTTGTTGAATTTTTTGGCGTTTTTAAATGTTGAGGTTGTTGTTGAATTTGTTGGTGTTTTCAATGTTGAGGTTTTTGTTGAATTTGTTGGTGTTTTTCAATGTTGAAGTTGTTGTTGTTTTTCAATGTTGAGGTTGTTGTTGAATTTGATGGTGTTTTTCAATGTCGACGTTGTTGTTGAATTTGTTGGTGTTTTTCAATGTTGAAGTTGTTGTTGAATTTGTTGGTGTTTTTCAATGTTGAGGTTGTTGCTGTTTTTCAATGTTGAGGTTGTTGTTGAAATTGTTGGTGTTTTTAAATGTTGAGGTTGCTGTTGAATTTGTTGGTGTTTTTCAATGTTGAGGTTGTTGTTGTTTTTCAATTTGAGGTTGTTGTTGAATTTGTTGGTGTCCTTCAATGTTGAGGTTGTTGTTGAATTTGTTGGTGTTTTTCAATTTCGAGGTTGTTGTTGAATTTGTTAGTGTTTTTCAATGTTGAGCTTGTTGTTGAATTTGTTGGTGTTTTTCAATGTTGAGGTTGTTGTTGAATTTGTTGGTGTTTTTCAATGTTGAGGTTATTGTTGTTTTTCAATGTTGAGGTTGTTGTTGAATTTGTTGGTGTTTTTCAATGTTTAGGTTGTTGTTGTTTTTCAATGTTGAGGTTGTTGTTGAATTTGTTGGTGTTTTTCAATGTTGAGGTTGTTGTTGAATTTGTTGGTGTTTTTCAATGTTGAGGTTGTTGTTGTTTTTCAATGTTGAGGTTGTTGTTGAATTTGTTGGTGTTTTTCAATGTTGAGTTTGTTGTTGTTTTTCAATGTTGAGGTTGTTGTTGTTTTTCAATGTTGAGGTTGTTGTTGAATTTGTTGGTGTTTTTCAATGTTGAGGTTGTTGTTGTTTTTCAATGTTGAGGTTGTTGTTGAATTTGTTGGTGCTTTTCAATGCTGAGGTTGTTGTTGAATTTGTTGGTGTTTTTCAATGTTGAGGTTGTTGTTGTTTTTCAATGTTGAGGTTGTTGTTGAATTTGTTGGTGTTTTTCAATGTTGAGTTTGTTGTTGAATTTTTTGGTGTTTTTCAATTTCGAGGTTGTTGTTGAATTAGTTGGTGTTTTTCAATGTTGAGGTTGTTGTTGAATTTGTTGGTGTTTTTCAATGTTGAGGTTGTTGTTGAATTTGTTGGTGTTTTTCAATGTTGAGGTTGTTGTTGTTTTTCAATGTTGAGGTTGTTGTTGAATTTGTTGGTGTTTTTCAATGTTGAGGTTGTTGTTGTTTTTCAATGTTGAGGTTGTTGTTGAATTTGTTGGTGCTTTTCAATGTTGAGATTGTTGTTGAATTTGTTGGTGTTTTTCAATGTTGAGGTTGTTGTTGTTTTTCAATGTTGAGTTTGTTGTTGAATTTGTTGGTGTTTTTCAATGTTGAGTTTGTTGTTGAATTTGTTGGTGTTTTTCAATTTCGAGGTTGTTGTTGAATTTGTTAGTGTTTTTCAATGTTGAGGTTGTTGTTGAATTTGTTGGTGTTTTTCAATGTTGAGGTTGTTGTTGAATTTGTTGGTGTTTTTCAATGTTGAGGTTGTTGTTGTTTTTCAATGTTGAGGTTGTTGTTGTATTTGTTGGTATTTTTCAATTTCGAGGTTGTTGTTGAATTTGTTGGTGTTTTTCAATGTTGAAGTTGTTGTTGAATTTGTTGGTGTTTTTCAATGTTGAGGTTGTTGTTGTTTTTCAATGTTGAGGTTGTTGTTGAATTTGTTGGTGTTTTTCAATGTTTAGGTTGTTGTTGTTTTTCAATGTTGAGGTTGTTGTTGAATTTGTTGGTGTTTTTCAATGTTGAGGTTGTTGTTGAATTTGTTGGTGTTTTTCAATGTTTAGGTTGTTGTTGTTTTTCAATGTTGAGGTTGTTGTTGAATTTGTTGGTGTTTTTCAATGTTGAGTTTGTTGTTGTTTTTCAATGTTGAGGTTGTTGTTGTTTTTCAATGTTGAGGTTGTTGTTGAATTTGTTGGTGTTTTTCAATGTTGAGGTTGTTGTTGTTTTTCAATGTTGAGGTTGTTGTTGAATTTGTTGGTGCTTTTCAATGTTGAGGTTGTTGTTGAATTTGTTGGTGTTTTTCAATGTTGAGGTTGCTGTTGTTTTTCAATGTTGAGGTTGTTGTTGAATTTGTTGGTGTTTTTCAATGTTGAGTTTGTTGTTGAATTTTTTGGTGTTTTTCAATTTCGAGGTTGTTGTTGAATTTGTTGGTGTTTTTCAATGTTGAGGTTGCTGTTGAATTTGTTGGTGTTTTTCAATGTTGAGGTTGTTGTTGAATTTGTTGGTGTTTTTCAATGTTGAGGTTGTTGTTGTTTTTCAATGTTGAGGTTGTTGTTGAATTTGTTGGTGTTTTTCAATGTTTAGTTTGTTGTTGTTTTTCAATGTTGAGGTTGTTGTTGAATTTGTTGGTCTTTTTCAATGTTGAGGTTGTTGTTGTTTTTCAATGTTGAGGTTGTTGTTGAATTTGTTGGTGCTTTTCAATGTTGAGGTTGTTGGTGTTTTTCAATGTTCAGGTTGTTGTTGAATTTGTTGGTGTTTTTCAATGTTGAGGTTGTTGTTGAATTTGTTGGTGTTTTTCAATGTTGAGGTTGTTGTTGTTTTTCAATGTTGAGGTTGTTGTTGAGTTTGTTGGTGTTTTTTAATGTTGAGGTTGTTGTTTAAATTGTTGGTGTTTTTCAATTTTGAGGTTGTTGTTGAATTTGTTGGTGTTTTTCAATGCTGAGGTTGTTGTTGTTTTTAAATGTTGGGGTTGTTGTTGAATTTGTTGGTGTTTTTCAATTTTGAGGATGTTTTTGTTTTTCAATGTTGAGGTTGTTGTTGAATTTGTTGGTGTTTTTCCATGATGAGGTTGCTGTTGTTTTTCAAAGCTGAGGTTGTTGTTGAATTTGTTGGTGTTTTTCAATGTCGGGGTTGTTGTTGAATTTGTTGGTGTTTTTCTATGTTGAATTTTTTGTTGAATTTGTTTGTGTTCTTCAATGTTGAGGTTGTTGTTGAATTTGTTGGTGTTTTCAATGTTGAGGTTTTTGTTGAATTTGTTGGTGTTTTTCAATGTTGAAGTTGTTGTTGTTTTTCAATGTTGAGGTTGTTGTTGAATTTGATGGTGTTTTTCAATGTCGACGTTGTTGTTGAATTTGTTGGTGTTTTTCAATGTTGAAGTTGTTGTTGAATTTGTTGGTGTTTTTCAATGTTGAGGTTGTTGCTGTTTTTCAATGTTGAGGTTGTTGTTGAATTTGTTGGTGTTTTTAAATGTTGAGGTTGCTGTTGAATTTGTTGGTGTTTTTCAATGTTGAGGTTGTTGTTGTTTTTCAATTTGAGGTTGTTGTTGAATTTGTTGGTGCCTTTCAATGTTGAGGTTGTTGTTGAATTTGTTGGTGTTTTTCAATTTCGAGGTTGTTGTTGAATTTGTTAGTGTTTTTCAATGTTGAGCTTGTTGTTGAATTTGTTGGTGTTTTTCAATGTTGAGGTTGTTGTTGAATTTGTTGGTGTTTTTCAATGTTGAGGTTATTGTTGTTTTTCAATGTTGAGGTTGTTGTTGAATTTGTTGGTGTTTTTCAATGTTTAGGTTGTTGTTGTTTTTCAAGTTGAGGTTGTTGTTGAATTTGTTGGTGTTTTTCAATGTTGAGGTTGTTGTTGAATTTGTTGGTGTTTTTCAATGTTGAGTTTGTTGTTGTTTTTCAATGTTGAGGTTGTTGTTGAATTTGTTGGTGTTTTTCAATGTTTAGTTTGTTGTTGTTTTTCAATGTTGAGGTTGTTGTTGAATTTGTTGGTGTTTTTCAATGTTGAGTTTGTTGTTGAATTTTTTGGTGTTTTTCAATTTCGAGGTTGTTTTTGAATTTGTTGGTGTTTTTCAATGTTGAGGTTGCTGTTGAATTTGTTGGTGTTTTTCAATGTTGAGGTTGTTGTTGAATTTGTTGGTGTTTTTCAATGTTGAGGTTGTTGTTGTTTTTCAATGTTGAGGTTGTTGTTGAATTTGTTGGTGTTTTTCAATGTTTAGTTTGTTGTTGTTTTTCAATGTTGAGGTTGTTGTTGAATTTGTTGGTGTTTTTCAATGTTGAGGTTGTTGTTGTTTTTCAATGTTGAGGTTGTTGTTGAATTTGTTGGTCCTTTTCAATGTTGAGGTTTTTGGTGTTTTTCAATGTTCAGGTTGTTGTTGAATTTGTTGGTGTTTTTCAATGTTGAGGTTGTTGTTGAATTTGTTGGTGTTTTTCAATGTTGAGGTTGTTGTTGTTTTTCAATGTTGAGGTTGTTGTTGAGTTTGTTGGTGTTTTTCAATGTTGAGGTTGTTGTTGTTTTTAAATGTTGGGGTTGTTGTTGAATTTGTTGGTGTTTTTCAATTTTGAGGATGTTTTTGTTTTTCAATGTTGAGGTTGTTGTTGAATTTGTTGGTGTTTTTCCATGATGAGGTTGCTGTTGTTTTTCAAAGCTGAGGTTGTTGTTGAATTTGTTGGTGTTTTTCAATGTCGGGGTTGTTGTTGAATTTGTTGGTGTTTTTCTATGTTGAATTTTTTGTTGAATTTGTTGGTGTTTTTCAATGTTGAGGTTGTTGTTTTTCAATGTGGAGGTTGTTGTTGAATTTTTTGGCGTTTTTAAATGTTGAGGTTGTTGTTGAATTTGTTGGTGTTTTCAATGTTGAGGTTTTTGTTCAATTTGTTGGTGTTTTTCAATGTTGAAGTTGTTGTTGTTTTTCAATGTTGAGGTTGTTGTTGAATTTGATGGTGTTTTTCAATGTCGACGTTGTTGTTGAATTTGTTGGTGTTTTTCAATGTTGAAGTTGTTGTTGAATTTGTTGGTGTTTTTCAATGTTGAGGTTGTTGCTGTTTTTCAATGTTGAGGTTGTTGTTGAATTTGTTGGTGTTTTTCAATGTTGAGATTGTTGTTGTTTTTCAATGTTGAGGTTGTTGTTGAAATTGTTTGTGTTTTTAAATGTTGAGGTTGCTGTTGAATTTGTTGGTGTTTTTCAATGTTGAGGTTGTTGTTGTTTTTCAATTTGAGGTTGTTGTTGAATTTGTTGGTGTCTTTCAATGTTGAGGTTGTTGTTGAATTTGTTGGTGTTTTTCAATTTCGAGGTTGTTGTTGAATTTGTTAGTGTTTTTCAATGTTGAGCTTGTTGTTGAATTTGTTGGTGTTTTTCAATGTTGAGGTTGTTGTTGAATTTGTTGGTGTTTTTCAATGTTGAGGTTATTGTTGTTTTTCAATGTTGAGGTTGTTGTTGAATTTGTTGGTGTTTTTCAATGTTTAGGTTGTTGTTGTTTTTCAATGTTGAGGTTGTTGTTGAATTTGTTGGTGTTTTTCAATGTTGAGGTTGTTGTTGAATTTGTTGGTGTTTTTCAATGTTGAGGTTGTTGTTGTTTTTCAATGTTGAGGTTGTTGTTGAATTTGTTGGTGTTTTTCAATGTTGAGTTTGTTGTTGTTTTTCAATGTTGAGGTTGTTGTTGTTTTTCAATGTTGAGGTTGTTGTTGAATTTGTTGGTGTTTTTCAATGTTGAGGTTGTTGTTGTTTTTCAATGTTGAGGTTGTTGTTGAATTTGTTGGTGCTTTTCAATGCTGAGGTTGTTGTTGAATTTGTTGGTGTTTTTCAATGTTGAGGTTGTTGTTGTTTTTCAATGTTGAGGTTGTTGTTGAATTTGTTGGTGTTTTTCAATGTTGAGTTTGTTGTTGAATTTTTTGGTGTTTTTCAATTTCGAGGTTGTTGTTGAATTTGTTGGTGTTTTTCAATGTTGAGGTTGTTGTTGAATTTGTTGGTGTTTTTCAATGTTGAGGTTGTTGTTGAATTTGTTGGTGTTTTTCAATGTTGAGGTTGTTGTTGTTTTTCAATGTTGAGGTTGTTGTTGAATTTGTTGGTGTTTTTCAATGTTGAGGTTGTTGTTGTTTTTCAATGTTGAGGTTGTTGTTGAATTTGTTGGTGCTTTTCAATATTGAGATTGTTGTTGAATTTGTTGGTGTTTTTCAATGTTGAGGTTGTTGTTGAATTTGTTGGTGTTTTTCAATGTTGAGGTTATTGTTGTTTTTCAATGTTGAGGTTGTTGTTGAATTTGTTGGTGTTTTTCAATGTTTAGGTTGTTGTTGTTTTTCAATGTTGAGGTTGTTGTTGAATTTGTTGGTGTTTTTCAATGTTGAGGTTGTTGTTGAATTTGTTGGTGTTTTTCAATGTTGAGGTTGTTGTTGTTTTTCAATGTTGAGGTTGTTGTTGAATTTGTTGGTGTTTTTCAATGTTGAGTTTGTTGTTGTTTTTCAATGTTGAGGTTGTTGTTGTTTTTCAATGTTGAGGTTGTTGTTGAATTTGTTGGTGTTTTTCAATGTTGAGGTTGTTGTTGTTTTTCAATGTTGAGGTTGTTGTTGAATTTGTTGGTGCTTTTCAATGCTGAGGTTGTTGTTGAATTTGTTGGTGTTTTTCAATGTTGAGGTTGTTGTTGTTTTTCAATGTTGAGGTTGTTGTTGAATTTGTTGGTGTTTTTCAATGTTGAGTTTGTTGTTGAATTTTTTGGTGTTTTTCAATTTCGAGGTTGTTGTTGAATTTGTTGGTGTTTTTCAATGTTGAGGTTGTTGTTGAACTTGTTGGTGTTTTTCAATGTTGAGGTTGTTGTTGAATTTGTTGGTGTTTTTCAATGTTGAGGTTGTTGTTGTTTTTCAATGTTGAGGTTGTTGTTGAATTTGTTGGTGTTTTTCAATGTTGAGGTTGTTGTTGTTTTTCAATGTTGAGGTTGTTGTTGAATTTGTTGGTGCTTTTCAATATTGAGATTGTTGTTGAATTTGTTGGTGTTTTTCCATGTTGAGGTTGTTGTTGTTTTTCAATGTTGAGTTTGTTGTTGAATTTGTTGGTGTTTTTCAATTTCGAGGTTGTTGTTGAATTTGTTAGTGTTTTTCAATGTTGAGGTTGTTGTTGAATTTGTTGGTGTTTTTCAATGTTGAGTTTGTTGTTGAATTTGTTGGTGTTTTTCAATTTCGAGGTTGTTGTTGAATTTGTTAGTGTTTTTCAATGTTGAGGTTGTTGTTGAATTTGTTGGTGTTTTTCAATGTTGAGGTTGTTGTTGAATTTGTTGGTGTTTTTCAATGTTGAGGTTGTTGTTGTTTTTCAATGTTGAGGTTGTTGTTGTATTTGTTGGTATTTTTCAATTTCGAGGTTGTTGTTGAATTTGTTGGTGTTTTTCAATGTTGAAGTTGTTGTTGAATTTGTTGGTGTTTTTCAATGTTGAGGTTGTTGTTTTTCAATGTTGAGGTTGTTGTTGAATTTGTTGGTGTTTTTCAATGTTTAGGTTGTTGTTGTTTTTCAATGTTGAGGTTGTTGTTGAATTTGTTGGTGTTTTTCAATGTTGAGGTTGTTGTTGAATTTGTTGGTGTTTTTCAATGTTGAGGTTGTTGTTGTTTTTCAATGTTGAGGTTGTTGTTGAATTTGTTGGTGTTTTTCAATGTTGAGTTTGTTGTTGTTTTTCAATGTTGAGGTTGTTGTTGTTTTTCAATGTTGAGGTTGTTGTTGAATTTGTTGGTGTTTTTCAATGTTGAGGTTGTTGTTGTTTTTCAATTTTGAGGTTGTTGTTGAATTTGTTGGTGCTTTTCAATGTTGAGGTTGTTGTTGAATTTGTTGGTGTTTTTCAATGTTGAGGTTGTTGTTGTTTTTCAATGTTGAGGTTGTTGTTGAATTTGTTGGTGTTTTTCAATGTTGAGTTTGTTGTTGTTTTTCAATGTTGAGGTTGTTGTTGAATTTGTTGGTGTTTTTAAATGTTGAGGTTGTTGTTGAATTTGTTGGTGTTTTTCCATGATGAGGTTGCTGTTGTTTTTCAAAGCTGAGGTTGTTGTTGAATTTGTTGGTGTTTTTCAATGTCGGGGTTGTTGTTGAATTTGTTGGTGTTTTTCTATGTTGAATTTTTTGTTGAATTTGTTGGTGTTTTTCAATGTTGAGGTTGTTGTTTTTCAATGTGGAGGTTGTTGTTGAATTTTTTGGCGTTTTTAAATGTTGAGGTTGTTGTTGAATTTGTTGGTGTTTTCAATGTTGAGGTTTTTGTTCAATTTGTTGGTGTTTTTCAATGTTGAAGTTGTTGTTGTTTTTCAATGTTGAGGTTGTTGTTGAATTTGATGGTGTTTTTCAATGTCGACGTTGTTGTTGAATTTGTTGGTGTTTTTCAATGTTGAAGTTGTTGTTGAATTTGTTGGTGTTTTTCAATGTTGAGGTTGTTGCTGTTTTTCAATGTTGAGGTTGTTGTTGAATTTGTTGGTGTTTTTCAATGTTGAGATTGTTGTTGTTTTTCAATGTTGAGGTTGTTGTTGAAATTGTTTGTGTTTTTAAATATTGAGGTTGCTGTTGAATTTGTTGGTGTTTTTCAATGTTGAGGTTGTTGTTGTTTTTCAATTTGAGGTTGTTGTTGAATTTGTTGGTGTCTTTCAATGTTGAGGTTGTTGTTGAATTTGTTGGTGTTTTTCAATTTCGAGGTTGTTGTTGAATTTGTTAGTGTTTTTCAATGTTGAGCTTGTTGTTGAATTTGTTGGTGTTTTTCAATGTTGAGGTTGTTGTTGAATTTGTTGGTGTTTTTCAATGTTGAGGTTATTGTTGTTTTTCAATGTTGAGGTTGTTGTTGAATTTGTTGGTGTTTTTCAATGTTTAGGTTGTTGTTGTTTTTCAATGTTGAGGTTGTTGTTGAATTTGTTGGTGTTTTTCAATGTTGAGGTTGTTGTTGAATTTGTTGGTGTTTTTCAATGTTGAGGTTGTTGTTGTTTTTCAATGTTGAGGTTGTTGTTGAATTTGTTGGTGTTTTTCAATGTTGAGTTTGTTGTTGTTTTTCAATGTTGAGGTTGTTGTTGTTTTTCAATGTTGAGGTTGTTGTTGAATTTGTTGGTGTTTTTCAATGTTGAGGTTGTTGTTGTTTTTCAATGTTGAGGTTGTTGTTGAATTTGTTGGTGCTTTTCAATGCTGAGGTTGTTGTTGAATTTGTTGGTGTTTTTCAATGTTGAGGTTGTTGTTGTTTTTCAATGTTGAGGTTGTTGTTGAATTTGTTGGTGTTTTTCAATGTTGAGTTTGTTGTTGAATTTTTTGGTGTTTTTCAATTTCGAGGTTGTTGTTGAATTTGTTGGTGTTTTTCAATGTTGAGGTTGTTGTTGAATTTGTTGGTGTTTTTCAATGTTGAGGTTGTTGTTGAATTTGTTGGTGTTTTTCAATGTTGAGGTTGTTGTTGTTTTTCAATGTTGAGGTTGTTGTTGAATTTGTTGGTGTTTTTCAATGTTGAGGTTGTTGTTGTTTTTCAATGTTGAGGTTGTTGTTGAATTTGTTGGTGCTTTTCAATATTGAGATTGTTGTTGAATTTGTTGGTGTTTTTCAATGTTGAGGTTGTTGTTGAATTTGTTGGTGTTTTTCAATGTTGAGATTGTTGTTGTTTTTCAATGTTGAGGTTGTTGTTGAAATTGTTTGTGTTTTTAAATGTTGAGGTTGCTGTTGAATTTGTTGGTGTTTTCCAATGTTGAGGTTGTTGTTGTTTTTCAATTTGAGGTTGTTGTTGAATTTGTTGGTGTCTTTCAATGTTGAGGTTGTTGTTGAATTTGTTGGTGTTTTTCAATTTCGAGGTTGTTGTTGAATTTGTTAGTGTTTTTCAATGTTGAGCTTGTTGTTGAATTTGTTGGTGTTTTTCAATGTTGAGGTTGTTGTTGAATTTGTTGGTGTTTTTCAATGTTGAGGTTATTGTTGTTTTTCAATGTTGAGGTTGTTGTTGAATTTGTTGGTGTTTTTCAATGTTTAGGTTGTTGTTGTTTTTCAATGTTGAGGTTGTTGTTGAATTTGTTGGTGTTTTTCAATGTTGAGGTTGTTGTTGAATTTGTTGGTGTTTTTCAATGTTGAGGTTGTTGTTGTTTTTCAATGTTGAGGTTGTTGTTGAATTTGTTGGTGTTTTTCAATGTTGAGTTTGTTGTTGTTTTTCAATGTTGAGGTTGTTGTTGTTTTTCAATGTTGAGGTTGTTGTTGAATTTGTTGGTGTTTTTCAATGTTGAGGTTGTTGTTGTTTTTCAATGTTGAGGTTGTTGTTGAATTTGTTGGTGCTTTTCAATGCTGAGGTTGTTGTTGAATTTGTTGGTGTTTTTCAATGTTGAGGTTGCTGTTGTTTTTCAATGTTGAGGTTGTTGTTGAATTGTTGGTGTTTTTCAATGTGAGTTTGTTGTTGAATTTTTTGGTGTTTTTCAATTTCGAGGTTGTTGTTGAATTTGTTGGTGTTTTCCAATGTTGAGGTTGTTGTTGAATTTGTTGGTGTTTTTCAATGTTGAGGTTGTTGTTGAATTTGTTGGTGTTTTTCAATGTTGAGGTTGTTGTTGTTTTTCAATGTTGAGGTTGTTGTTGAATTTGTTGGTGTTTTTCAATGTTGAGGTTGTTGTTGTTTTTCAATGTTGAGGTTGTTGTTGAATTTGTTGGTGCTTTTCAATATTGAGATTGTTGTTGAATTTGTTGGTGTTTTTCAATGTTGAGGTTGTTGTTGAATTTGTTGGTGTTTTTCAATGTTGAGGTTATTGTTGTTTTTCAATGTTGAGGTTGTTGTTGAATTTGTTGGTGTTTTTCAATGTTTAGGTTGTTGTTGTTTTTCAATGTTGAGGTTGTTGTTGAATTTGTTGGTGTTTTTCAATGTTGAGGTTGTTGTTGAATTTGTTGGTGTTTTTCAATGTTGAGGTTGTTGTTGTTTTTCAATGTTGAGGTTGTTGTTGAATTTGTTGGTGTTTTTCAATGTTGAGTTTGTTGTTGTTTTTCAATGTTGAGGTTGTTGTTGTTTTTCAATGTTGAGGTTGTTGTTGAATTTGTTGGTGTTTTTCAATGTTGAGGTTGTTGTTGTTTTTCAATGTTGAGGTTGTTGTTGAATTTGTTGGTGCTTTTCAATGCTGAGGTTGTTGTTGAATTTGTTGGTGTTTTTCAATGTTGAGGTTGTTGTTGTTTTTCAATGTTGAGGTTGTTGTTGAATTTGTTGGTGTTTTTCAATGTTGAGTTTGTTGTTGAATTTTTTGGTGTTTTTCAATTTCGAGTGGTTGTTGTTGAATTTGTTGGTGTTTTTCAATGTTGAGGTTGTTGTTGAATTTGTTGGTGTTTTTCAATGTTGAGGTTGTTGTTGAATTTGTTGGTGTTTTTCAATGTTGAGGTTGTTGTTGTTTTTCAATGTTGAGGTTGTTGTTGAATTTGTTGGTGTTTTTCAATGTTGAGGTTGTTGTTGTTTTTCAATGTTGAGGTTGTTGTTGAATTTGTTGGTGCTTTTCAATATTGAGATTGTTGTTGAATTTGTTGGTGTTTTTCCATGTTGAGGTTGTTGTTGTTTTTCAATGTTGAGTTTGTTGTTGAATTTGTTGGTGTTTTTCAATGTTGAGTTTGTTGTTGAATTTGTTGGTGTTTTTCAATTTCGAGGTTGTTGTTGAATTTGTTAGTGTTTTTCAATGTTGAGGTTGTTGTTGAATTTGTTGGTGTTATTCAATGTTGAGGTTGTTGTTGAATTTGTTGGTGTTTTTCAATGTTGAGGTTGTTGTTGTTTTTCAATGTTGAGGTTGTTGTTGTATTTGTTGGTATTTTTCAATTTCGAGGTTGTTGTTGAATTTGTTGGTGTTTTTCAATGTTGAAGTTGTTGTTGAATTTGTTGGTGTTTTTCAATGTTGAGGTTGTTGTTTTTCAATGTTGAGGTTGTTGTTGAATTTGTTGGTGTTTTTCAATGTTTAGGTTGTTGTTGTTTTTCAATGTTGAGGTTGTTGTTGAATTTGTTGGTGTTTTTCAATGTTGAGGTTGTTGTTGAATTTGTTGGTGTTTTTCAATGTTGAGGTTGTTGTTGTTTTTCAATGTTGAGGTTGTTGTTGAATTTGTTGGTGTTTTTCAATGTTGAGTTTGTTGTTGTTTTTCAATGTTGAGGTTGTTGTTGTTTTTCAATGTTGAGGTTGTTGTTGAATTTGTTGGTGTTTTTCAATGTTGAGGTTGTTGTTGTTTTTCAATTTTGAGGTTGTTGTTGAATTTGTTGGTGCTTTTCAATGTTGAGGTTGTTGTTGAATTTGTTGGTGTTTTTCAATGTTGAGGTTGTTGTTGTTTTTCAATGTTGAGGTTGTTGTTGAATTTGTTGGTGTTTTTCAATGTTGAGTTTGTTGTTGTTTTTCAATGTTGAGGTTGTTGTTGAATTTGTTGGTGTTTTTAAATGTTGAGGTTGTTGTTGAATTTGTTGGTGTTTTTCCATGATGAGGTTGCTGTTGTTTTTCAAAGCTGAGGTTGTTGTTGAATTTGTTGGTGTTTTTCAATGTCGGGGTTGTGTTGAATTTGTTGGTGTTTTTCTATGTTGAATTTTTTGTTGAATTTGTTGGTGTTTTTTCAATGTTGAGGTTGTTGTTTTTCAATGTGGAGGTTGTTGTTGAATTTTTTGGCGTTTTTAAATGTTGAGGTTGTTGTTGAATTTGTTGGTGTTTTCAATGTTGAGGTTTTTGTTCAATTTGTTGGTGTTTTTCAATGTTGAAGTTGTTGTTGTTTTTCAATGTTGAGGTTGTTGTTGAATTTGATGGTGTTTTTCAATGTCGACGTTGTTGTTGAATTTGTTGGTGTTTTTCAATGTTGAAGTTGTTGTTGAATTTGTTGGTGTTTTTCAATGTTGAGGTTGTTGCTGTTTTTCAATGTTGAGGTTGTTGTTGAATTTGTTGGTGTTTTTCAATGTTGAGATTGTTGTTGTTTTTCAATGTTGAGGTTGTTGTTGAAATTGTTTGTGTTTTTAAATGTTGAGGTTGCTGTTGAATTTGTTGGTGTTTTTCAATGTTGAGGTTGTTGTTGTTTTTCAATTTGAGGTTGTTGTTGAATTTGTTGGTGTCTTTCAATGTTGAGGTTGTTGTTGAATTTGTTGGTGTTTTTCAATTTCGAGGTTGTTGTTGAATTTGTTAGTGTTTTTCAATGTTGAGCTTGTTGTTGAATTTGTTGGTGTTTTTCAATGTTGAGGTTGTTGTTGAATTTGTTGGTGTTTTTCAATGTTGAGGTTATTGTTGTTTTTCAATGTTGAGGTTGTTGTTGAATTTGTTGGTGTTTTTCAATGTTTAGGTTGTTGTTGTTTTTCAATGTTGAGGTTGTTGTTGAATTTGTTGGTGTTTTTCAATGTTGAGGTTGTTGTTGAATTTGTTGGTGTTTTTCAATGTTGAGGTTGTTGTTGTTTTTCAATGTTGAGGTTGTTGTTGAATTTGTTGGTGTTTTTCAATGTTGAGTTTGTTGTTGTTTTTCAATGTTGAGGTTGTTGTTGTTTTTCAATGTTGAGGTTGTTGTTGAATTTGTTGGTGTTTTTCAATGTTGAGGTTGTTGTTGTTTTTCAATGTTGAGGTTGTTGTTGAATTTGTTGGTGCTTTTCAATGCTGAGGTTGTTGTTGAATTTGTTGGTGTTTTTCAATGTTGAGGTTGTTGTTGTTTTTCAATGTTGAGGTTGTTGTTGAATTTGTTGGTGTTTTTCAATGTTGAGTTTGTTGTTGAATTTTTTGGTGTTTTTCAATTTCGAGGTTGTTGTTGAATTTGTTGGTGTTTTTCAATGTTGAGGTTGTTGTTGAATTTGTTGGTGTTTTTCAATGTTGAGGTTGTTGTTGAATTTGTTGGTGTTTTTCAATGTTGAGGTTGTTGTTGTTTTTCAATGTTGAGGTTGTTGTTGAATTTGTTGGTGTTTTTCAATGTTGAGGTTGTTGTTGTTTTTCAATGTTGAGGTTGTTGTTGAATTTGTTGGTGCTTTTCAATATTGAGATTGTTGTTGAATTTGTTGGTGTTTTTCAATGTTGAGGTTGTTGTTGAATTTGTTGGTGTTTTTCAATGTTGAGGTTATTGTTGTTTTTCAATGTTGAGGTTGTTGTTGAATTTGTTGGTGTTTTTCAATGTTTAGGTTGTTGTTGTTTTTCAATGTTGAGGTTGTTGTTGAATTTGTTGGTGTTTTTCAATGTTGAGGTTGTTGTTGAATTTGTTGGTGTTTTTCAATGTTGAGGTTGTTGTTGTTTTTCAATGTTGAGGTTGTTGTTGAATTTGTTGGTGTTTTTCAATGTTGAGTTTGTTGTTGTTTTTCAATGTTGAGGTTGTTGTTGTTTTTCAATGTTGAGGTTGTTGTTGAATTTGTTGGTGTTTTTCAATGTTGAGGTTGTTGTTGTTTTTCAATGTTGAGGTTGTTGTTGAATTTGTTGGTGCTTTTCAATGCTGAGGTTGTTGTTGAATTTGTTGGTGTTTTTCAATGTTGAGGTTGTTGTTGTTTTTCAATGTTGAGGTTGTTGTTGAATTTGTTGGTGTTTTTCAATGTTGAGTTTGTTGTTGAATTTTTTGGTGTTTTTCAATTTCGAGGTTGTTGTTGAATTTGTTGGTGTTTTTCAATGTTGAGGTTGTTGTTGAATTTGTTGGTGTTTTTCAATGTTGAGGTTGTTGTTGAATTTGTTGGTGTTTTTCAATGTTGAGGTTGTTGTTGTTTTTCAATGTTGAGGTTGTTGTTGAATTTGTTGGTGTTTTTCAATGTTGAGGTTGTTGTTGTTTTTCAATGTTGAGGTTGTTGTTGAATTTGTTGGTGCTTTTCAATATTGAGATTGTTGTTGAATTTGTTGGTGTTTTTCCATGTTGAGGTTGTTGTTGTTTTTCAATGTTGAGTTTGTTGTTGAATTTGTTGGTGTTTTTCAATGTTGAGTTTGTTGTTGAATTTGTTGGTGTTTTTCAATTTCGAGGTTGTTGTTGAATTTGTTAGTGTTTTTCAATGTTGAGGTTGTTGTTGAATTTGTTGGTGTTTTTCAATGTTGAGGTTGTTATTGAATTTGTTGGTGTTTTTCAATGTTGAGGTTGTTGTTGTTTTTCAATGTTGAGGTTGTTGTTGTATTTGTTGGTATTTTTCAATTTCGAGGTTGTTGTTGAATTTGTTGGTGTTTTTCAATGTTGAAGTTGTTGTTGAATTTGTTGGTGTTTTTCAATGTTGAGGTTGTTGTTTTTCAATGTTGAGGTTGTTGTTGAATTTGTTGGTGTTTTTCAATGTTTAGGTTGTTGTTGTTTTTCAATGTTGAGGTTGTTGTTGAATTTGTTGGTGTTTTTCAATGTTGAGGTTGTTGTTGAATTTGTTGGTGTTTTTCAATGTTGAGGTTGTTGTTGTTTTTCAATGTTGAGGTTGTTGTTGAATTTGTTGGTGTTTTTCAATGTTGAGTTTGTTGTTGTTTTTCAATGTTGAGGTTGTTGTTGTTTTTCAATGTTGAGGTTGTTGTTGAATTTGTTGGTGTTTTTCAATGTTGAGGTTGTTGTTGTTTTTCAATTTTGAGGTTGTTGTTGAATTTGTTGGTGCTTTTCAATGTTGAGGTTGTTGTTGAATTTGTTGGTGTTTTTCAATGTTGAGGTTGTTGTTGTTTTTCAATGTTGAGGTTGTTGTTGAATTTGTTGGTGTTTTTCAATGTTGAGTTTGTTGTTGAATTTTTTGGTGTTTTTCAATTTCGAGGTTGTTGTTGAATTTGTTGGTGTTTTTCAATGTTGAGGTTGCTGTTGAATTTGTTGGTGTTTTTCAATGTTGAGGTTGTTGTTGAATTTGTTGGTGTTTTTCAATGTTGAGGTTGTTGTTGTTTTTCAATGTTGAGGTTGTTGTTGAATTTGTTGGTGTTTTTCAATGTATAGTTTGTTGTTGTTTTTCAATGTTGAGGTTGTTGTTGAATTTGTTGGTGTTTTTCAATGTTGAGGTTGTTGTTGTTTTTCAATGTTGAGGTTGTTGTTGAATGTGTTGGTGCTTTTCAATGTTGAGGTTGTTGGTGTTTTTCAATGTTCAGGTTGTTGTTGAATTTATTGGTGTTTTTCAATGTTGAGGTTGTTGTTGAATTTGTTGGTGTTTTTCAATGTTGAGGTTGTTGTTGTTTTTCAATGTTGAGGTTGTTGTTGAGTTTGTTGGTGTTTTTTAATGTTGAGGTTGTTGTTTAAATTGTTGGTGTTTTTCAATTTTGAGGTTGTTGTTGAATTTGTTGGTGTTTTTCAATTTTGAGGATGTTTTTGTTTTTCAATGTTGAGGTTGTTGTTGAATTTGTTGGTGTTTTTCCATGATGAGTTTGCTGTTGTTTTTCAAAGCTGAAGTTGTTGTTGAATTTGTTGGTGTTTTTCAATGTCGGGGTTGTTGTTGAATTTGTTGGTGTTTTTCTATGTTGAATTTTTTGTTGAATTTGTTGGTGTTTTTCAATGTGGAAGTTGTTGTTGTTTTTCAATGTTGAGTTTGTTGTTGAATTTGATGGTGTTTTTCAATGTCGACGTTGTTGTTGAATTTGTTGGTGTTTTTCAATGTTGAAGTTGTTGTTGAATTTGTTGGTGTTTTTCAATGTTGAGGTTGTTGCTGTTTTTCAATGTTGAGGTTGTTGTTGAAATTGTTGGTGTTTTTAAATGTTGAGGTTGCTGTTGAATTTGTTGGTGTTTTTCAATGTTGAGGTTGTTGTTGTTTTTCAATTTGAGGTTGTTGTTGAATTTGTTGGTGCCTTTCAATGTTGAGGTTGTTGTTGAATTTGTTGGTGTTTTTCAATTTCGAGGTTGTTGTTGAATTTGTTAGTGTTTTTCAATGTTGAGCTTCTTGTTGAATTTGTTGGTGTTTTTCAATGTTGAGGTTGTTGTTGAATTTGTTGGTATTTTTCAATGTTGAGGTTATTGTTGTTTTTCAATGTTGAGGTTGTTGTTGAATTTGTTGGTGTTTTTCAATGTTTAGGTTGTTGTTGTTTTTCAATGTTGAGGTTGTTGTTGAATTTGTTGGTGTTTTTCAATGTTGAGGTTGTTGTTGAATTTGTTGGTGTTTTTCAATGTTGAGGTTGTTGTTGTTTTTCAATGTTGAGGTTGTTGTTGAATTTGTTGGTGTTTTTCAATGTTGAGTTTGTTGTTGTTTTTCAATGTTGAGGTTGTTGTTGTTTTTCAATGTTGAGGTTGTTGTTGAATTTGTTGGTGTTTTTCAATGTCGACGTTGTTGTTGAATTTGTTGGTGTTTTTCAATGTTGAAGTTATTGTTGAGTTTGTTGGTGTTTTTCAATGTTGAGGTTGTTGCTGTTTTTCCATGTTGAGGTTGTTGTTGAATTTGTTGGTGTTTTTCAATGTTGAGATTGTTGTTGTTTTTCAATGTTGAGGTTGTTGTTGAAATTGTTGGTGTTTTTAAATGTTGAGGTTGCTGTTGAATTTGTTGGTGTTTTTCAATGTTGAGGTTGTTGTTGTTTTTCAATTTGAGGTTGTTGTTGAATTTGTTGGTGTCTTTCAATGTTGAGGTTGTTGTTGAATTTGTTGGTGTTTTTCAATTTCGAGGTTGTTGTTGAATTTGTTAGTGTTTTTCAATGTTGAGCTTGTTGTTGAATTTGTTGGTGTTTTTCAATGTTGAGGTTGTTGTTGAATTTGTTGGTGTTTTTCAATGTTGAGGTAATTGTTGTTTTTCAATGTTGAGGTTGTTGTTGAATTTGTTGGTGTTTTTCAATGTTTAGGTTGTTGTTGTTTTTCAATGTTGAGGTTGTTGTTGAATTTGTTGGTGTTTTTCAATGTTGAGGTTGTTGTTGAATTTGTTGGTGTTTTTCAATGTTGAGGTTGTTGTTGTTTTTCAATGTTGAGGTTGTTGTTGAATTTGTTGGTGTTTTTCAATGTTGAGTTTGTTGTTGTTTTTCAATGTTGAGGTTGTTGTTGTTTTTCAATGTTGAGGTTGTTGTTGAATTTGTTGGTGTTTTTCAATGTTGAGGTTGTTGTTGTTTTTCAATGTTGAGGTTGTTGTTGAATTTGTTGGTGCTTTTCAATGCTGAGGTTGTTGTTGAAGTTGTTGGTGTTTTTCAATGTTGAGGTTGTTGTTGTTTTTCAATGTTGAGGTTGTTGTTGAATTTGTTGGTGTTTTTCAATGTTGAGTTTGTTGTTGAATTTTTTGGTGTTTTTCAATTTCGAGGTTGTTGTTGAATTTGTTGGTGTTTTTCAATGTTGAGGTTGTTGTTGAATTTGTTGGTGTTTTTCAATGTTGAGGTTGTTGTTGAATTTGTTGGTGTTTTTCAATGTTGAGGTTGTTGTTGTTTTTCAATGTTGAGGTTGTTGTTGAATTTGTTGGTGTTTTTCAATGTTGAGGTTGTTGTTGTTTTTCAATGTTGAGGTTGTTGTTGAATTTGTTGGTGCTTTTCAATGTTGAGATTGTTGTTGAATTTGTTGGTGTTTTTCAATGTTGAGGTTGTTGTTGTTTTTCAATGTTGAGTTTGTTGTTGAATTTGTTGGTGTTTTTCAATGTTGAGTTTGTTGTTGAATTTGTTGGTGTTTTTCAATTTCGAGGTTGTTGTTGAATTTGTTAGTGTTTTTCAATGTTGAGGTTGTTGTTGAATTTGTTGGTGTTTTTCAATGTTGAGGTTGTTGTTGAATTTGTTGGTGTTTTTCAATGTTGAGGTTGTTGTTGTTTTTCAATGTTGAGGTTGTTGTTGTATTTGTTGGTATTTTTCAATTTCGAGGTTGTTGTTGAATTTGTTGGTGTTTTTCAATGTTGAAGTTGTTGTTGAATTTGTTGGTGTTTTTCAATGTTGAGGTTGTTGTTGTTTTTCAATGTTGAGGTTGTTGTTGAATTTGTTGGTGTTTTTCAATGTTTAGGTTGTTGTTGTTTTTCAATGTTGAGGTTGTTGTTGAATTTATTGGTGTTTTTCAATGTTGAGGTTGTTGTTGAATTTGTTGGTGTTTTTCAATGTTGAGGTTGTTGTTGTTTTTCAATGTTGAGGTTGTTGTTGAATTTGTTGGTGTTTTTCAATGTTGAGTTTGTTGTTGTTTTTCAATGTTGAGGTTGTTGTTGTTTTTCAATGTTGAGGTTGTTGTTGAATTTGTTGGTGTTTTTCAATGTTGAGGTTGTTGTTGTTTTTCAATGTTGAGGTTGTTGTTGAATTTGTTGGTGCTTTTCAATGTTGAGGTTGTTGTTGAATTTGTTGGTGTTTTTCAATGTTGAGGTTGTTGTTGTTTTTCAATGCTGAGGTTGTTGTTGAATTTGTTGGTGTTTTTCAATGTTGAGTTTGTTGTTGTTTTTCAATGTTGAGGTTGTTGTTGTTTTTCAATGTTGAGGTTGTTGTTGAATTTGTTGGTGTTTTTCAATGTTGAGGTTGTTGTTGTTTTTCAATGTTGAGGTTGTTGTTGAATTTGTTGGTGCTTTTCAATGCTGAGGTTGTTGTTGAATTTGTTGGTGTTTTTCAATGTTGAGGTTGTTGTTGTTTTTCAATGTTGAGGTTGTTGTTGAATTTGTTGGTGTTTTTCAATGTTGAGTTTGTTGTTGAATTTTTTGGTGTTTTTCAATTTCGAGGTTGTTGTTGAATTTGTTGGTGTTTTTCAATGTTGAGGTTGTTGTTGAATTTGTTGGTGTTTTTCAATGTTGAGGTTGTTGTTGAATTTGTTGGTGTTTTTCAATGTTGAGGTTGTTGTTGTTTTTCAATGTTGAGGTTGTTGTTGAATTTGTTGGTGTTTTTCAATGTTGAGGTTGTTGTTGTTTTTCAATGTTGAGGTTGTTGTTGAATTTGTTGGTGCTTTTCAATATTGAGATTGTTGTTGAATTTGTTGGTGTTTTTCAATGTTGAGGTTGTTGTTGAATTTGTTGGTGTTTTTCAATGTTGAGGTTATTGTTGTTTTTCAATGTTGAGGTTGTTGTTGAATTTGTTGGTGTTTTTCAATGTTTAGGTTGTTGTTGTTTTTCAATGTTGAGGTTGTTGTTGAATTTGTTGGTGTTTTTCAATGTTGAGGTTGTTGTTGAATTTGTTGGTGTTTTTCAATGTTGAGGTTGTTGTTGTTTTTCAATGTTGAGGTTGTTGTTGAATTTGTTGGTGTTTTTCAATGTTGAGTTTGTTGTTGTTTTTCAATGTTGAGGTTGTTGTTGTTTTTCAATGTTGAGGTTGTTGTTGAATTTGTTGGTGTTTTTCAATGTTGAGGTTGTTGTTGTTTTTCAATGTTGAGGTTGTTGTTGAATTTGTTGGTGCTTTTCAATGCTGAGGTTGTTGTTGAATTTGTTGGTGTTTTTCAATGTTGAGGTTGTTGTTGTTTTTCAATGTTGAGGTTGTTGTTGAATTTGTTGGTGTTTTTCAATGTTGAGTTTGTTGTTGAATTTTTTGGTGTTTTTCAATTTCGAGGTTGTTGTTGAATTTGTTGGTGTTTTTCAATGTTGAGGTTGTTGATGAATTTGTTGGTGTTTTTCAATGTTGAGGTTGTTGTTGAATTTGTTGGTGTTTTTCAATGTTGAGGTTGTTGTTGTTTTTCAATGTTGAGGTTGTTGTTGAATTTGTTGGTGTTTTTCAATGTTGAGGTTGTTGTTGTTTTTCAATGTTGAGGTTGTTGTTGAATTTGTTGGTGCTTTTCAATATTGAGATTGTTGTTGAATTTGTTGGTGTTTTTCAATGTTGAGGTTGTTGTTGTTTTTCAATGTTGAGTTTGTTGTTGAATTTGTTGGTGTTTTTCAATGTTGAGTTTGTTGTTGAATTTGTTGGTGTTTTTCAATTTCGAGGTTGTTGTTGAATTTGTTAGTGTTTTTCAATGTTGAGGTTGTTGTTGAATTTGTTGGTGTTTTTCAATGTTGAGGTTGTTGTTGAATTTGTTGGTGTTTTTCAATGTTGAGGTTGTTGTTGTTTTTCAATGTTGAGGTTGTTGTTGTATTTGTTGGTATTTTTCAATTTCGAGGTTGTTGTTGAATTTGTTGGTGTTTTTCAATGTTGAAGTTGTTGTTGAATTTGTTGGTGTTTTTCAATGTTGAGGTTGTTGTTGTTTTTCAATGTTGAGGTTGTTGTTGAATTTGTTGGTGTTTTTCAATGTTTAGGTTGTTGTTGTTTTTCAATGTTGAGGTTGTTGTTGAATTTGTTGGTGTTTTTCAATGTTGAGGTTGTTGTTGAATTTGTTGGTGTTTTTCAATGTTGAGGTTGTTGTTGTTTTTCAATGTTGAGGTTGTTGTTGAATTTGTTGGTGTTTTTCAATGTTGAGTTTGTTGTTGTTTTTCAATGTTGAGGTTGTTGTTGTTTTTCAATGTTGAGGTTGTTGTTGAATTTGTTGGTGTTTTTCAATGTTGAGGTTGTTGTTGTTTTTCAATTTTGAGGTTGTTGTTGAATTTGTTGGTGCTTTTCAATGTTGAGGTTGTTGTTGAATTTGTTGGTGTTTTTCAATGTTGAGGTTGTTGTTGTTTTTCAATGTTGAGGTTGTTGTTGAATTTGTTGGTGTTTTTCAATGTTGAGTTTGTTGTTGAATTTTTTGGTGTTTTTCAATTTCGAGGTTGTTGTTGAATTTGTTGGTGTTTTTCAATGTTGAGGTTGCTGTTGAATTTGTTGGTGTTTTTCAATGTTGAGGTTGTTGTTGAATTTGTTGGTGTTTTTCAATGTTGAGGTTGTTGTTGTTTTTCAATGTTGAGGTTGTTGTTGAATTTGTTGGTGTTTTTCAATGTATAGTTTGTTGTTGTTTTTCAATGTTGAGGTTGTTGTTGAATTTGTTGGTGTTTTTCAATGTTGAGGTTGTTGTTGTTTTTCAATGTTGAGGTTGTTGTTGAATTTGTTGGTGCTTTTCAATGTTGAGGTTGTTGGTGTTTTTCAATGTTCAGGTTGTTGTTGAATTTGTTGGTGTTTTTCAATGTTGAGGTTGTTGTTGAATTTGTTGGTGTTTTTCAATGTTGAGGTTGTTGTTGTTTTTCAATGTTGAGGTTGTTGTTGAGTTTGTTGGTGTTTTTTAATGTTGAGGTTGTTGTTTAAATTGTTGGTGTTTTTCAATTTTGAAGTTGTTGTTGAATTTGTTGGTGTTTTTCAATGCTGAGGTTGTTGTTGTTTTTAAATGTTGGGGTTGTTGTTGAATTTGTTGGTGTTTTTCAATTTTGAGGATGTTTTTGTTTTTCAATGTTGAGGTTGTTGTTGAATTTGTTGGTGTTTTTCCATGATGAGGTTGCTGTTGTTTTTCAAAGCTGAAGTTGTTGTTGAATTTGTTGGTGTTTTTCAATGTCGGGGTTGTTGTTGAATTTGTTGGTGTTTTTCTATGTTGAATTTTTTGTTGAATTTGTTGGTGTTTTTCAATGTGGAAGTTGTTGTTGTTTTTCAATGTTGAGTTTGTTGTTGAATTTGATGGTGTTTTTCAATGTCGACGTTGTTGTTGAATTTGTTGGTGTTTTTCAATGTTGAAGTTGTTGTTGAATTTGTTGGTGTTTTTCAATGTTGAGGTTGTTGCTGTTTTTCAATGTTGAGGTTGTTGTTGAATTTGTTGGTGTTTTTCAATGTTGAGATTGTTGTTGTTTTTCAATGTTGGGGTTGTTGTTGAAATTGTTGGTGTTTTTAAATGTTGAGGTTGCTGTTGAATTTGTTGGTGTTTTTCAATGTTGAGGTTGTTGTTGTTTTTCAATTTGAGGTTGTTGTTGAATTTGTTGGTGCCTTTCAATGTTGAGGTTGTTGTTGAATTTGTTGGTGTTTTTCAATTTCGAGGTTGTTGTTGAATTTGTTAGTGTTTTTCAATGTTGAGCTTGTTGTTGAATTTGTTGGTGTTTTTCAATGTTGAGGTTGTTGTTGAATTTGTTGGTGTTTTTCAATGTTGAGGTTATTGTTGTTTTTCAATGTTGAGGTTGTTGTTGAATTTGTTGGTGTTTTTCAATGTTTAGGTTGTTGTTGTTTTTCAATGTTGAGGTTGTTGTTGAATTTGTTGGTGTTTTTCAATGTTGAGGTTGTTGTTGAATTTGTTGGTGTTTTTCAATGTTGAGGTTGTTGTTGTTTTTCAATGTTGAGGTTGTTGTTGAATTTGTTGGTGTTTTTCAATGTTGAGTTTGTTGTTGTTTTTCAATGTTGAGGTTGTTGTTGTTTTTCAATGTTGAGGTTGTTGTTGAATTTGTTGGTGTTTTTCAATGTCGACGTTGTTGTTGAATTTGTTGGTGTTTTTCAATGTTGAAGTTGTTGTTGAGTTTGTTGGTGTTTTTCAATGTTGAGGTTGTTGCTGTTTTTCCATGTTGAGGTTGTTGTTGAATTTGTTGGTGTTTTTCAATGTTGAGATTGTTGTTGTTTTTCAATGTTGAGGTTGTTGTTGAAATTGTTGGTGTTTTTAAATGTTGAGGTTGCTGTTGAATTTGTTGGTGTTTTTCAATGTTGAGGTTGTTGTTGTTTTTCAATTTGAGGTTGTTGTTGAATTTGTTGGTGTCTTTCAATGTTGAGGTTGTTGTTGAATTTGTTGGTGTTTTTCAATGTTTAGGTTGTTGTTGTTTTTCAATGTTGAGGTTGTTGTTGAATTTGTTGGTGTTTTTCAATGTTGAGGTTGTTGTTGAATTTGTTGGTGTTTTTCAATGTTGAGGTTGTTGTTGTTTTTCAATGTTGAGGTTGTTGTTGAATTTGTTGGTGTTTTTCAATGTTGAGTTTGTTGTTGTTTTTCAATGTTGAGGTTGTTGTTGTTTTTCAATGTTGAGGTTGTTGTTGAATTTGTTGGTGTTTTTCAATGTTGAGGTTGTTGTTGTTTTTCAATTTTGAGGTTGTTGTTGAATTTGTTGGTGCTTTTCAATGTTGAGGTTGTTGTTGAATTTGTTGGTGTTTTTCAATGTTGAGGTTGTTGTTGTATTTCAATGTTGAGGTTGTTGTTGAATTTGTTGGTGTTTTTCAATGTTGAGTTTGTTGTTGAATTTTTTGGTGTTTTTCAATTTCGAGGTTGTTGTTGAATTTGTTGGTGTTTTTCAATGTTGAGGTTGCTGTTGAATTTGTTGGTGTTTTTCAATGTTGAGGTTGTTGTTGAATTTGTTGGTGTTTTTCAATGTTGAGGTTGTTGTTGTTTTTCAATGTTGAGGTTGTTGTTGAATTTGTTGGTGTTTTTCAATGTATAGTTTGTTGTTGTTTTTCAATGTTGAGGTTGTTGTTGAATTTGTTGGTGTTTTTCAATGTTGAGGTTGTTGTTGTTTTTCAATGTTGAGGTTGTTGTTGAATTTGTTGGTGCTTTTCAATGTTGAGGTTGTTGGTGTTTTTCAATGTTCAGGTTGTTGTTGAATTTGTTGGTGTTTTTCAATGTTGAGGTTGTTGTTGAATTTGTTGGTGTTTTTCAATGTTGAGGTTGTTGTTGTTTTTCAATGTTGAGGTTGTTGTTGAGTTTGTTGGTGTTTTTTAATGTTGAGGTTGTTGTTTAAATTGTTGGTGTTTTTCAATTTTGAGGTTGTTGTTGAATTTGTTGGTGTTTTTCAATGCTGAGGTTGTTGTTGTTTTTAAATGTTGGGGTTGTTGTTGAATTTGTTGGTGTTTTTCAATTTTGAGGATGTTTTTGTTTTTCAATGTTGAGGTTGTTGTTGAATTTGTTGGTGTTTTTCCATGATGAGGTTGCTGTTGTTTTTCAAAGCTGAAGTTGTTGTTGAATTTGTTGGTGTTTTTCAATGTCGGGGTTGTTGTTGAATTTGTTGGTGTTTTTCTATGTTGAATTTTTTGTTGAATTTGTTGGTGTTTTTCAATGTGGAAGTTGTTGTTGTTTTTCAATGTTGAGTTTGTTGTTGAATTTGATGGTGTTTTTCAATGTCGACGTTGTTGTTGAATTTGTTGGTGTTTTTCAATGTTGAAGTTGTTGTTGAATTTGTTGGTGTTTTTCAATGTTGAGGTTGTTGCTGTTTTTCAATGTTGAGGTTGTTGTTGAATTTGTTGGTGTTTTTCAATGTTGAGATTGTTGTTGTTTTTCAATGTTGGGGTTGTTGTTGAAATTGTTGGTGTTTTTAAATGTTGAGGTTGCTGTTGAATTTGTTGGTGTTTTTCAATGTTGAGGTTGTTGTTGTTTTTCAATTTGAGGTTGTTGTTGAATTTGTTGGTGCCTTTCAATGTTGAAGTTGTTGTTGAATTTGTTGGTGTTTTTCAATTTCGAGGTTGTTGTTGAATTTGTTAGTGTTTTTCAATGTTGAGCTTGTTGTTGAATTTGTTGGTGTTTTTCAATGTTGAGGTTGTTGTTGAATTTGTTGGTGTTTTTCAATGTTGAGGTTATTGTTGTTTTTCAATGTTGAGGTTGTTGTTGAATTTGTTGGTGTTTTTCAATGTTTAGGTTGTTGTTGTTTTTCAATGTTGAGGTTGTTGTTGAATTTGTTGGTGTTTTTCAATGTTGAGGTTGTTGTTGAATTTGTTGGTGTTTTTCAATGTTGAGGTTGTTGTTGTTTTTCAATGTTGAGGTTGTTGTTGAATTTGTTGGTGTTTTTCAATGTTGAGTTTGTTGTTGTTTTTCAATGTTGAGGTTGTTGTTGTTTTTCAATGTTGAGGTTGTTGTTGAATTTGTTGGTGTTTTTCAATGTCGACGTTGTTGTTGAATTTGTTGGTGTTTTTCAATGTTGAAGTTGTTGTTGAGTTTGTTGGTGTTTTTCAATGTTGAGGTTGTTGCTGTTTTTCCATGTTGAGGTTGTTGTTGAATTTGTTGGTGTTTTTCAATGTTGAGATTGTTGTTGTTTTTCAATGTTGAGGTTGTTGTTGAAATTGTTGGTGTTTTTAAATGTTGAGGTTGCTGTTGAATTTGTTGGTGTTTTTCAATGTTGAGGTTGTTGTTGTTTTTCAATTTGAGGTTGTTGTTGAATTTGTTGGTGTCTTTCAATGTTGAGGTTGTTGTTGAATTTGTTGGTGTTTTTCAATTTCGAGGTTGTTGTTGAATTTGTTAGTGTTTTTCAATGTTGAGGTTGCTGTTGAATTTGTTGGTGTTTTTCAATGTTGAGGTTGTTGTTGAATTTGTTGGTGTTTTTCAATGTTGAGGTTGTTGTTGTTTTTCAATGTTGAGGTTGTTGTTGAATTTGTTGGTGTTTTTCAATGTATAGTTTGTTGTTGTTTTTCAATGTTGAGGTTGTTGTTGAATTTGTTGGTGTTTTTCAATGTTGAGGTTGTTGTTGTTTTTCAATGTTGAGGTTGTTGTTGAATTTGTTGGTGCTTTTCAATGTTGAGGTTGTTGGTGTTTTTCAATGTTCAGGTTGTTGTTGAATTTGTTGGTGTTTTTCAATGTTGAGGTTGTTGTTGAATTTGTTGGTGTTTTTCAATGTTGAGGTTGTTGTTGTTTTTCAATGTTGAGGTTGTTGTTGAGTTTGTTGGTGTTTTTTAATGTTGAGGTTGTTGTTTAAATTGTTGGTGTTTTTCAATTTTGAGGTTGTTGTTGAATTTGTTGGTGTTTTTCAATGCTGAGGTTGTTGTTGTTTTTAAATGTTGGGGTTGTTGTTGAATTTGTTGGTGTTTTTCAATTTTGAGGATGTTTTTGTTTTTCAATGTTGAGGTTGTTGTTGAATTTGTTGGTGTTTTTCCATGATGAGGTTGCTGTTGTTTTTCAAAGCTGAAGTTGTTGTTGAATTTGTTGGTGTTTTTCAATGTCGGGATTGTTGTTGAATTTGTTGGTGTTTTTCTATGTTGAATTTTTTGTTGAATTTGTTGGTGTTTTTCAATGTGGAAGTTGTTGTTGTTTTTCAATGTTGAGTTTGTTGTTGAATTTGATGGTGTTTTTCAATGTCGACGTTGTTGTTGAATTTGTTGGTGTTTTTCAATGTTGAAGTTGTTGTTGAATTTGTTGGTGTTTTTCAATGTTGAGGTTGTTGCTGTTTTTCAATGTTGAGGTTGTTGTTGAATTTGTTGGTGTTTTTCAATGTTGAGATTGTTGTTGTTTTTCAATGTTGGGGTTGTTGTTGAAATTGTTGGTGTTTTTAAATGTTGAGGTTGCTGTTGAATTTGTTGGTGTTTTTCAATGTTGAGGTTGTTGTTGTTTTTCAATTTGAGGTTGTTGTTGAATTTGTTGGTGCCTTTCAATGTTGAGGTTGTTGTTGAATTTGTTGGTGTTTTTCAATTTCGAGGTTGTTGTTGAATTTGTTAGTGTTTTTCAATGTTGAGCTTGTTGTTGAATTTGTTGGTGTTTTTCAATGTTGAGGTTGTTGTTGAATTTGTTGGTGTTTTTCAATGTTGAGGTTATTGTTGTTTTTCAATGTTGAGGTTGTTGTTGAATTTGTTGGTGTTTTTCAATGTTTAGGTTGTTGTTGTTTTTCAATGTTGAGGTTGTTGTTGAATTTGTTGGTGTTTTTCAATGTTGAGGTTGTTGTTGAATTTGTTGGTGTTTTTCAATGTTGAGGTTGTTGTTGTTTTTCAATGTTGAGGTTGTTGTTGAATTTGTTGGTGTTTTTCAATGTTGAGTTTGTTGTTGTTTTTCAATGTTGAGGTTGTTGTTGTTTTTCAATGTTGAGGTTGTTGTTGAATTTGTTGGTGTTTTTCAATGTCGACGTTGTTGTTGAATTTGTTGGTGTTTTTCAATGTTGAAGTTGTTGTTGAGTTTGTTGGTGTTTTTCAATGTTGAGGTTGTTGCTGTTTTTCCATGTTGAGGTTGTTGTTGAATTTGTTGGTGTTTTTCAATGTTGAGATTGTTGTTTTTCAATGTTGAGGTTGTTGTTGAAATTGTTGGTGTTTTTAAATGTTGAGGTTGCTGTTGAATTTGTTGGTGTTTTTCAATGTTGAGGTTGTTGTTGTTTTTCAATTTGAGGTTGTTGTTGAATTTGTTGGTGTCTTTCAATGTTGAGGTTGTTGTTGAATTTGTTGGTGTTTTTCAATGTTTAGGTTGTTGTTGTTTTTCAATGTTGAGGTTGTTGTTGAATTTGTTGGTGTTTTTCAATGTTGAGGTTGTTGTTGAATTTGTTGGTGTTTTTCAATGTTGAGGTTGTTGTTGTTTTTCAATGTTGAGGTTGTTGTTGAATTTGTTGGTGTTTTTCAATGTTGAGTTTGTTGTTGTTTTTCAATGTTGAGGTTGTTGTTGTTTTTCAATGTTGAGGTTGTTGTTGAATTTGTTGGTGTTTTTCAATGTTGAGGTTGTTGTTGTTTTTCAATTTTGAGGTTGTTGTTGAATTTGTTGGTGCTTTTCAATGTTGAGGTTGTTGTTGAATTTGTTGGTGTTTTTCAATGTTGAGGTTGTTGTTGTATTTCAATGTTGAGGTTGTTGTTGAATTTGTTGGTGTTTTTCAATGTTGAGTTTGTTGTTGAATTTTTTGGTGTTTTTCAATTTCGAGGTTGTTGTTGAATTTGTTGGTGTTTTTCAATGTTGAGGTTGCTGTTGAATTTGTTGGTGTTTTTCAATGTTGAGGTTGTTGTTGAATTTGTTGGTGTTTTTCAATGTTGAGGTTGTTGTTGTTTTTCAATGTTGAGGTTGTTGTTGAATTTGTTGGTGTTTTTCAATGTATAGTTTGTTGTTGTTTTTCAATGTTGAGGTTGTTGTTGAATTTGTTGGTGTTTTTCAATGTTGAGGTTGTTGTTGTTTTTCAATGTTGAGGTTGTTGTTGAATTTGTTGGTGCTTTTCAATGTTGAGGTTGTTGGTGTTTTTCAATGTTCAGGTTGTTGTTGAATTTGTTGGTGTTTTTCAATGTTGAGGTTGTTGTTGAATTTGTTGGTGTTTTTCAATGTTGAGGTTGTTGTTGTTTTTCAATGTTGAGGTTGTTGTTGAGTTTGTTGGTGTTTTTTAATGTTGAGGTTGTTGTTTAAATTGTTGGTGTTTTTCAATTTTGAGGTTGTTGTTGAATTTGTTGGTGTTTTTCAATGCTGAGGTTGTTGTTGTTTTTAAATGTTGGGGTTGTTGTTGAATTTGTTGGTGTTTTTCAATTTTGAGGATGTTTTTGTTTTTCAATGTTGAGGTTGTTGTTGAATTTGTTGGTGTTTTTCCATGATGAGGTTGCTGTTGTTTTTCAAAGCTGAAGTTGTTGTTGAATTTGTTGGTGTTTTTCAATGTCGGGGTTGTTGTTGAATTTGTTGGTGTTTTTCTATGTTGAATTTTTTGTTGAATTTGTTGGTGTTTTTCAATGTGGAAGTTGTTGTTGTTTTTCAATGTTGAGTTTGTTGTTGAATTTGATGGTGTTTTTCAATGTCGACGTTGTTGTTGAATTTGTTGGTGTTTTTCAATGTTGAAGTTGTTGTTGAATTTGTTGGTGTTTTTCAATGTTGAGGTTGTTGCTGTTTTTCAATGTTGAGGTTGTTGTTGAATTTGTTGGTGTTTTTCAATGTTGAGATTGTTGTTGTTTTTCAATGTTGGGGTTGTTGTTGAAATTGTTGGTGTTTTTAAATGTTGAGGTTGCTGTTGAATTTGTTGGTGTTTTTCAATGTTGAGGTTGTTGTTGTTTTTCAATTTGAGGTTGTTGTTGAATTTGTTGGTGCCTTTCAATGTTGAAGTTGTTGTTGAATTTGTTGGTGTTTTTCAATTTCGAGGTTGTTGTTGAATTTGTTAGTGTTTTTCAATGTTGAGCTTGTTGTTGAATTTGTTGGTGTTTTTCAATGTTGAGGTTGTTGTTGAATTTGTTGGTGTTTTTCAATGTTGAGGTTATTGTTGTTTTTCAATGTTGAGGTTGTTGTTGAATTTGTTGGTGTTTTTCAATGTTTAGGTTGTTGTTGTTTTTCAATGTTGAGGTTGTTGTTGAATTTGTTGGTGTTTTTCAATGTTGAGGTTGTTGTTGAATTTGTTGGTGTTTTTCAATGTTGAGGTTGTTGTTGTTTTTCAATGTTGAGGTTGTTGTTGAATTTGTTGGTGTTTTTCAATGTTGAGTTTGTTGTTGTTTTTCAATGTTGAGGTTGTTGTTGTTTTTCAATGTTGAGGTTGTTGTTGAATTTGTTGGTGTTTTTCAATGTCGACGTTGTTGTTGAATTTGTTGGTGTTTTTCAATGTTGAAGTTGTTGTTGAGTTTGTTGGTGTTTTTCAATGTTGAGGTTGTTGCTGTTTTTCCATGTTGAGGTTGTTGTTGAATTTGTTGGTGTTTTTCAATGTTGAGATTGTTGTTGTTTTTCAATGTTGAGGTTGTTGTTGAAATTGTTGGTGTTTTTAAATGTTGAGGTTGCTGTTGAATTTGTTGGTGTTTTTCAATGTTGAGGTTGTTGTTGTTTTTCAATTTGAGGTTGTTGTTGAATTTGTTGGTGTCTTTCAATGTTGAGGTTGTTGTTGAATTTGTTGGTGTTTTTCAATTTCGAGGTTGTTGTTGAATTTGTTAGTGTTTTTCAATGTTGAGCTTGTTGTTGAATTTGTTGGTGTTTTTCAATGTTGAGGTTGTTGTTGAATTTGTTGGTGTTTTTCAATGTTGAGGTAATTGTTGTTTTTCAATGTTGAGGTTGTTGTTGAATTTGTTGGTGTTTTTCAATGTTTAGGTTGTTGTTGTTTTTCAATGATGAGGTTGTTGTTGAATTTGTTGGTGTTTTTCAATGTTGAGGTTGTTGTTGAATTTGTTGGTGTTTTTCAATGTTGAGGTTGTTGTTGTTTTTCAATGTTGAGGTTGTTGTTGAATTTGTTGGTGTTTTTCAATGTTGAGTTTGTTGTTGTTTTTCAATGTTGAGGTTGCTGTTGTTTTTCAATGTTGAGGTTGTTGTTGAATTTGTTGGTGTTTTTCAATGTTGAGGTTGTTGTTGTTTTTCAATGTTGAGGTTGTTGTTGAATTTGTTGGTGCTTTTCAATGCTGAGGTTGTTGTTGAATTTGTTGGTGTTTTTCAATGTTGAGGTTGTTGTTGTTTTTCAATGTTGAGGTTGTTGTTGAATTTGTTGGTGTTTTTCAATGTTGAGTTTGTTGTTGAATTTTTTGGTGTTTTTAAATTTCGAGGTTGTTGTTGAATTTGTTGGTGTTTTTCAATGTTGAGGTTGTTGTTGAATTTGTTGGTGTTTTTCAATGTTGAGGTTGTTGTTGAATTTGTTGGTGTTTTTCAATGTTGAGGTTGTTGTTGTTTTTCAATGTTGAGGTTGTTGTTGAATTTGTTGGTGTTTTTCAATGTTGAGGTTGTTGTTGTTTTTCAATGTTGAGGTTGTTGTTGAATTTGTTGGTGCTTTTCAATGTTGAGATTGTTGTTGAATTTGTTGGTGTTTTTCAATGTTGAGGTTGTTGTTGTTTTTCAATGTTGAGTTTGTTGTTGAATTTGTTGGTGTTTTTCAATGTTGAGTTTGTTGTTGAATTTGTTGGTGTTTTTCAATTTCGAGGTTGTTGTTGAATTTGTTAGTGTTTTTCAATGTTGAGGTTGTTGTTGAAAATGTTGGTGTTTTTCAATGTTGAGGTTGTTGTTGAATTTGTTGGTGTTTTTCAATGTTGAGGTTGTTGTTGTTTTTCAATGTTGAGGTTGTTGTTGTATTTGTTGGTATTTTTCAATTTCGAGGTTGTTGTTGAATTTGTTGGTGTTTTTCAATGTTGAAGTTGTTGTTGAATTTGTTGGTGTTTTTCAATGTTGAGGTTGTTGTTGTTTTTCAATGTTGAGGTTGTTGTTGAATTTGTTGGTGTTTTTCAATGTTTAGGTTGTTGTTGTTTTTCAATGTTGAGGTTGTTGTTGAATTTGTTGGTGTTTTTCAATGTTGAGGTTGTTGTTGAATTTGTTGGTGTTTTTCAATGTTGAGGTTGTTGTTGTTTTTCAATGTTGAGGTTGTTGTTGAATTTGTTGGTGTTTTTCAATGTTGAGTTTGTTGTTGTTTTTCAATGTTGAGGTTGTTGTTGTTTTTCAATGTTGAGGTTGTTGTTGAATTTGTTGGTGTTTTTCAATGTTGAGGTTGTTGTTGTTTTTCAATGTTGAGGTTGTTGTTGAATTTGTTGGTGCTTTTCAATGTTGAGGTTGTTGTTGAATTTGTTGGTGTTTTTCAATGTTGAGGTTGTTGTTGTTTTTCAATGTTGAGGTTGTTGTTGAATTTGTTGGTGTTTTTCAATGTTGAGTTTGTTGTTGACTTTTTTGGTGTTTTTCAATTTCGAGGTTGTTGTTGAATTTGTTGGAGTTTTTCAATGTTGAGGTTGCTGTTGAATTTGTTTGTGTTTTTCAATGTTGAGGTTGTTGTTGTTTTTCAATGTTGAGGTTGTTGTTGAATTTGTTGGTGTTTTTCAATGTTGAGTTTGTTGTTGAATTTTTTGGTGTTTTTAAATTTCGAGGTTGTTGTTGAATTTGTTGGTGTTTTTCAATGTTGAGGTTGTTGTTGAATTTGTTGGTGTTTTTCAATGTTGAGGTTGTTGTTGAATTTGTTGGTGTTTTTCAATGTTGAGGTTGTTGTTGTTTTTCAATGTTGAGGTTGTTGTTGAATTTGTTGGTGTTTTTCAATGTTGAGGTTGTTGTTGTTTTTCAATGTTGAGGTTGTTGTTGAATTTGTTGGTGCTTTTCAATGTTGAGATTGTTGTTGAATTTGTTGGTGTTTTTCAATGTTGAGGTTGTTGTTGTTTTTCAATGTTGAGTTTGTTGTTGAATTTGTTGGTGTTTTTCAATGTTGAGTTTGTTGTTGAATTTGTTGGTGTTTTTCAATTTCGAGGTTGTTGTTGAATTTGTTAGTGTTTTTCAATGTTGAGGTTGTTGTTGAATTTGTTGGTGTTTTTCAATGTTGAGGTTGTTGTTGAATTTGTTGGTGTTTTTCAATGTTGAGGTTGTTGTTGTTTTTCAATGTTGAGGTTGTTGTTGTATTTGTTGGTATTTTTCAATTTCGAGGTTGTTGTTGAATTTGTTGGTGTTTTTCAATGTTGAAGTTGTTGTTGAATTTGTTGGTGTTTTTCAATGTTGAGGTTGTTGTTGTTTTTCAATGTTGAGGTTGTTGTTGAATTTGTTGGTGTTTTTCAATGTTTAGGTTGTTGTTGTTTTTCAATGTTGAGGTTGTTGTTGAATTTGTTGGTGTTTTTCAATGTTGAGGTTGTTGTTGAATTTGTTGGTGTTTTTCAATGTTGAGGTTGTTGTTGTTTTTCAATGTTGAGGTTGTTCTTGAATTTGTTGGTGTTTTTCAATGTTGAGTTTGTTGTTGTTTTTCAATGTTGAGGTTGTTGTTGTTTTTCAATGTTGAGGTTGTTGTTGAATTTGTTGGTGTTTTTCAATGTTGAGGTTGTTGTTGTTTTTCAATGTTGAGGTTGTTGTTGAATTTGTTGGTGCTTTTCAATGTTGAGGTTGTTGTTGAATTTGTTGGTGTTTTTCAATGTTGAGGTTGTTGTTGTTTTTCAATGTTGAGGTTGTTGTTGAATTTGTTGGTGTTTTTCAATGTTGAGTTTGTTGTTGACTTTTTTGGTGTTTTTCAATTTCGAGGTTGTTGTTGAATTTGTTGGAGTTTTTCAATGTTGAGGTTGCTGTTGAATTTGTTTGTGTTTTTCAATGTTGAGGTTGTTGTTGAATTTGTTGGTGTTTTTCAATGTTGAGGTTGTTGTTGTTTTTCAATGTTGAGGTTGTTGTTGAATTTGTTGGTGTTTTTCAATGTTTAGTTTGTTGTTGTTTTTCAATGTTGAGGTTGTTGTTGAATTTGTTGGTGTTTTTCAATGTTGAGGTTGTTGTTGTTTTTCAATGTTGAGGTTGTTGTTGAATTTGTTGGTGCTTTTCAAAGTTGAGGTTGTTGGTGTTTTTCAATGTTCAGGTTGTTGTTGAATTTGTTGGTGTTTTTCAATGTTGAGGTTGTTGTTGAATTTGTTGGTGTTTTTCAATGTTGAGGTTGTTGTTGTTTTTCAATGTTGAGGTTGTTGTTGAGTTTGTTGGTGTTTTTTAATGTTGAGGTTGTTGTTTAAATTGTTGGTGTTTTTCAATTTTGAGGTTGTTGTTGAATTTGTTGGTGTTTTTCAATGCTGAGGTTGTTGTTGTTTTTAAATGTTGGGGTTGTTGTTGAATTTGTTGGTGTTTTTCAATTTTGAGGATGTTTTTGTTTTTCAATGTTGAGGTTGTTGTTGAATTTGTTGGTGTTTTTCCATGATGAGGTTGCTGTTGTTTTTCAAAGCTGAGGTTGTTGTTGAATTTGTTGGTGTTTTTCAATGTCGGGGTTGTTGTTGAATTTGTTGGTGTTTTTCTATGTTGAATTTTTTGTTGAATTTGTTGGTGTTTTTCAATGTTGAGGTTGTTGTTGAATTTGTTGGTGTTTTCAATGTTGAGGTTTTTGTTGAATTTGTTGGTGTTTTTCAATGTTGAAGTTGTTGTTGTTTTTCAATGTTGAGGTTGTTGTTGAATTTGATGGTGTTTTTCAATGTCGACGTTGTTGTTGAATTTGTTGGTGGTTTTCAATGTTGAAGTTGTTGTTGAATTTGTTGGTGTTTTTCAATGTTGAGGTTGTTGCTGTTTTTCAATGTTGAGGTTGTTGTTGAATTTGTTGGTGTTTTTCAATGTTGAGATTGTTGTTGTTTTTCAATGTTGGGGTTGTTGTTGAAATTGTTGGTGTTTTTAAATGTTGAGGTTGCTGTTGAATTTGTTGGTGTTTTTCAATGTTGAGGTTGTTGTTGTTTTTCAATTTGAGGTTGTTGTTGAATTTGTTGGTGCCTTTCAATGTTGAGGTTGTTGTTGAATTTGTTGGTGTTTTTCAATTTCGAGGTTGTTGTTGAATTTGTTAGTGTTTTTCAATGTTGAGCTTGTTGTTGAATTTGTTGGTGTTTTTCAATGTTGAGGTTGTTGTTGAATTTGTTGGTGTTTTTCAATGTTGAGGTTATTGTTGTTTTTCAATGTTGAGGTTGTTGTTGAATTTGTTGGTGTTTTTCAATGTTTAGGTTGTTGTTGTTTTTCAATGTTGAGGTTGTTGTTGAATTTGTTGGTGTTTTTCAATGTTGAGGTTGTTGTTGAATTTGTTGGTGTTTTTCAATGTTGAGGTTGTTGTTGTTTTTCAATGTTGAGGTTGTTGTTGAATTTGTTGGTGTTTTTCAATGTTGAGTTTGTTGTTGTTTTTCAATGTTGAGGTTGTTGTTGTTTTTCAATGTTGAGGTTGTTGTTGAATTTGTTGGTGTTTTTCAATGTCGACGTTGTTGTTGAATTTGTTGGTGTTTTTCAATGTTGAAGTTGTTGTTGAATTTGTTGGTGTTTTTCAATGTTGAGGTTGTTGCTGTTTTTCCATGTTGAGGTTGTTGTTGAATTTGTTGGTGTTTTTCAATGTTGAGATTGTTGTTGTTTTTCAATGTTGAGGTTGTTGTTGAAATTGTTGGTGTTTTTAAATGTTGAGGTTGCTGTTGAATTTGTTGGTGTTTTTCAATGTTGAGGTTGTTGTTGTTTTTCAATTTGAGGTTGTTGTTGAATTTGTTGGTGTCTTTCAATGTTGAGGTTGTTGTTGAATTTGTTGGTGTTTTTCAATTTCGAGGTTGTTGTTGAATTTGTTAGTGTTTTTCAATGTTGAGCTTGTTGTTGAATTTGTTGGTGTTTTTCAATGTTGAGGTTGTTGTTGAATTTGTTGGTGTTTTTCAATGTTGAGGTAATTGTTGTTTTTCAATGTTGAGGTTGTTGTTGAATTTGTTGGTGTTTTTCAATGTTTAGGTTGTTGTTGTTTTTCAATGTTGAGGTTGTTGTTGAATTTGTTGGTGTTTTTCAATGTTGAGGTTGTTGTTGAATTTGTTGGTGTTTTTCAATGTTGAGGTTGTTGTTGTTTTTCAATGTTGAGGTTGTTGTTGAATTTGTTGGTGTTTTTCAATGTTGAGTTTGTTGTTGTTTTTCAATGTTGAGGTTGTTGTTGTTTTTCAATGTTGAGGTTGTTGTTGAATTTGTTGGTGTTTTTCAATGTTGAGGTTGTTGTTGTTTTTCAATGTTGAGGTTGTTGTTGAATTTGTTGGTGCTTTTCAATGCTGAGGTTGTTGTTGAATTTGTTGGTGTTTTTCAATGTTGAGATTGTTGTTGTTTTTCAATGTTGAGGTTGTTGTTGAATTTGTTGGTGTTTTTCAATGTTGAGTTTGTTGTTGAATTTTTTGGTGTTTTTCAATTTCGAGGTTGTTGTTGAATTTGTTGGTGTTTTTCAATGTTGAGGTTGTTGTTGAATTTGTTGGTGTTTTTCAATGTTGAGGTTGTTGTTGAATTTGTTGGTGTTTTCCAATGTTGAGGTTGTTGTTGTTTTTCAATGTTGAGGTTGTTGTTGAATTTGTTGGTGTTTTTCAATGTTGAGGTTGTTGTTGTTTTTCAATGTTGAGGTTGTTGTTGAATTTGTTGGTGCTTTTCAATGTTGAGATTGTTGTTGAATTTGTTGGTGTTTTTCAATGTTGAGGTTGTTGTTGTTTTTCAATGTTGAGTTTGTTGTTGAATTTTTTGGTGTTTTTCAATGTTGAGTTTGTTGTTGAATTTGTTGGTGTTTTTCAATTTCGAGGTTGTTGTTGAATTTGTTAGTGTTTTTCAATGTTGAGGTTGTTGTTGAATTTGTTGGTGTTTTTCAATGTTGAGGTTGTTGTTGAATTTGTTGGTGTTTTTCAATGTTGAGGTTGTTGTTGTTTTTCAATGTTGAGGTTGTTGTTGTATTTGTTGGTATTTTTCAATTTCGAGGTTGTTGTTGAATTTGTTGGTGTTTTTCAATGTTGAAGTTGTTGTTGAATTTGTTGGTGTTTTTCAATGTTGAGGTTGTTGTTGTTTTTCAATGTTGAGGTTGTTGTTGAATTTGTTGGTGTTTTTCAATGTTTAGGTTGTTGTTGTTTTTCAATGTTGAGGTTGTTGTTGAATTTGTTGGTGTTTTTCAATGTTGAGGTTGTTGTTGAATTTGTTGGTGTTTTTCAATGTTGAGGTTGTTGTTGTTTTTCAATGTTGAGGTTGTTGTTGAATTTGTTGGTGTTTTTCAATGTTGAGTTTGTTGTTGTTTTTCAATGTTGAGGTTGTTGTTGTTTTTCAATGTTGAGGTTGTTGTTGAATTTGTTGGTGTTTTTCAATGTTGAGGTTGTTGTTGTTTTTCAATGTTGAGGTTGTTGTTGAATTTGTTGGTGCTTTTCAAAGTTGAGGTTGTTGTTGAATTTGTTGGTGTTTTTCAATGTTGAGGTTGTTGTTGTTTTCCAATGTTGAGGTTGTTGTTGAATTTGTTGGTGTTTTTCAATGTTGAGTTTGTTGTTGACTTTTTTGGTGTTTTTCAATTTCGAGGTTGTTGTTGAATTTGTTGGAGTTTTTCAATGTTGAGGTTGCTGTTGAATTTGTTGGTGTTTTTCAATGTTGAGGTTGTTGTTGAATTTGTTGGTGTTTTTCAATGTTGAGGTTGTTGTTGTTTTTCAATGTTGAGGTTGTTGTTGAATTTGTTGGTGTTTTTCAATGTTTAGTTTGTTGTTGTTTTTCAATGTTGAGGTTGTTGTTGAATTTGTTGGTGTTTTTCAATGTTGAGGTTGTTGTTGTTTTTCAATGTTGAGGTTGTTGTTGAATTTGTTGGTGCTTTTCAATGTTGAGGTTGTTGGTGTTTTTCAATGTTCAGGTTGTTGTTGAATTTGTTGGTGTTTTTCAATGTTGAGGTTGTTGTTGAATTTGTTGGTGTTTTTCAGTGTTGAGGTTGTTGTTGTTTTTCAATGTTGAGGTTGTTGTTGAGTTTGTTGGTGTTTTTTAATGTTGAGGTTGTTGTTTAAATTGTTGGTGTTTTTCAATTTTGAGGTTGTTGTTGAATTTGTTGGTGTTTTTCAATGCTGAGGTTGTTGTTGTTTTTAAATGTTGGGGTTGTTGTTGAATTTGTTGGTGTTTTTCAATTTTGAGGATGTTTTTGTTTTTCAATGTTGAGGTTGTTGTTGAATTTGTTGGTGTTTTTCCAAGATGAGGTTGCTGTTGTTTTTCAAAGCTGAGGTTGTTGTTGAATTTGTTGGTGTTTTTCAATGTCGGCGTTGTTGTTGAATTTGTTGGTGTTTTTCTATGTTGAATTTTTTGTTGAATTTGTTGGTGTTTTTCAATGTTGAGGTTGTTGTTGAATTTGTTGGTGTTTTCAATGTTGAGGTTTTTGTTGAATTTGTTGGTGTTTTTCAATGTTGAAGTTGTTGTTGTTTTTCAATGTTGAGGTTGTTGTTGAATTTGATGGCGTTTTTCAATGTCGACGTTGTTGTTGAATTTGTTGGTGTTTTTCAATGTTGAAGTTGTTGTTGAATTTGTTGGTGTTTTTCAATGTTGAGGTTGTTGCTGTTTTTCAATGTTGAGGTTGTTGTTGAATTTGTTGGTGTTTTTCAATGTTGAGATTGTTGTTGTTTTTCAATGTTGGGGTTTTTGTTGAAATTGTTGGTGCCTTTCAATGTTGAGGTTGTTGTTGAATTTGTTGGCGTTTTTCAATTTCGAGGTTGTTGTTGAATTTGTTAGTGTTTTTCAATGTTGACCTTGTTGTTGAATTTGTTGGTGTTTTTCAATGTTGAGGTTGTTGTTGAATTTGTTGGTGTTTTTCAATGTTGAGGTTATTGTTGTTTTTCAATGTTGAGGTTGTTGTTGAATTTGTTGGTGTTTTTCAATGTTTAGGTTGTTGTTGTTTTTCAATGTTGAGGTTGTTGTTGAATTTGTTGGTGTTTTTCAATGTTGAGGTTGTTGTTGAATTTGTTGGTGTTTTTCAATGTTGAGGTTGTTGTTGTTTTTCAATGTTGAGGTTGTTGTTGAATTTGTTGGTGTTTTTCAATGTTGAGTTTGTTGTTGTTTTTCAATGTTGAGGTTGTTGTTGTTTTTCAATGTTGAGGTTGTTGTTGAATTTGTTGGTGTTTTTCAATGTTGAGGTTGTTGTTGTTTTTCAATGTTGAGGTTGTTGTTGAATTTGTTGGTGCTTTTCAATGTTGAGGTTGTTGTTGAATTTGTTGGTGTTTTTCAATGTTGAGGTTGTTGTTGTTTTTCAATGTTGAGGTTGTTGTTGAATTTGTTGGTGTTTTTCAATGTTGAGTTTGTTGTTGAATTTTTTGGTGTTTTTCAATTTCGAGGTTGTTGTTGAATTTGTTGGTGTTTTTCAATGTTGAGGTGTTGTTGAATTTGTTGGTGTTTTTCAATGTTGAGGTTGTTGTTGAATTTGTTGGTGTTTTTCAATGTTGAGGTTGTTGTTGTTTTTCAATGTTGAGGTTGTTGTTGAATTTGTTGGTGTTTTTCAATGTTTAGTTTGTTGTTGTTTTTCAATGTTGAGGTTGTTGTTGAATTTGTTGGTGTTTTTCAATGTTGAGGTTGTTGTTGTTTTTCAATGTTGAGGTTGTTGTTGAGTTTGTTGGTGTTTTTCAATGTTGAGGTTGTTGTTGAATTTGTTGGTGTTTTTCAATGTTGAGGTTGTTGTTGAATTTGTTGGTGTTTTTCAATGCTGAGGTTGTTGTTGTTTTTAAATGTTGGGGTTGTTGTTGAATTTGTTGGTGTTTTTCAATTTTGAGGATGTTTTTGTTTTTCAATGTTGAGGTTGTTGTTGAATTTGTTGGTGTTTTTCCATGATGAGGTTGTTGTTGTTTTTCAAAGTTGAGGTTGTTGTTGAACTTGTTGGTGTTTTTCAATGTCGGGGTTGTTGTTGAATTTGTTGGTGTTTTTCTATGTTGAATTTTTTGTTGAATTTGTTGGTGTTTTTCGATGTTGAGGTTGTTGTTTTTCAATGCTGAGGTTGTTGTTGAATTGGTTGGCGTTTTTAAATGTTGAGGTTGTTGTTGAATGTGTTGGTGTTTTCAATGTTGAGGTTTTTGTTGAATTTGTTGGTGTTTTTCAATGTTGAGGTTGTTGTTATTTTTCAATGTTGAGGTTGTTGTTGAGTTTGTTGGTGTCTTTCAATGTTGAGGTTGTTGTTGAATTTGTTGGTGTTTTTCAATGTTGAGGTTGTTGTTGAATTTGTTGGTGTTTTTCAATGTTGAGGTTGTTGTTGTTTTTAAATGTTGAGGTTGTTGTTGAATTTGTTGGTGTTTTTTCAATTTTGAGGTTGTTGGTGTTTTTCAATGTTGTGGTTGATTTTGAATTTGAGGGTGTTTTTCAATGTCGAGGTTGTTGTTTAATTTGTTGGTGTTTTTCAATGTTGAGGTTGTTGTTGTTTTTCAATGTTGAGGTTGTTGTTGAATTTGTTGGTGTTTTTCAATGTTGAGATTGTTGTTGTTTTTCAATGTTGAGGTTGTTGTTCAATTTGTTGGTGTTTTTAAATGTTGAGGTTGTTGTTGAATTTGCTGGTGTTTTGCAATGTTGAGGTTGTTGTTGAATTTGTTGGTGTTTTTCAATGTTGAGGTTGTTGTTGTTTTTCAATGTTGAGGTTGTTCTTGTATTTGTTGGTGTTTTTCAATTTCGAGGTTGTTGTTGAATTTGTTGTTGTTTTTCAATGTTGAAGTTGTTGTTGAATTTGTTGATGTTTTTCAATGTTGAGGTTGTTGTTGTTTTTCAATGTTGAGGTTGTTGTTGAATTTGTTGGTGTTTTTCAATGTTGAGGTTGTTGTTGAATTTGTTGGTGGTTTTCACTGTTGAGGTTGTTGTTGTTTTTCAATGTTGAGGTTGTTGTTGAATTTGTTGGTGTTTTTCAATGTTTAGTTTGTTGTTGTTTTTCAATGTTGAGGTTGTTGTTGAATTTGTTGGTGTTTTTCAATGTTGAGGTTGTTGTTGTTTTTCAATGTTGAGGTTGTTGTTGAATTTGTTGGTGTTTTTCAATGTTGAGGTTGTTGGTGTTTTTCAATGTTGAGGTTGTTGTTGAATTTGTTGGTGTTTTTCAATGTTGAGGTTGTTGTTGAATTTGTTGGTGTTTTTCAATGTTGAGGTTGTTGTTGTTTTTCAATGTTGAGGTTGTTGTTGAGTTTGTTGGTGTTTTTCAATGTTGAGGTTGTTGTTGAATTTGTTGGTGTTTTTCAATGTTGAGGTTGTTGTTGAATTTGTTGTTGTTATTCAATGCTGAGGTTGTTGTTGTTTTTAAATGTTGGGGTTGTTGTTGAATTTGTTGGTGTTTTTCAATTTTGAGGATGTTGTTGTTTTTCAATGTTGAGGTTGTTGTTGAATTTGTTGGTGTTTTTCCATGATGAGGTTGTTGTTGTTTTTCAAAGTTGAGGTTGTTGTTGAATTTGTTGGTGTTTTTCAATGTCGGGGTTGTTGTTGAATTTGTTGGTGTTTTTCTACGTTGAATTTTTTTTTGAATTTGTTGGTGTTTTTCAATGTTGAGGTTGTTGTTTTTCAATGTTGAGGTTGTTGTTGAATTTGTTGGTGTTTTTCAATGTTGAAGTTGTTGTTGAATTTTTTGGTGTTTTTCAATGTTGAGGTTGTTGTTGAATTTGTTGGTGTTTTTCAATGTTGAGGTTGTTGTTGAATTTGTTGGTGTTTTTCAATGTTGAGGTTGTTGTTGAATTTGTTGGTGTTTTTCAATGTTGAGGTTGTTGTTGTTTTTCAATGTAGAGGTTGTTGTTGAATTTGTTGGTGTTTTTCAATGTTGAGGTTGTTGTTGAATTTGTTGGTGTTTTTCAATGTTGAGGTTGTTGTTGAATTTGTTGGTGTTTTTCAATGTTGAGGTTGTTGTTGTTTTTAAATGTTGAGGTTGTTGTTGAATTTCTTGGTGTTTTTTCAATTTTGAGGTTGTTCGTGTTTTTCAATGTTGAGGTTGATTTTGAATTTGAGGGTGTTTTTCAATGTCGAGGTTGTTGTTGAATTTGTTGGTGTTTTTCAATATGGAGGTTGTTGTTGTTTTTCAATGTTGAGGTTGTTGTTGAATTTGTTGGTGTTTTTCAATGTTGAGATTGTTGTTGTTTTTCAATGTTGAGGTTGTTGTTGAATTTGTTGGTGTTTTTAAATGTTGAGGTTGTTGTTGAATTTGCTGGTGTTTTGCAATGTTGAGGTTGTTGTTGTTTTTCAATGCTGAGGTTGTTGTTGAATTTGTTGGTGTTTTTCAATGTTGAGGTTGTTGTTGAATTTGTTGGTGTTTTTCAATGTTGAGGTTGTTGTTGTTTTTCAATGTTGAGGTTGTTGTTGAATTTGTTGGTGTTTTTCAATGTTTAGGTTGTTGTTGTTTTTCAATGTTGAGGTTGTTGTTGAATTTGTTGGTGTTTTTCAACGTTGAGGTTGTTGTTGAATTTGTTGGTGTTTTTCAATGTTGAGGTTGTTGTTGTTTTTCAATGTTGAGGTTGTTGTTGAATTTGTTGGTGTTTTTCAATGTTGAGTTTGTTGTTGTTTTTCAATGTTAAGGTTGTTGTTGAATTTGTTGGTGTTTTTCAATGTTGAGGTTGTTGTTGTTTTTCAATGTTGAGGTTGTTGTTGAATTTGTTGGTGTTTTTCAATATGGAGGTTGTTGTTGTTTTTCAATGTTGAGGTTGTTGTTGAATTTGTTGGTGTTTTTAAATGTTGAGGTTGTTGTTGAATTTGCTGGTGTTTTGCAATGTTGAGGTTGTTGTTGTTTTTCAATGTTGAGGTTGTTGTTGAATTTGTTGGTGTTTTTCAATGTTGAGGTTGTTGTTGTTTTTCAATGTTGAGGTTGTTGTTGTATTTGTTGGTGTTTTTCAATTTCGAGGTTGTTGTTGAATTTGTTGTTGTTTTTCAATGTTGAAGTTGTTGTTGAATTTGTTGGTGTTTTTCAATGTTGAGGTTGTTGTTGTTTTTCAATGTTGAGGTTGTTGTTGAATTTGTTGGTGTTTTTCAATGTTGAGGTTGTTGTTGAATTTGTTGGTGTTTTTCAATGTTGAGGTTGTTGTTGTTTTTCAATGTTGAGGTTGTTGTTGAATTTATTGGTGTTTTTCAATGTTGAGTTTGTTGTTGTTTTTCAATGTTGAGGTTGTTGTTGAATTTGTTGGTGTTTTTCAATGTTGAGGTTGTTGTTGTTTTTCAATGTTGAGGTTGTTGTTGAATTTGTTCGTGCTTTTCAATGTTGAGATTGTTGTTGAATTTGTTGGTGTTTTTCAATCTTGAGGTTGTTGTTGTTTTTCAATGTTGAGTTTGTTGTTGAATTTGTTGGTGTTTTTCAATGTTGAGTTTGTTGTTGAATTTGTTGGTGTTTTTCAATTTCGAGGTTGTTGTTGAATTTGTTAGTGTTTTTCAATTTCGAGGTTGTTGTTGAATTTGTTGTTGTTTTTCAATGTTGAAGTTGTTGTTGAATTTGTTGGTGTTTTTCAATGTTGAGGTTGTTGTTGTTTTTCAATGTTGAGGTTGTTGTTGAATTTGTTGGTGTTTTTCAATGTTGAGGTTGTTGTTGAATTTGTTGGTGTTTTTCAATGTTGAGGTTGTTGTTGTTTTTCAATTTTGAGGTTGTTGTTGAATTTATTGGTGTTTTTCAATGTTGAGTTTGTTGTTGTTTTTCAATGTTGAGGTTGTTGTTGAATTTGTTGGTGTTTTTCAATGTTGAGGTTGTTGTTGTTTTTCAATGTTGAGGTTGTTGTTGAATTTGTTCGTGCTTTTCAATGTTGAGATTGTTGTTGAATTTGTTGGTGTTTTTCAATCTTGAGGTTGTTGTTGTTTTTCAATGTTGAGTTTGTTGTTGAATTTGTTGGTGTTTTTCAATGTTGAGTTTGTTGTTGAATTTGTTGGTGTTTTTCAATGTTGAGGTTGTTGTTGAATTTGTTAGTGTTTTTCAATGTTGAGGTTGTTGTTGAATTTGTTGGTGTTTTTCAATGTTGAGGTTGTTGTTGAATTTGTTGGTGTTTTTCAATGTTGAGGTTGTTGTTGTTTTTCAATGTTGAGGTTGTTGTTGTATTTGTTGGTATTTTTCAATCTCGAGGTTGTTTTTGAATTTGTTGGTGTTTTTCAATGTTGAAGTTGTTGTTGAATTTGTTGGTGTTTTTCAATGTTGAGGTTGTTGTTTTTCAATGTTGAGGTTGTTGTTGAATTTGTTGTTGTTTTTCAATGTTGAGGTTGTTGTTGTTTTTCAATGTTGAGGTTGTTGTTGAATTTGTTGGTGTTTTTCAATGTTGAGGTTGTTGTTGTTTTTCAATGTTGAGGTTGTTGTTGAATTTGTTGGTGCTTTTCAATGTTGAGGTTGTTGTTGAATTTGTTGGTGTTTTTCAATGTTGAGGTTGTTGTTTTTCAATGTTGAGGTTGTTGTTGAATTTGTTGGTGTTTTTCAATGTTGAGTTTGTTGTTGAATTTTTTGGTGTTTTTCAATTTCGAGGTTGTTGTTGAATTTGTTGGTGTTTTTCAATGTTGAGGTTGCTGTTGAATTTGTTGGTGTTTTTCAATGTTGAGGTTGTTGTTGAATTTGTTGGTGTTTTTCAATGTTGAGGTTGTTGTTGTTTTTCAATGTTGAGGTTGTTGTTGAATTTGTTGGTGTTTTTCAATGTTTAGTTTGTTGTTGTTTTTCAATGTTGAGGTTGTTGTTGAATTTGTTGGTGTTTTTCAATGTTGAGGTTGTTGTTGTTTTTCAATGTTGAGGTTGTTGTTGAATTTGTTGGTGCTTTTCAATGTTGAGGTTGTTGGTGTTTTTCAATGTTCAGGTTGTTGTTGAATTTGTTGGTGTTTTTCAATGTTGAGGTTGTTGTTGAATTTGTTGGTGTTTTTCAATGTTGAGGTTGTTGTTGTTTTTCAATGTTGAGGTTGTTGTTGAGTTTGTTGGTGTTTTTCAATGTTGAGGTTGTTGTTGAAATTGTTGGTGTTTTTCAATGTTGAGGTTGTTGTTGAATTTGTTGTTGTTTTTCAATGCTGAGGTTGTTGTTGTTTTTAAATGTTGGGGTTGTTGTTGAATTTGTTGGTGTTTTTCAATTTTGAGGATGTTTCTGTTTTTCAATGTTGAGGTTGTTGTTGAATTTGTTGGTGTTTTTCCATGATGAGGTTGCTGTTGTTTTTCAAAGCTGAGGTTGTTGTTGAATTTGTAGGTGTTTTTCAATGTCGGGGTTGTTGTTGAATTTGTTGGTGTTTTTCTATGTTGAATTTTTTGTTGAATTTGTTGGTGTTTTTCAATGTTGAGGTTGTTGTTTTTCAATGTGGAGGTTGTTGTTGAATTTTTTGGCGTTTTTAAATGTTGAGGTTGTTGTTGAATTTGTTGGTGTTTTCAATGTTGAGGTTTTTGTTGAATTTGTTGGTGTTTTTCAATGTTGAAGTTGTTGTTGCTTTTCAATGTTGAGGTTGTTGTTGAATTTGATGGTGTTTTTCAATGTCGACGTTGTTGTTGAATTTGTTGGTGTTTTTCAATGTTGAAGTTGTTGTTGAATTTGTTGGTGTTTTTCAATGTTGAGGTTGTTGCTGTTTTTCAATGTTGAGGTTGTTGTTGAATTTGTTGGTGTTTTTCAATGTTGAGATTGTTGTTGTTTTTCAATTTGAGGTTGTTGTTGAATTTGTTGGTGTCTTTCAATGTTGAGGTTGTTGTTGAATTTGTTGGTGTTTTTCAATTTCGAGGTTGTTGTTGAATTTGTTAGTGTTTTTCAATGTTGAGCTTGTTGTTGAATTTGTTGCTGTTTTTCAATGTTGAGGTTGTTGTTGAAATTGTTGGTGTTTTTAAATGTTGAGGTTGCTGTTGAATTTGTTGGTGTTTTTCAATGTTGAGGTTGTTGTTGTTTTTCAATTTGAGGTTGTTGTTGAATTTGTTGGTGTCTTTCAATGTTGAGGTTGTTGTTGAATTTGTTGGTGTTTTTCAATTTCGAGGTTGTTGTTGAATTTGTTAGTGTTTTTCAATGTTGAGCTTGTTGTTGAATTTGTTGGTGTTTTTCAATGTTGAGGTTGTTGTTGAATTTGTTGGTGTTTTTCAATGTTGAGGTTATTGTTGTTTTTCAATGTTGAGGTTGTTGTTGAATTTGTTGGTGTTTTTCAATGTTTAGGTTGTTGTTGTTTTTCAATGTTGAGGTTGTTGTTGAATTTGTTGGTGTTTTTCAATGTTGAGGTTGTTGTTGAATTTGTTGGTGTTTTTCAATGTTGAGGTTGTTGTTGTTTTTCAATGTTGAGGTTGTTGTTGAATTTGTTGGTGTTTTTCAATGTTGAGTTTGTTGTTGTTTTTCAATGTTGAGGTTGTTGTTGTTTTTCAATGTTGAGGTTGTTGTTGAATTTGTTGGTGTTTTTCAATGTTGAGGTTGTTGTTGTTTTTCAATGTTGAGGTTGTTGTTGAATTTGTTGGTGCTTTTCAATGCTGAGGTTGTTGTTGAATTTGTTGGTGTTTATCAATGTTGAGGTTGTTGTTGTTTTTCAATGTTGAGGTTGTTGTTGAATTTGTTGGTGTTTTTCAATGTTGAGTTTGTTGTTGAATTTTTTGGTGTTTTTCAATTTCGAGGTTGTTGTTGAATTTGTTGGTGTTTTTCAATGTTGAGGTTGTTGTTGAATTTGTTGGTGTTTTTCAATGTTGAGGTTGTTGTTGAATTTGTTGGTGTTTTTCAATGTTGAGGTTGTTGTTGTTTTTCAATGTTGAGGTTGTTGTTGAATTTGTTGGTGTTTTTCAATGTTGAGGTTGTTGTTGTTTTTCAATGTTGAGGTTGTTGTTGAATTTGTTGGTGCTTTTCAATGTTGAGATTGTTGTTGAATTTGTTGGTGTTTTTCAATGTTGAGGTTGTTGTTGTTTTTCAATGTTGAGTTTGTTGTTGAATTTGTTGGTGTTTTTCAATGTTGAGGTTGTTGTTGTTTTTCAATGTTGAGTTTGTTGTTGAATTTGTTGGTGTGTTTCAATGTTGAGTTTGTTGTTGAATTTGTTGGTGTTTTTCAATTTCGAGGTTGTTGTTGAATTTGTTAGTGTTTTTCAATGTTGAGGTTGTTGTTGAATTTGTTGGTGTTTTTCAATGTTGAGGTTGTTGTTGAATTTGTTGGTGTTTTTCAATGTTGAGGTTGTTGTTGTTTTTCAATGTTGAGGTTGTTGTTGTATTTGTTGGTATTTTTCAATTTCGAGGTTGTTGTTGAATTTGTTGGTGTTTTTCAATGTTGAAGTTGTTGTTGAATTTGTTGGTGTTTTTCAATGTTGAGGTTGTTGTTGTTTTTCAATGTTGAGGTTGTTGTTGAATTTGTTGGTGTTTTTCAATGTTTAGGTTGTTGTTGTTTTTCAATGTTGAGGTTGTTGTTGAATTTGTTGGTGTTTTTCAATGTTGAGGTTGTTGTTGAATTTGTTGGTGTTTTTCAATGTTGAGGTTGTTGTTGTTTTTCAATGTTGAGGTTGTTGTTGAATTTGTTGGTGTTTTTCAATGTTGAGTTTGTTGTTGTTTTTCAATGTTGAGGTTGTTGTTGTTTTTCAATGTTGAGGTTGTTGTTGAATTTGTTGGTGTTTTTCAATGTTGAGGTTGTTGTTGTTTTTCAATGTTGAGGTTGTTGTTGAATTTGTTGGTGCTTTTCAATGTTGAGGTTGTTGTTGAATTTGTTGGTGTTTTTCAATGTTGAGGTTGTTGTTGTTTTTCAATGTTGAGGTTGTTGTTGAATTTGTTGGTGTTTTTCAATGTTGAGTTTGTTGTTGAATTTTTTGGTGTTTTTCAATTTCGAGGTTGTTGTTGAATTTGTTGGTGTTTTTCAATGTTGAGGTTGCTGTTGAATTTGTTGGTGTTTTTCAATGTTGAGGTTGTTGTTGAATTTGTTGGTGTTTTTCAATGTTGAGGTTGTTGTTGTTTTTCAATGTTGAGGTTGTTGTTGAATTTGTTGGTGTTTTTCAATGTTTAGTTTGTTGTTGTTTTTCAATGTTGAGGTTGTTGTTGAATTTGTTGGTGTTTTTCAATGTTGAGGTTGTTGTTGTTTTTCAATGTTGAGGTTGTTGTTGAATTTGTTGGTACTTTTCAATGTTGAGGTTGTTGGTGTTTTTCAATGTTCAGGTTGTTGTTGAATTTGTTGGTGTTTTTCAATGTTGAGGTTGTTGTTGAATTTGTTGGTGTTTTTCAATGTTGAGGTTGTTGTTGTTTTTCAATGTTGAGGTTGTTGTTGAGTTTGTTGGTGTTTTTTAATGATGAGGTTGTTGTTTAAATTGTTGTTGTTTTTCAATTTTGAGGTTGTTGTTGAATTTGTTGGTGTTTTTCAATGCTGAGGTTGTTGTTGTTTTTAAATGTTGGGGTTGTTGTTGAATTTGTTGGTGTTTTTCAATTTTGAGGATGTTTTTGTTTTTCAATGTTGAGGTTGTTGTTGAATTTGTTGGTGTTTTTCCATGATGAGGTTGCTGTTGTTTTTCAAAGCTGAGGTTGTTGTTGAATTTGTTGGTGTTTTTCAATGTCGGGGTTGTTGTTGAATTTGTTGGTGTTTTTCTATGTTGAATTTTTTGTTGAATTTGTTGGTGTTTTTCAATGTTGAGGTTGTTGTTGAATTTGTTGGTGTTTTCAATGTTAAGGTTTTTGTTGAATTTGTTGGTGTTTTTCAAGGTTGAAGTTGTTGTTGTTTTTCAATGCTGAGGTTGTTGTTGAATTTGATGGTGTTTTTCAATGTCGACGTTGTTGTTGAATTTGTTGGTGTTTTTCAATGTTGAAGTTGTTGTTGAATTTGTTGGTGTTTTTCAATGTTGAGGTTGTTGCTGTTTTTCAATGTTGAGGTTGTTGTTGAATTTGTTGGTGTTTTTCAATGTTGAGATTGTTGTTGTTTTTCAATGTTGGGGTTGTTGTTGAAATTGTTGGTGTTTTTAAATGTTGAGGTTGCTGTTGAATTTGTTGGTGTTTTTCAATGTTGAGGTTGTTGTTGTTTTTCAATTTGAGGTTGTTGTTGAATTTGTTGGTGCCTTTCAATGTTGAGGTTGTTGTTGAATTTGTTGGTGTTTTTCAATTTCGAGGTTGTTGTTGAATTTGTTAGTGTTTTTCAATGTTGAGCTTGTTGTTGAATTTGTTGGTGTTTTTCAATGTTGAGGTTGTTGTTGAATTTGTTGGTGTTTTTCAATGTTGAGGTTATTGTTGTTTTTCAATGTTGAGGTTGTTGTTGAATTTGTTGGTGTTTTTCAATGTTTAGGTTGTTGTTGTTTTTCAATGTTGAGGTTGTTGTTGAATTGGTTGGTGTTTTTCAATGTTGAGGTTGTTGTTGAATTTGTTGGTGTTTTTCAATGTTGAGGTTGTTGTTGTTTTTCAATGTTGAGGTTGTTGTTGAATTTGTTGGTGCTTTTCAATGCTGAGGTTGTTGTTGAATTTGTTGGTGTTTATCAATGTTGAGGTTGTTGTTGTTTTTCAATGTTGAGGTTGTTGTTGAATTTGTTGGTGTTTTTCAATGTTGAGTTTGTTGTTGAATTTTTTGGTGTTTTTCAATTTCGAGGTTGTTGTTGAATTTGTTGGTGTTTTTCAATGTTGAGGTTGTTGTTGAATTTGTTGGTGTTTTTCAATGTTGAGGTTGTTGTTGAATTTGTTGGTGTTTTTCAATGTTGAGGTTGTTGTTGTTTTTCAATGTTGAGGTTGTTGTTGAATTTGTTGGTGTTTTTCAATGTTGAGGTTGTTGTTGTTTTTCAATTTGAGGTTGTTGTTGAATTTGTTGGTGTCTTTCAATGTTGAGGTTGTTGTTGAATTTGTTGGTGTTTTTCAATTTCGAGGTTGTTGTTGAATTTGTTAGTGTTTTTCAATGTTGAGCTTGTTGTTGAATTTGTTGGTGTTTTTCAATGTTGAGGTTGTTGTTGAATTTGTTGGTGTTTTTCAATGTTGAGGTTATTGTTGTTTTTCAATGTTGAGGTTGTTGTTGAATTTGTTGGTGTTTTTCAATGTTTAGGTTGTTGTTGTTTTTCAATGTTGAGGTTGTTGTTGAATTTGTTGGTGTTTTTCAATGTTGAGGTTGTTGTTGAATTTGTTGGTGTTTTTCAATGTTGAGGTTGTTGTTGTTTTTCAATGTTGAGGTTGTTGTTGAATTTGTTGGTGTTTTTCAATGTTGAGTTTGTTGTTGTTTTTCAATGTTGAGGTTGTTGTTGTTTTTCAATGTTGAGGTTGTTGTTGAATTTGTTGGTGTTTTTCAATGTTGAGGTTGTTGTTGTTTTTCAATGTTGAGGTTGTTGTTGAATTTGTTGGTGCTTTTCAATGCTGAGGTTGTTGTTGAATTTGTTGGTGTTTATCAATGTTGAGGTTGTTGTTGTTTTTCAATGTTGAGGTTGTTGTTGAATTTGTTGGTGTTTTTCAATGTTGAGTTTGTTGTTGAATTTTTTGGTGTTTTTCAATTTCGAGGTTGTTGTTGAATTTGTTGGTGTTTTTCAATGTTGAGGTTGTTGTTGAATTTGTTGGTGTTTTTCAATGTTGAGGTTGTTGTTGAATTTGTTGGTGTTTTTCAATGTTGAGGTTGTTGTTGTTTTTCAATGTTGAGGTTGTTGTTGAATTTGTTGGTGTTTTTCAATGTTGAGGTTGTTGTTGTTTTTCAATGTTGAGGTTGTTGTTGAATTTGTTGGTGCTTTTCAATGTTGAGATTGTTGTTGAATTTGTTGGTGTTTTTCAATGTTGAGGTTGTTGTTGTTTTTCAATGTTGAGTTTGTTGTTGAATTTGTTGGTGTTTTTCAATGTTGAGGTTGTTGTTGTTTTTCAATGTTGAGTTTGTTGTTGAATTTGTTGGTGTGTTTCAATGTTGAGTTTGTTGTTGAATTTGTTGGTGTTTTTCAATTTCGAGGTTGTTGTTGAATTTGTTAGTGTTTTTCAATGTTGAGGTTGTTGTTGAATTTGTTGGTGTTTTTCAATGTTGAGGTTGTTGTTGAATTTGTTGGTGTTTTTCAATGTTGAGGTTGTTGTTGTTTTTCAATGTTGAGGTTGTTGTTGTATTTGTTGGTATTTTTCAATTTCGAGGTTGTTGTTGAATTTGTTGGTGTTTTTCAATGTTGAAGTTGTTGTTGAATTTGTTGGTGTTTTTCAATGTTGAGGTTGTTGTTGTTTTTCAATGTTGAGGTTGTTGTTGAATTTGTTGGTGTTTTTCAATGTTTAGGTTGTTGTTGTTTTTCAATGTTGAGGTTGTTGTTGAATTTGTTGGTGTTTTTCAATGTTGAGGTTGTTGTTGAATTTGTTGGTGTTTTTCAATGTTGAGGTTGTTGTTGTTTTTCAATGTTGAGGTTGTTGTTGAATTTGTTGGTGTTTTTCAATGTTGAGTTTGTTGTTGTTTTTCAATGTTGAGGTTGTTGTTGTTTTTCAATGTTGAGGTTGTTGTTGAATTTGTTGGTGTTTTTCAATGTTGAGGTTGTTGTTGTTTTTCAATGTTGAGGTTGTTGTTGAATTTGTTGGTGCTTTTCAATGTTGAGGTTGTTGTTGAATTTGTTGGTGTTTTTCAATGTTGAGGTTGTTGTTGTTTTTCAATGTTGAGGTTGTTGTTGAATTTGTTGGTGTTTTTCAATGTTGAGTTTGTTGTTGAATTTTTTGGTGTTTTTCAATTTCGAGGTTGTTGTTGAATTTGTTGGTGTTTTTCAATGTTGAGGTTGCTGTTGAATTTGTTGGTGTTTTTCAATGTTGAGGTTGTTGTTGAATTTGTTGGTGTTTTTCAATGTTGAGGTTGTTGTTGTTTTTCAATGTTGAGGTTGTTGTTGAATTTGTTGGTGTTTTTCAATGTTTAGTTTGTTGTTGTTTTTCAATGTTGAGGTTGTTGTTGAATTTGTTGGTGTTTTTCAATGTTGAGGTTGTTGTTGTTTTTCAATGTTGAGGTTGTTGTTGAATTTGTTGGTACTTTTCAATGTTGAGGTTGTTGGTGTTTTTCAATGTTCAGGTTGTTGTTGAATTTGTTGGTGTTTTTCAATGTTGAGGTTGTTGTTGAATTTGTTGGTGTTTTTCAATGTTGAGGTTGTTGTTGTTTTTCAATGTTGAGGTTGTTGTTGAGTTTGTTGGTGTTTTTTAATGATGAGGTTGTTGTTTAAATTGTTGTTGTTTTTCAATTTTGAGGTTGTTGTTGAATTTGTTGGTGTTTTTCAATGCTGAGGTTGTTGTTGTTTTTAAATGTTGGGGTTGTTGTTGAATTTGTTGGTGTTTTTCAATTTTGAGGATGTTTTTGTTTTTCAATGTTGAGGTTGTTGTTGAATTTGTTGGTGTTTTTCCATGATGAGGTTGCTGTTGTTTTTCAAAGCTGAGGTTGTTGTTGAATTTGTTGGTGTTTTTCAATGTCGGGGTTGTTGTTGAATTTGTTGGTGTTTTTCTATGTTGAATTTTTTGTTGAATTTGTTGGTGTTTTTCAATGTTGAGGTTGTTGTTGAATTTGTTGGTGTTTTCAATGTTAAGGTTTTTGTTGAATTTGTTGGTGTTTTTCAAGGTTGAAGTTGTTGTTGTTTTTCAATGCTGAGGTTGTTGTTGAATTTGATGGTGTTTTTCAATGTCGACGTTGTTGTTGAATTTGTTGGTGTTTTTCAATGTTGAAGTTGTTGTTGAATTTGTTGGTGTTTTTCAATGTTGAGGTTGTTGCTGTTTTTCAATGTTGAGGTTGTTGTTGAATTTGTTGGTGTTTTTCAATGTTGAGATTGTTGTTGTTTTTCAATGTTGGGGTTGTTGTTGAAATTGTTGGTGTTTTTAAATGTTGAGGTTGCTGTTGAATTTGTTGGTGTTTTTCAATGTTGAGGTTGTTGTTGTTTTTCAATTTGAGGTTGTTGTTGAATTTGTTGGTGCCTTTCAATGTTGAGGTTGTTGTTGAATTTGTTGGTGTTTTTCAATTTCGAGGTTGTTGTTGAATTTGTTAGTGTTTTTCAATGTTGAGCTTGTTGTTGAATTTGTTGGTGTTTTTCAATGTTGAGGTTGTTGTTGAATTTGTTGGTGTTTTTCAATGTTGAGGTTATTGTTGTTTTTCAATGTTGAGGTTGTTGTTGAATTTGTTGGTGTTTTTCAATGTTTAGGTTGTTGTTGTTTTTCAATGTTGAGGTTGTTGTTGAATTGGTTGGTGTTTTTCAATGTTGAGGTTGTTGTTGAATTTGTTGGTGTTTTTCAATGTTGAGGTTGTTGTTGTTTTTCAATGTTGAGGTTGTTGTTGAATTTGTTGGTGCTTTTCAATGCTGAGGTTGTTGTTGAATTTGTTGGTGTTTATCAATGTTGAGGTTGTTGTTGTTTTTCAATGTTGAGGTTGTTGTTGAATTTGTTGGTGTTTTTCAATGTTGAGTTTGTTGTTGAATTTTTTGGTGTTTTTCAATTTCGAGGTTGTTGTTGAATTTGTTGGTGTTTTTCAATGTTGAGGTTGTTGTTGAATTTGTTGGTGTTTTTCAATGTTGAGGTTGTTGTTGAATTTGTTGGTGTTTTTCAATGTTGAGGTTGTTGTTGTTTTTCAATGTTGAGGTTGTTGTTGAATTTGTTGGTGTTTTTCAATGTTGAGGTTGTTGTTGTTTTTCAATGTTGAGGTTGTTGTTGAATTTGTTGGTGCTTTTCAATGTTGAGATTGTTGTTGAATTTGTTGGTGTTTTTCAATGTTGAGGTTGTTGTTGTTTTTCAATGTTGAGTTTGTTGTTGAATTTGTTGGTGTTTTTCAATGTTGAGGTTGTTGTTGTTTTTCAATGTTGAGTTTGTTGTTGAATTTGTTGGTGTGTTTCAATGTTGAGTTTGTTGTTGAATTTGTTGGTGTTTTTCAATTTCGAGGTTGTTGTTGAATTTGTTAGTGTTTTTCAATGTTGAGGTTGTTGTTGAATTTGTTGGTGTTTTTCAATGTTGAGGTTGTTGTTGAATTTGTTGGTGTTTTTCAATGTTGAGGTTGTTGTTGTTTTTCAATGTTGAGGTTGTTGTTGTATTTGTTGGTATTTTTCAATTTCGAGGTTGTTGTTGAATTTGTTGGTGTTTTTCAATGTTGAAGTTGTTGTTGAATTTGTTGGTGTTTTTCAATGTTGAGGTTGTTGTTGTTTTTCAATGTTGAGGTTGTTGTTGAATTTGTTGGTGTTTTTCAATGTTTAGGTTGTTGTTGTTTTTCAATGTTGAGGTTGTTGTTGAATTTGTTGGTGTTTTTCAATGTTGAGGTTGTTGTTGAATTTGTTGGTGTTTTTCAATGTTGAGGTTGTTGTTGTTTTTCAATGTTGAGGTTGTTGTTGAATTTGTTGGTGTTTTTCAATGTTGAGTTTGTTGTTGTTTTTCAATGTTGAGGTTGTTGTTGTTTTTCAATGTTGAGGTTGTTGTTGAATTTGTTGGTGTTTTTCAATGTTGAGGTTGTTGTTGTTTTTCAATGTTGAGGTTGTTGTTGAATTTGTTGGTGCTTTTCAATGTTGAGGTTGTTGTTGAATTTGTTGGTGTTTTTCAATGTTGAGGTTGTTGTTGTTTTTCAATGTTGAGGTTGTTGTTGAATTTGTTGGTGTTTTTCAATGTTGAGTTTGTTGTTGAATTTTTTGGTGTTTTTCAATTTCGAGGTTGTTGTTGAATTTGTTGGTGTTTTTCAATGTTGAGGTTGCTGTTGAATTTGTTGGTGTTTTTCAATGTTGAGGTTGTTGTTGAATTTGTTGGTGTTTTTCAATGTTGAGGTTGTTGTTGTTTTTCAATGTTGAGGTTGTTGTTGAATTTGTTGGTGTTTTTCAATGTTTAGTTTGTTGTTGTTTTTCAATGTTGAGGTTGTTGTTGAATTTGTTGGTGTTTTTCAATGTTGAGGTTGTTGTTGTTTTTCAATGTTGAGGTTGTTGTTGAATTTGTTGGTACTTTTCAATGTTGAGGTTGTTGGTGTTTTTCAATGTTCAGGTTGTTGTTGAATTTGTTGGTGTTTTTCAATGTTGAGGTTGTTGTTGAATTTGTTGGTGTTTTTCAATGTTGAGGTTGTTGTTGTTTTTCAATGTTGAGGTTGTTGTTGAGTTTGTTGGTGTTTTTTAATGTTGAGGTTGTTGTTTAAATTGTTGTTGTTTTTCAATTTTGAGGTTGTTGTTGAATTTGTTGGTGTTTTTCAATGCTGAGGTTGTTGTTGTTTTTAAATGTTGGGGTTGTTGTTGAATTTGTTGGTGTTTTTCAATTTTGAGGATGTTTTTGTTTTTCAATGTTGAGGTTGTTGTTGAATTTGTTGGTGTTTTTCCATGATGAGGTTGCTGTTGTTTTTCAAAGCTGAGGTTGTTGTTGAATTTGTTGGTGTTTTTCAATGTCGGGGTTGTTGTTGAATTTGTTGGTGTTTTTCTATGTTGAATTTTTTGTTGAATTTGTTGGTGTTTTTCAATGTTGAGGTTGTTGTTGAATTTGTTGGTGTTTTCAATGTTAAGGTTTTTGTTGAATTTGTTGGTGTTTTTCAAGGTTGAAGTTGTTGTTGTTTTTCAATGCTGAGGTTGTTGTTGAATTTGATGGTGTTTTTCAATGTCGACGTTGTTGTTGAATTTGTTGGTGTTTTTCAATGTTGAAGTTGTTGTTGAATTTGTTGGTGTTTTTCAATGTTGAGGTTGTTGCTGTTTTTCAATGTTGAGGTTGTTGTTGAATTTGTTGGTGTTTTTCAATGTTGAGATTGTTGTTGTTTTTCAATGTTGGGGTTGTTGTTGAAATTGTTGGTGTTTTTAAATGTTGAGGTTGCTGTTGAATTTGTTGGTGTTTTTCAATGTTGAGGTTGTTGTTGTTTTTCAATTTGAGGTTGTTGTTGAATTTGTTGGTGCCTTTCAATGTTGAGGTTGTTGTTGAATTTGTTGGTGTTTTTCAATTTCGAGGTTGTTGTTGAATTTGTTAGTGTTTTTCAATGTTGAGCTTGTTGTTGAATTTGTTGGTGTTTTTCAATGTTGAGGTTGTTGTTGAATTTGTTGGTGTTTTGCAATGTTGAGGTTATTGTTGTTTTTCAATGTTGAGGTTGTTGTTGAATTTGTTGGTGTTTTTCAATGTTTAGGTTGTTGTTGTTTTTCAATGTTGAGGTTGTTGTTGAATTGGTTGGTGTTTTTCAATGTTGAGGTTGTTGTTGAATTTGTTGGTGTTTTTCAATGTTGAGGTTGTTGTTGTTTTTCAATGTTGAGGTTGTTGTTGAATTTGTTGGTGTTTTTCAATGTTGAGTTTGTTGTTGTTTTTCAATGTTGAGGTTGTTGTTGTTTTTCAATGTTGAGGTTGTTGTTGAATTTGTTGGTGTTTTTCAATGTTGAGGTTGTTGTTGTTTTTCAATGTTGAGGTTGTTGTTGAATTTGTTGGTGCTTTTCAATGTTGAGGTTGTTGTTGAATTTGTTGGTGTTTTTCAATGTTGAGGTTGTTGTTGTTTTTCAATGTTGAGGTTGTTGTTGAATTTGTTGGTGTTTTTCAATGTTGAGTTTGTTGTTGAATTTTTTGGTGTTGTTCAATTTCGAGGTTGTTGTTGAATTTGTTGGTGTTTTCAATGTTGAGGTTGTTGTTGAATTTGTTGGTGTTTTTCAATGTTGAGGTTGTTGTTGAATTTGTTGGTGTTTTTCAATGTTGAGGTTGTTGTTGTTTTTCAATGTTGAGGTTGTTGTTGAATTTGTTGGTGTTTTTCAATGTTTAGTTTGTTGTTGTTTTTCAATGTTGAGGTTGTTGTTGAATTTGTTGGTGTTTTTCAATGTTGAGGTTGTTGTTGTTTTTCAATGTTGAGGTTGTTGTTGAATTTGTTGGTGCTTTTCAATGTTGAGGTTGTTGGTGTTTTTCAATGTTCAGGTTGTTGTTGAATTTGTTGGTGTTTTTCAATGTTGAGGTTGTTGTTGAATTTGTTGGTGTTTTTCAATGTTGAGGTTGTTGTTGTTTTTCAATGTTGAGGTTGTTGTTGAGTTTGTTGGTGTTTTTCAATGTTGAGGTTGTTGTTGAATTTGTTGGTGTTTTTCAATGTTGAGGTTGTTGTTGAATTTGTTGGTGTTTTTCAATGCTGAGGTTGTTGTTGTTTTTAAATGTTGGGGTTGTTGTTGAATTTGTTGGTGTTTTTCAATTTTGAGGATGTTTTTGTTTTTCAATGTTGAGGTTGTTGTTGAATTTGTTGGTGTTTTTCCATGATGAGGTTGTTGTTGTTTTTCAAAGTTGAGGTTGTTGTTGAACTTGTTGGTGTTTTTCAATGTCGGGGTTGTTGTTGAATTTGTTGGTGTTTTTCTATTTTGAATTTTTTGTTGAATTTGTTGGTGTTTTTCAATGTTGAGGTTGTTGTTTTTCAATGCTGAGGTTGTTGTTGAATTTGTTGGCGTTTTTAAATGTTGAGGTTGTTGTTGAATGTGTCGGTGTTTTCAATGTTGAGGTTTTTGTTGAATTTGTTGGTGTTTTTCAATGTTGAGGTTGTTGTTATTTTTCAATGTTGAGGTTGTTGTTGAGTTTGTTGGTGTCTTTCAATGTTGAGGTTGTTGTTGAATTTGTTGGTGTTTTTCAATGTTGAGGTTGTTGTTGAATTTGTTGGTGTTTTTCAATGTTGAGGTTGTTGTTGTTTTTCAATGTTGAGTTTGTTGTTGAATTTGTTGGTGTTTTTCAATGTTGAGGTTGTTGTTGTTTTTCAATGTTGAGTTTGTTGTTGAATTTGTTGGTGTGTTTCAATGTTGAGTTTGTTGTTGAATTTGTTGGTGTTTTTCAATTTCGAGGTTGTTGTTGAATTTGTTAGTGTTTTTCAATGTTGAGGTTGTTGTTGAATTTGTTGGTGTTTTTCAATGTTGAGGTTGTTGTTGAATTTGTTGGTGTTTTTCAATGTTGAGGTTGTTGTTGTTTTTCAATGTTGAGGTTGTTGTTGTATTTGTTGGTATTTTTCAATTTCGAGGTTGTTGTTGAATTTGTTGGTGTTTTTCAATGTTGAAGTTGTTGTTGAATTTGTTGGTGTTTTTCAATGTTGAGGTTGTTGTTGTTTTTCAATGTTGAGGTTGTTGTTGAATTTGTTGGTGTTTTTCAATGTTTAGGTTGTTGTTGTTTTTCAATGTTGAGGTTGTTGTTGAATTTGTTGGTGTTTTTCAATGTTGAGGTTGTTGTTGAATTTGTTGGTGTTTTTCAATGTTGAGGTTGTTGTTGTTTTTCAATGTTGAGGTTGTTGTTGAATTTGTTGGTGTTTTTCAATGTTGAGTTTGTTGTTGTTTTTCAATGTTGAGGTTGTTGTTGTTTTTCAATGTTGAGGTTGTTGTTGAATTTGTTGGTGTTTTTCAATGTTGAGGTTGTTGTTGTTTTTCAATGTTGAGGTTGTTGTTGAATTTGTTGGTGCTTTTCAATGTTGAGGTTGTTGTTGAATTTGTTGGTGTTTTTCAAAGTTGAGGTTGTTGTTGTTTTTCAATGTTGAGGTTGTTGTTGAATTTGTTGGTGTTTTTCAATGTTGAGTTTGTTGTTGAATTTTTTGGTGTTTTTCAATTTCGAGGTTGTTGTTGAATTTGTTGGTGTTTTTCAATGTTGAGGTTGCTGTTGAATTTGTTGGTGTTTTTCAATGTTGAGGTTGTTGTTGAATTTGTTGGTGTTTTTCAATGTTGAGGTTGTTGTTGTTTTTCAATGTTGAGGTTGTTGTTGAATTTGTTGGTACTTTTCAATGTTGAGGTTGTTGGTGTTTTTCAATGTTCAGGTTGTTGTTGAATTTGTTGGTGTTTTTCAATGTTGAGGTTGTTGTTGAATTTGTTGGTGTTTTTCAATGTTGAGGTTGTTGTTGTTTTTCAATGTTGAGGTTGTTGTTGAGTTTGTTGGTGTTTTTTAATGTTGAGGTTGTTGTTTAAATTGTTGTTGTTTTTCAATTTTGAGGTTGTTGTTGAATTTGTTGGTGTTTTTCAATGCTGAGGTTGTTGTTGTTTTTAAATGTTGGGGTTGTTGTTGAATTTGTTGGTGTTTTTCAATTTTGAGGATGTTTTTGTTTTTCAATGTTGAGGTTGTTGTTGAATTTGTTGGTGTTTTTCCATGATGAGGTTGCTGTTGTTTTTCAAAGCTGAGGTTGTTGTTGAATTTGTTGGTGTTTTTCAATGTCGGGGTTGTTGTTGAATTTGTTGGTGTTTTTCTATGTTGAATTTTTTGTTGAATTTGTTGGTGTTTTTCAATGTTGAGGTTGTTGTTGAATTTGTTGGTGTTTTCAATGTTAAGGTTTTTGTTGAATTTGTTGGTGTTTTTCAAGGTTGAAGTTGTTGTTGTTTTTCAATGCTGAGGTTGTTGTTGAATTTGATGGTGTTTTTCAATGTCGACGTTGTTGTTGAATTTGTTGGTGTTTTTCAATGTTGAAGTTGTTGTTGAATTTGTTGGTGTTTTTCAATGTTGAGGTTGTTGCTGTTTTTCAATGTTGAGGTTGTTGTTGAATTTGTTGGTGTTTTTCAATGTTGAGATTGTTGTTGTTTTTCAATGTTGGGGTTGTTGTTGAAATTGTTGGTGTTTTTAAATGTTGAGGTTGCTGTTGAATTTGTTGGTGTTTTTCAATGTTGAGGTTGTTGTTGTTTTTCAATTTGAGGTTGTTGTTGAATTTGTTGGTGCCTTTCAATGTTGAGGTTGTTGTTGAATTTGTTGGTGTTTTTCAATTTCGAGGTTGTTGTTGAATTTGTTAGTGTTTTTCAATGTTGAGCTTGTTGTTGAATTTGTTGGTGTTTTTCAATGTTGAGGTTGTTGTTGAATTTGTTGGTGTTTTGCAATGTTGAGGTTATTGTTGTTTTTCAATGTTGAGGTTGTTGTTGAATTTGTTGGTGTTTTTCAATGTTTAGGTTGTTGTTGTTTTTCAATGTTGAGGTTGTTGTTGAATTGGTTGGTGTTTTTCAATGTTGAGGTTGTTGTTGAATTTGTTGGTGTTTTTCAATGTTGAGGTTGTTGTTGTTTTTCAATGTTGAGGTTGTTGTTGAATTTGTTGGTGTTTTTCAATGTTGAGTTTGTTGTTGTTTTTCAATGTTGAGGTTGTTGTTGTTTTTCAATGTTGAGGTTGTTGTTGAATTTGTTGGTGTTTTTCAATGTTGAGGTTGTTGTTGTTTTTCAATGTTGAGGTTGTTGTTGAATTTGTTGGTGCTTTTCAATGTTGAGGTTGTTGTTGAATTTGTTGGTGTTTTTCAATGTTGAGGTTGTTGTTGTTTTTCAATGTTGAGGTTGTTGTTGAATTTGTTGGTGTTTTTCAATGTTGAGTTTGTTGTTGAATTTTTTGGTGTTGTTCAATTTCGAGGTTGTTGTTGAATTTGTTGGTGTTTTCAATGTTGAGGTTGTTGTTGAATTTGTTGGTGTTTTTCAATGTTGAGGTTGTTGTTGAATTTGTTGGTGTTTTTCAATGTTGAGGTTGTTGTTGTTTTTCAATGTTGAGGTTGTTGTTGAATTTGTTGGTGTTTTTCAATGTTTAGTTTGTTGTTGTTTTTCAATGTTGAGGTTGTTGTTGAATTTGTTGGTGTTTTTCAATGTTGAGGTTGTTGTTGTTTTTCAATGTTGAGGTTGTTGTTGAATTTGTTGGTGCTTTTCAATGTTGAGGTTGTTGGTGTTTTTCAATGTTCAGGTTGTTGTTGAATTTGTTGGTGTTTTTCAATGTTGAGGTTGTTGTTGAATTTGTTGGTGTTTTTCAATGTTGAGGTTGTTGTTGTTTTTCAATGTTGAGGTTGTTGTTGAGTTTGTTGGTGTTTTTCAATGTTGAGGTTGTTGTTGAATTTGTTGGTGTTTTTCAATGTTGAGGTTGTTGTTGAATTTGTTGGTGTTTTTCAATGCTGAGGTTGTTGTTGTTTTTAAATGTTGGGGTTGTTGTTGAATTTGTTGGTGTTTTTCAATTTTGAGGATGTTTTTGTTTTTCAATGTTGAGGTTGTTGTTGAATTTGTTGGTGTTTTTCCATGATGAGGTTGTTGTTGTTTTTCAAAGTTGAGGTTGTTGTTGAACTTGTTGGTGTTTTTCAATGTCGGGGTTGTTGTTGAATTTGTTGGTGTTTTTCTATTTTGAATTTTTTGTTGAATTTGTTGGTGTTTTTCAATGTTGAGGTTGTTGTTTTTCAATGCTGAGGTTGTTGTTGAATTTGTTGGCGTTTTTAAATGTTGAGGTTGTTGTTGAATGTGTCGGTGTTTTCAATGTTGAGGTTTTTGTTGAATTTGTTGGTGTTTTTCAATGTTGAGGTTGTTGTTATTTTTCAATGTTGAGGTTGTTGTTGAGTTTGTTGGTGTCTTTCAATGTTGAGGTTGTTGTTGAATTTGTTGGTGTTTTTCAATGTTGAGGTTGTTGTTGAATTTGTTGGTGTTTTTCAATGTTGAGGTTGTTGTTGTTTTTCAATGTTGAGTTTGTTGTTGAATTTGTTGGTGTTTTTCAATGTTGAGGTTGTTGTTGTTTTTCAATGTTGAGTTTGTTGTTGAATTTGTTGGTGTGTTTCAATGTTGAGTTTGTTGTTGAATTTGTTGGTGTTTTTCAATTTCGAGGTTGTTGTTGAATTTGTTAGTGTTTTTCAATGTTGAGGTTGTTGTTGAATTTGTTGGTGTTTTTCAATGTTGAGGTTGTTGTTGAATTTGTTGGTGTTTTTCAATGTTGAGGTTGTTGTTGTTTTTCAATGTTGAGGTTGTTGTTGTATTTGTTGGTATTTTTCAATTTCGAGGTTGTTGTTGAATTTGTTGGTGTTTTTCAATGTTGAAGTTGTTGTTGAATTTGTTGGTGTTTTTCAATGTTGAGGTTGTTGTTGTTTTTCAATGTTGAGGTTGTTGTTGAATTTGTTGGTGTTTTTCAATGTTTAGGTTGTTGTTGTTTTTCAATGTTGAGGTTGTTGTTGAATTTGTTGGTGTTTTTCAATGTTGAGGTTGTTGTTGAATTTGTTGGTGTTTTTCAATGTTGAGGTTGTTGTTGTTTTTCAATGTTGAGGTTGTTGTTGAATTTGTTGGTGTTTTTCAATGTTGAGTTTGTTGTTGTTTTTCAATGTTGAGGTTGTTGTTGTTTTTCAATGTTGAGGTTGTTGTTGAATTTGTTGGTGTTTTTCAATGTTGAGGTTGTTGTTGTTTTTCAATGTTGAGGTTGTTGTTGAATTTGTTGGTGCTTTTCAATGTTGAGGTTGTTGTTGAATTTGTTGGTGTTTTTCAAAGTTGAGGTTGTTGTTGTTTTTCAATGTTGAGGTTGTTGTTGAATTTGTTGGTGTTTTTCAATGTTGAGTTTGTTGTTGAATTTTTTGGTGTTTTTCAATTTCGAGGTTGTTGTTGAATTTGTTGGTGTTTTTCAATGTTGAGGTTGCTGTTGAATTTGTTGGTGTTTTTCAATGTTGAGGTTGTTGTTGAATTTGTTGGTGTTTTTCAATGTTGAGGTTGTTGTTGTTTTTCAATGTTGAGGTTGTTGTTGAATTTGTTGGTGTTTTTCAATGTTTAGTTTGTTGTTGTTTTTCAATGTTGAGGTTGTTGTTGAATTTGTTGGTGTTTTTCAATGTTGAGGTTGTTGTTGTTTTTCAATGTTGAGGTTGTTGTTGAATTTGTTGGTGCTTTTCAATGTTGAGGTTGTTGGTGTTTTTCAATGTTCAGGTTGTTGTTGAATTTGTTGGTGTTTTTCAATGTTGAGGTTGTTGTTGAATTTGTTGGTGTTTTTCAATGTTGAGGTTGTTGTTGTTTTTCAATGTTGAGGTTGTTGTTGAGTTTGTTGGTGTTTTTTAATGTTGAGGTTGTTGTTTAAATTGTTGTTGTTTTTCAATTTTGAGGTTGTTGTTGAATTTGTTGGTGTTTTTCAATGCTGAGGTTGTTGTTGTTTTTAAATGTTGGGGTTGTTGTTGAATTTGTTGGTGTTTTTCAATTTTGAGGATGTTTTTGTTTTTCAATGTTGAGGTTGTTGTTGAATTTGTTGGTGTTTTTCCATGATGAGGTTGCTGTTGTTTTTCAAAGCTGAGGTTGTTGTTGAATTTGTTGGTGTTTTTCAATGTCGGGGTTGTTGTTGAATTTGTTGGTGTTTTTCTATGTTGAATTTTTTGTTGAATTTGTTGGTGTTTTTCAATGTTGAGGTTGTTGTTGAATTTGTTGGTGTTTTCAATGTTAAGGTTTTTGTTGAATTTGTTGGTGTTTTTCAATGTTGAAGTTGTTGTTGTTTTTCAATGCTGAGGTTGTTGTTGAATTTGATGGTGTTTTTCAATGTCGACGTTGTTGTTGAATTTGTTGGTGTTTTTCAATGTTGAAGTTGTTGTTGAATTTGTTGGTGTTTTTCAATGTTGAGGTTGTTGCTGTTTTTCAATGTTGAGGTTGTTGTTGAATTTGTTGGTGTTTTTCAATGTTGAGATTGTTGTTGTTTTTCAATGTTGGGGTTGTTGTTGAAATTGTTGGTGTTTTTAAATGTTGAGGTTGCTGTTGAATTTGTTGGTGTTTTTCAATGTTGAGGTTGTTGTTGTTTTTCAATTTGAGGTTGTTGTTGAATTTGTTGGTGCCTTTCAATGTTGAGGTTGTTGTTGAATTTGTTGGTGTTTTTCAATTTCGAGGTTGTTGTTGAATTTGTTAGTGTTTTTCAATGTTGAGCTTGTTGTTGAATTTGTTGGTGTTTTTCAATGTTGAGGTTGTTGTTGAATTTGTTGGTGTTTTTCAATGTTGAGGTTATTGTTGTTTTTCAATGTTGAGGTTGTTGTTGAATTTGTTGGTGTTTTTCAATGTTTAGGTTGTTGTTGTTTTTCAATGTTGAGGTTGTTGTTGAATTGGTTGGTGTTTTTCAATGTTGAGGTTGTTGTTGAATTTGTTGGTGTTTTTCAATGTTGAGGTTGTTGTTGTTTTTCAATGTTGAGGTTGTTGTTGAATTTGTTGGTGTTTTTCAATGTTGAGTTTGTTGTTGTTTTTCAATGTTGAGGTTGTTGTTGTTTTTCAATGTTGAGGTTGTTGTTGAATTTGTTGGTGTTTTTCAATGTTGAGGTTGTTGTTGTTTTTCAATGTTGAGGTTGTTGTTGAATTTGTTGGTGCTTTTCAATGTTGAGGTTGTTGTTGAATTTGTTGGTGTTTTTCAATGTTGAGGTTGTTGTTGTTTTTCAATGTTGAGGTTGTTGTTGAATTTGTTGGTGTTTTTCAATGTTGAGTTTGTTGTTGAATTTTTTGGTGTTGTTCAATTTCGAGGTTGTTGTTGAATTTGTTGGTGTTTTTCAATGTTGAGGTTGTTGTTGAATTTGTTGGTGTTTTTCAATGTTGAGGTTGTTGTTGAATTTGTTGGTGTTTTTCAATGTTGAGGTTGTTGTTGTTTTTCAATGTTGAGGTTGTTGTTGAATTTGTTGGTGTTTTTCAATGTTTAGTTTGTTGTTGTTTTTCAATGTTGAGGTTGTTGTTGAATTTGTTGGTGTTTTTCAATGTTGAGGTTGTTGTTGTTTTTCAATGTTGAGGTTGTTGTTGAATTTGTTGGTGCTTTTCAATGTTGAGGTTGTTGGTGTTTTTCAATGTTCAGGTTGTTGTTGAATTTGTTGGTGTTTTTCAATGTTGAGGTTGTTGTTGAATTTGTTGGTGTTTTTCAATGTTGAGGTTGTTGTTGTTTTTCAATGTTGAGGTTGTTGTTGAGTTTGTTGGTGTTTTTCAATGTTGAGGTTGTTGTTGAATTTGTTGGTGTTTTTCAATGTTGAGGTTGTTGTTGAATTTGTTGGTGTTTTTCAATGCTGAGGTTGTTGTTGTTTTTAAATGTTGGGGTTGTTGTTGAATTTGTTGGTGTTTTTCAATTTTGAGGATGTTTTTGTTTTTCAATGTTGAGGTTGTTGTTGAATTTGTTGGTGTTTTTCCATGATGAGGTTGTTGTTGTTTTTCAAAGTTGAGGTTGTTGTTGAACTTGTTGGTGTTTTTCAATGTCGGGGTTGTTGTTGAATTTGTTGGTGTTTTTCTATGTTGAATTTTTTGTTGAATTTGTTGGTGTTTTTCAATGTTGAGGTTGTTGTTTTTCAATGCTGAGGTTGTTGTTGAATTTGTTGGCGTTTTTAAATGTTGAGGTTGTTGTTGAATGTGTCGGTGTTTTCAATGTTGAGGTTTTTGTTGAATTTGTTGGTGTTTTTCAATGTTGAGGTTGTTGTTATTTTTCAATGTTGAGGTTGTTGTTGAGTTTGTTGGTGTCTTTCAATGTTGAGGTTGTTGTTGAATTTGTTGATGTTTTTCAATGTTGAGGTTGTTGTTGAATTTGTTGGTGTTTTTCAATGTTGAGGTTGTTGTTGTTTTTAAATGTTGAGGTTGTTGTTGAATTTGTTGGTGTTTTTTCAATTTTGAGGTTGTTGGTGTTTTTCAATGTTGTGGTTGATTTTGAATTTGAGGGTGTTTTTCAATGTCGAGGTTGTTGTTTAATTTGTTGGTGTTTTTCAATGCTGAGGTTGTTGTTGTTTTTCAATGTTGAGGTTGTTGTTGAATTTGTTGGTGTTTTTCAATGTTGAGGTTGTTGCTGTTTTTCAATGTTGAGGTTGTTGTTGAATTTGTTGGTGTTTTTCAATGTTGAGATTGTTGTTGTTTTTCAATTTGAGGTTGTTGTTGAATTTGTTGGTGTCTTTCAATGTTGAGGTTGTTGTTGAATTTGTTGGTGTTTTTCAATTTCGAGGTTGTTGTTGAATTTGTTAGTGTTTTTCAATGTTGAGCTTGTTGTTGAATTTGTTGGTGTTTTTCAATGTTGAGGTTGTTGTTGAAATTGTTGGTGTTTTTAAATGTTGAGGTTGCTGTTGAATTTGTTGGTGTTTTTCAATGTTGAGGTTGTTGTTGTTTTTCAATTTGAGGTTGTTGTTGAATTTGTTGGTGTCTTTCAATGTTGAGGTTGTTGTTGAATTTGTTGGTGTTTTTCAATTTCGAGGTTGTTGTTGAATTTGTTAGTGTTTTTCAATGTTGAGCTTGTTGTTGAATTTGTTGGTGTTTTTCAATGTTGAGGTTGTTGTTGAATTTGTTGGTGTTTTTCAATGTTGAGGTTATTGTTGTTTTTCAATGTTGAGGTTGTTGTTGAATTTGTTGGTGTTTTTCAATGTTTAGGTTGTTGTTGTTTTTCAATGTTGAGGTTGTTGTTGAATTTGTTGGTGTTTTTCAATGTTGAGGTTGTTGTTGAATTTGTTGGTGTTTTTCAATGTTGAGGTTGTTGTTGTTTTTCAATGTTGAGGTTGTTGTTGAATTTGTTGGTGTTTTTCAATGTTGAGTTTGTTGTTGTTTTTCAATGTTGAGGTTGTTGTTGTTTTTCAATGTTGAGGTTGTTGTTGAATTTGTTGGTGTTTTTCAATGTTGAGGTTGTTGTTGTTTTTCAATGTTGAGGTTGTTGTTGAATTTGTTGGTGCTTTTCAAAGCTGAGGTTGTTGTTGAATTTGTTGGTGTTTATCAATGTTGAGGTTGTTGTTGTTTTTCAATGTTGAGGTTGTTGTTGAATTTGTTGGTGTTTTTCAATGTTGAGTTTGTTGTTGAATTTTTTGGTGTTTTTCAATTTCGAGGTTGTTGTTGAATTTGTTGGTGTTTTTCAATGTTGAGGTTGTTGTTGAATTTGTTGGTGTTCTTCAATGTTGAGGTTGTTGTTGAATTTGTTGGTGTTTTTCAATGTTGAGGTTGTTGTTGTTTTTCAATGTTGAGGTTGTTGTTGAACTTGTTGGTGTTTTTCAATGTTGAGGTTGTTGTTGTTTTTCAATGTTGAGGTTGTTGTTGAATTTGTTGGTGCTTTTCAATGTTGAGATTGTTGTTGAATTTGTTGGTGTTTTTCAATGTTGAGGTTGTTGTTGTTTTTCAATGTTGAGTTTGTTGTTGAATTTGTTGGTGTTTTTCAATGTTGAGGTTGTTGTTGTTTTTCAATGTTGAGTTTGTTGTTGAATTTGTTGGTGTTTTTCAATGTTGAGTTTGTTGTTGAATTTGTTGGTGTTTTTCAATTTCGAGGTTGTTGTTGAATTTGTTAGTGTTTTTCAATGTTGAGGTTGTTGTTGAATTTGTTGGTGTTTTTCAATGTTGAGGTTGTTGTTGAATTTGTTGGTGTTTTTCAATGTTGAGATTGTTGTTTTTCAATGTTGAGGTTGTTGTTGAATTTGTTGGTGTTTTTCCATGATGAGGTTGTTGTTGTTTTTCAAAGTTGAGGTTGTTGTTGAATTTGTTGGTGTTTTTCAATGTCGGGGTTGTTGTTGAATTTGTTGGTGTTTTTCTACGTTGAATTTTTTTTTGAATTTGTTGGTGTTTTTCAATGTTGAGGTTGTTGTTTTTCAATGTTGAGGTTGTTGTTGAATTTGTTGGTGTTTTTCAATGTTGAAGTTGTTGTTGAATTTTTTGGTGTTTTTCAATGTTGAGGTTGTTGTTGAATTTGTTGGTGTTTTTCAATGTTGAGGTTGTTGTTGAATTTGTTGGTGTTTTTCAATGTTGAGGTTGTTGTTGAATTTGTTGGTGTTTTTCAATGTTGAGGTTGTTGTTATTTTTCAATGTTGAGGTTGTTTTTGAATTTGTTGGTGTTTTTCAATGTTGAGGTTGTTGTTGAATTTGTTGGTGTTTTTCAATGTTGAGGTTGTTGTTGAATTTGTTGGTGTTTTTCAATGTTGAGGTTGTTGTTATTTTTCAATGTTGAGGTTGTGGTTGAGATTGTTGGTGTTTTTCAATGTTGAGGTTGTTGTTGAATTTGTTGGTGTTTTTCAATGTTGAGGTTGTTGTTGAATTTGTTGGTGTTTTTCAATGTTGAGGTTGTTGTTGTTTTTAAATGTTGAGGTTGTTGTTGAATTTCTTGGTGTTTTTTCAATTTTGAGGTTGTTCGTGTTTTTCAATGTTGAGGTTGATTTTGAATTTGAGGGTGTTTTTCAATGTCGAGGTTGTTGTTGAATTTGTTGGTGTTTTTCAATATGGAGGTTGTTGTTGTTTTTCAATGTTGAGGTTGTTGTTGAATTTGTTGGTGTTTTTCAATGTTGAGATTGTTGTTGTTTTTCAATGTTGAGGTTGTTGTTGAATTTGTTGGTGTTTTTAAATGTTGAGGTTGTTGTTGAATTTGCTGGTGTTTTGCAATGTTGAGGTTGTTGTTGTTTTTCAATGCTGAGGTTGTTGTTGAATTTGTTGGTGTTTTTCAATGTTGAGGTTGTTGTTGAATTTGTTGGTGTTTTTCAATGTTGAGGTTGTTGTTGTTTTTCAATGTTGAGGTTGTTGTTGAATTTGTTGGTGTTTTTCAATGTTTAGGTTGTTGTTGTTTTTCAATGTTGAGGTTGTTGTTGAATTTGTTGGTGTTTTTCAACGTTGAGGTTGTTGTTGAATTTGTTGGTGTTTTTCAATGTTGAGGTTGTTGTTGTTTTTCAATGTTGAGGTTGTTGTTGAATTTGTTGGTGTTTTTCAATGTTGAGTTTGTTGTTGTTTTTCAATGTTAAGGTTGTTGTTGAATTTGTTGGTGTTTTTCAATGTTGAGGTTGTTGTTGTTTTTCAATGTTGAGGTTGTTGTTGAATTTGTTGGTGTTTTTCAATATGGAGGTTGTTGTTGTTTTTCAATGTTGAGGTTGTTGTTGAATTTGTTGGTGTTTTTAAATGTTGAGGTTGTTGTTGAATTTGCTGGTGTTTTGCAATGTTGAGGTTGTTGTTGTTTTTCAATGTTGAGGTTGTTGTTGAATTTGTTGGTGTTTTTCAATGTTGAGGTTGTTGTTGTTTTTCAATGTTGAGGTTGTTGTTGTATTTGTTGGTGTTTTTCAATTTCGAGGTTGTTGTTGAATTTGTTGTTGTTTTTCAATGTTGAAGTTGTTGTTGAATTTGTTGGTGTTTTTCAATGTTGAGGTTGTTGTTGTTTTTCAATGTTGAGGTTGTTGTTGAATTTGTTGGTGTTTTTCAATGTTGAGGTTGTTGTTGAATTTGTTGGTGTTTTTCAATGTTGAGGTTGTTGTTGTTTTTCAATGTTGAGGTTGTTGTTGAATTTATTGGTGTTTTTCAATGTTGAGTTTGTTGTTGTTTTTCAATGTTGAGGTTGTTGTTGAATTTGTTGGTGTTTTTCAATGTTGAGGTTGTTGTTGTTTTTCAATGTTGAGGTTGTTGTTGAATTTGTTCGTGCTTTTCAATGTTGAGATTGTTGTTGAATTTGTTGGTGTTTTTCAATCTTGAGGTTGTTGTTGTTTTTCAATGTTGAGTTTGTTGTTGAATTTGTTGGTGTTTTTCAATGTTGAGTTTGTTGTTGAATTTGTTGGTGTTTTTCAATTTCGAGGTTGTTGTTGAATTTGTTAGTGTTTTTCAATTTCGAGGTTGTTGTTGAATTTGTTGTTGTTTTTCAATGTTGAAGTTGTTGTTGAATTTGTTGGTGTTTTTCAATGTTGAGGTTGTTGTTGTTTTTCAATGTTGAGGTTGTTGTTGAATTTGTTGGTGTTTTTCAATGTTGAGGTTGTTGTTGAATTTGTTGGTGTTTTTCAATGTTGAGGTTGTTGTTGTTTTTCAATTTTGAGGTTGTTGTTGAATTTATTGGTGTTTTTCAATGTTGAGTTTGTTGTTGTTTTTCAATGTTGAGGTTGTTGTTGAATTTGTTGGTGTTTTTCAATGTTGAGGTTGTTGTTGTTTTTCAATGTTGAGGTTGTTGTTGAATTTGTTCGTGCTTTTCAATGTTGAGATTGTTGTTGAATTTGTTGGTGTTTTTCAATCTTGAGGTTGTTGTTGTTTTTCAATGTTGAGTTTGTTGTTGAATTTGTTGGTGTTTTTCAATGTTGAGTTTGTTGTTGAATTTGTTGGTGTTTTTCAATGTTGAGGTTGTTGTTGAATTTGTTAGTGTTTTTCAATGTTGAGGTTGTTGTTGAAATTGTTGGTGTTTTTCAATGTTGAGGTTGTTGTTGAATTTGTTGGTGTTTTTCAATGTTGAGGTTGTTGTTGTTTTTCAATGTTGAGGTTGTTGTTGTATTTGTTGGTATTTTTCAATTTCGAGGTTGTTTTTGAATTTGTTGGTGTTTTTCAATGTTGAAGTTGTTGTTGAATTTGTTGGTGTTTTTCAATGTTGAGGTTGTTGTTTTTCAATGTTGAGGTTGTTGTTGAATTTGTTGTTGTTTTTCAATGTTGAGGTTGTTGTTGTTTTTCAATGTTGAGGTTGTTGTTGAATTTGTTGGTGTTTTTCAATGTTGAGGTTGTTGTTGTTTTTCAATGTTGAGGTTGTTGTTGAATTTGTTGGTGCTTTTCAATGTTGAGGTTGTTGTTGAATTTGTTGGTGTTTTTCAATGTTGAGGTTGTTGTTTTTCAATGTTGAGGTTGTTGTTGAATTTGTTGGTGTTTTTCAATGTTGAGTTTGTTGTTGAATTTTTTGGTGTTTTTCAATTTCGAGGTTGTTGTTGAATTTGTTGGTGTTTTTCAATGTTGAGGTTGCTGTTGAATTTGTTGGTGTTTTTCAATGTTGAGGTTGTTGTTGAATTTGTTGGTGTTTTTCAATGTTGAGGTTGTTGTTGTTTTTCAATGTTGAGGTTGTTGTTGAATTTGTTGGTGTTTTTCAATGTTTAGTTTGTTGTTGTTTTTCAATGTTGAGGTTGTTGTTGAATTTGTTGGTGTTTTTCAATGTTGAGGTTGTTGTTGTTTTTCAATGTTGAGGTTGTTGTTGAATTTGTTGGTGCTTTTCAATGTTGAGGTTGTTGGTGTTTTTCAATGTTCAGGTTGTTGTTGAATTTGTTGGTGTTTTTCAATGTTGAGGTTGTTGTTGAATTTGTTGGTGTTTTTCAATGTTGAGGTTGTTGTTGTTTTTCAATGTTGAGGTTGTTGTTGAGTTTGTTGGTGTTTTTCAATGTTGAGGTTGTTGTTGAAATTGTTGGTGTTTTTCAATGTTGAGGTTGTTGTTGAATTTGTTGTTGTTTTTCAATGCTGAGGTTGTTGTTGTTTTTAAATGTTGGGGTTGTTGTTGAATTTGTTGGTGTTTTTCAATTTTGAGGATGTTTCTGTTTTTCAATGTTGAGGTTGTTGTTGAATTTGTTGGTGTTTTTCCATGATGAGGTTGCTGTTGTTTTTCAAAGCTGAGGTTGTTGTTGAATTTGTAGGTGTTTTTCAATGTCGGGGTTGTTGTTGAATTTGTTGGTGTTTTTCTATGTTGAATTTTTTGTTGAATTTGTTGGTGTTTTTCAATGTTGAGGTTGTTGTTTTTCAATGTGGAGGTTGTTGTTGAATTTTTTGGCGTTTTTAAATGTTGAGGTTGTTGTTGAATTTGTTGGTGTTTTCAATGTTGAGGTTTTTGTTGAATTTGTTGGTGTTTTTCAATGTTGAAGTTGTTGTTGCTTTTCAATGTTGAGGTTGTTGTTGAATTTGATGGTGTTTTTCAATGTCGACGTTGTTGTTGAATTTGTTGGTGTTTTTCAATGTTGAAGTTGTTGTTGAATTTGTTGGTGTTTTTCAATGTTGAGGTTGTTGCTGTTTTTCAATGTTGAGGTTGTTGTTGAATTTGTTGGTGTTTTTCAATGTTGAGATTGTTGTTGTTTTTCAATTTGAGGTTGTTGTTGAATTTGTTGGTGTCTTTCAATGTTGAGGTTGTTGTTGAATTTGTTGGTGTTTTTCAATTTCGAGGTTGTTGTTGAATTTGTTAGTGTTTTTCAATGTTGAGCTTGTTGTTGAATTTGTTGCTGTTTTTCAATGTTGAGGTTGTTGTTGAAATTGTTGGTGTTTTTAAATGTTGAGGTTGCTGTTGAATTTGTTGGTGTTTTTCAATGTTGAGGTTGTTGTTGTTTTTCAATTTGAGGTTGTTGTTGAATTTGTTGGTGTCTTTCAATGTTGAGGTTGTTGTTGAATTTGTTGGTGTTTTTCAATTTCGAGGTTGTTGTTGAATTTGTTAGTGTTTTTCAATGTTGAGCTTGTTGTTGAATTTGTTGGTGTTTTTCAATGTTGAGGTTGTTGTTGAATTTGTTGGTGTTTTTCAATGTTGAGGTTATTGTTGTTTTTCAATGTTGAGGTTGTTGTTGAATTTGTTGGTGTTTTTCAATGTTTAGGTTGTTGTTGTTTTTCAATGTTGAGGTTGTTGTTGAATTTGTTGGTGTTTTTCAATGTTGAGGTTGTTGTTGAATTTGTTGGTGTTTTTCAATGTTGAGGTTGTTGTTGTTTTTCAATGTTGAGGTTGTTGTTGAATTTGTTGGTGTTTTTCAATGTTGAGTTTGTTGTTGTTTTTCAATGTTGAGGTTGTTGTTGTTTTTCAATGTTGAGGTTGTTGTTGAATTTGTTGGTGTTTTTCAATGTTGAGGTTGTTGTTGTTTTTCAATGTTGAGGTTGTTGTTGAATTTGTTGGTGCTTTTCAATGCTGAGGTTGTTGTTGAATTTGTTGGTGTTTATCAATGTTGAGGTTGTTGTTGTTTTTCAATGTTCAGGTTGTTGTTGAATTTGTTGGTGTTTTTCAATGTTGAGTTTGTTGTTGAATTTTTTGGTGTTTTTCAATTTCGAGGTTGCTGTTGAATTTGTTGGTGTTTTTCAATGTTGAGGTTGTTGTTGAATTTGTTGGTGTTTTTCAATGTTGAGGTTGTTGTTGAATTTGTTGGTGTTTTTCAATGTTGAGGTTGTTGTTGTTTTTCAATGTTGAGGTTGTTGTTGAATTTGTTGGTGTTTTTCAATGTTGAGGTTGTTGTTGTTTTTCAATGTTGAGGTTGTTGTTGAATTTGTTGGTGCTTTTCAATGTTGAGATTGTTGTTGAATTTGTTGGTGTTTTTCAATGTTGAGGTTGTTGTTGTTTTTCAATGTTGAGTTTGTTGTTGAATTTGTTGGTGTTTTTCAATGTTGAGGTTGTTGTTGTTTTTCAATGTTGAGTTTGTTGTTGAATTTGTTGGTGTGTTTCAATGTTGAGTTTGTTGTTGAATTTGTTGGTGTTTTTCAATTTCGAGGTTGTTGTTGAATTTGTTAGTGTTTTTCAATGTTGAGGTTGTTGTTGAATTTGTTGGTGTTTTTCAATGTTGAGGTTGTTGTTGAATTTGTTGGTGTTTTTCAATGTTGAGGTTGTTGTTGTTTTTCAATGTTGAGGTTGTTGTTGTATTTGTTGGTATTTTTCAATTTCGAGGTTGTTGTTGAATTTGTTGGTGTTTTTCAATGTTGAAGTTGTTGTTGAATTTGTTGGTGTTTTTCAATGTTGAGGTTGTTGTTGTTTTTCAATGTTGAGGTTGTTGTTGAATTTGTTGGTGTTTTTCAATGTTTAGGTTGTTGTTGTTTTTCAATGTTGAGGTTGTTGTTGAATTTGTTGGTGTTTTTCAATGTTGAGGTTGTTGTTGAATTTGTTGGTGTTTTTCAATGTTGAGGTTGTTGTTGTTTTTCAATGTTGAGGTTGTTGTTGAATTTGTTGGTGTTTTTCAATGTTGAGTTTGTTGTTGTTTTTCAATGTTGAGGTTGTTGTTGTTTTTCAATGTTGAGGTTGTTGTTGAATTTGTTGGTGTTTTTCAATGTTGAGGTTGTTGTTGTTTTTCAATGTTGAGGTTGTTGTTGAATTTGTTGGTGCTTTTCAATGTTGAGGTTGTTGTTGAATTTGTTGGTGTTTTTCAATGTTGAGGTTGTTGTTGTTTTTCAATGTTGAGGTTGTTGTTGAATTTGTTGGTGTTTTTCAATTTCGAGGTTGTTGTTGAATTTGTTGGTGTTTTTCAATGTTGAGGTTGCTGTTGAATTTGTTGGTGTTTTTCAATGTTGAGGTTGTTGTTGAATTTGTTGGTGTTTTTCAATGTTGAGGTTGTTGTTGTTTTTCAATGTTGAGGTTGTTGTTGAATTTGTTGGTGTTTTTCAATGTTTAGTTTGTTGTTGTTTTTCAATGTTGAGGTTGTTGTTGAATTTGTTGGTGTTTTTCAATGTTGAGGTTGTTGTTGTTTTTCAATGTTGAGGTTGTTGTTGAATTTGTTGGTACTTTTCAATGTTGAGGTTGTTGGTGTTTTTCAATGTTCAGGTTGTTGTTGAATTTGTTGGTGTTTTTCAATGTTGAGGTTGTTGTTGAATTTGTTGGTGTTTTTCAATGTTGAGGTTGTTGTTGTTTTTCAATGTTGAGGTTGTTGTTGAGTTTGTTGGTGTTTTTTAATGTTGAGGTTGTTGTTTAAATTGTTGTTGTTTTTCAATTTTGAGGTTGTTGTTGAATTTGTTGGTGTTTTTCAATGCTGAGGTTGTTGTTGTTTTTAAATGTTGGGGTTGTTGTTGAATTTGTTGGTGTTTTTCAATTTTGAGGATGTTTTTGTTTTTCAATGTTGAGGTTGTTGTTGAATTTGTTGGTGTTTTTCCATGATGAGGTTGCTGTTGTTTTTCAAAGCTGAGGTTGTTGTTGAATTTGTTGGTGTTTTTCAATGTCGGGGTTGTTGTTGAATTTGTTGGTGTTTTTCTATGTTGAATTTTTTGTTGAATTTGTTGGTGTTTTTCAATGTTGAGGTTGTTGTTGAATTTGTTGGTGTTTTCAATGTTAAGGTTTTTGTTGAATTTGTTGGTGTTTTTCAAGGTTGAAGTTGTTGTTGTTTTTCAATGCTGAGGTTGTTGTTGAATTTGATGGTGTTTTTCAATGTCGACGTTGTTGTTGAATTTGTTGGTGTTTTTCAATGTTGAAGTTGTTGTTGAATTTGTTGGTGTTTTTCAATGTTGAGGTTGTTGCTGTTTTTCAATGTTGAGGTTGTTGTTGAATTTGTTGGTGTTTTTCAATGTTGAGATTGTTGTTGTTTTTCAATGTTGGGGTTGTTGTTGAAATTGTTGGTGTTTTTAAATGTTGAGGTTGCTGTTGAATTTGTTGGTGTTTTTCAATGTTGAGGTTGTTGTTGTTTTTCAATTTGAGGTTGTTGTTGAATTTGTTGGTGCCTTTCAATGTTGAGGTTGTTGTTGAATTTGTTGGTGTTTTTCAATTTCGAGGTTGTTGTTGAATTTGTTAGTGTTTTTCAATGTTGAGCTTGTTGTTGAATTTGTTGGTGTTTTTCAATGTTGAGGTTGTTGTTGAATTTGTTGGTGTTTTTCAATGTTGAGGTTATTGTTGTTTTTCAATGTTGAGGTTGTTGTTGAATTTGTTGGTGTTTTTCAATGTTTAGGTTGTTGTTGTTTTTCAATGTTGAGGTTGTTGTTGAATTGGTTGGTGTTTTTCAATGTTGAGGTTGTTGTTGAATTTGTTGGTGTTTTTCAATGTTGAGGTTGTTGTTGTTTTTCAATGTTGAGGTTGTTGTTGAATTTGTTGGTGTTTTTCAATGTTGAGTTTGTTGTTGTTTTTCAATGTTGAGGTTGTTGTTGTTTTTCAATGTTGAGGTTGTTGTTGAATTTGTTGGTGTTTTTCAATGTTGAGGTTGTTGTTGTTTTTCAATGTTGAGGTTGTTGTTGAATTTGTTGGTGCTTTTCAATGTTGAGGTTGTTGTTGAATTTGTTGGTGTTTTTCAATGTTGAGGTTGTTGTTGTTTTTCAATGTTGAGGTTGTTGTTGAATTTGTTGGTGTTTTTCAATGTTGAGTTTGTTGTTGAATTTTTTGGTGTTGTTCAATTTCGAGGTTGTTGTTGAATTTGTTGGTGTTTTTCAATGTTGAGGTTGTTGTTGAATTTGTTGGTGTTTTTCAATGTTGAGGTTGTTGTTGAATTTGTTGGTGTTTTTCAATGTTGAGGTTGTTGTTGTTTTTCAATGTTGAGGTTGTTGTTGAATTTGTTGGTGTTTTTCAATGTTTAGTTTGTTGTTGTTTTTCAATGTTGAGGTTGTTGTTGAATTTGTTGGTGTTTTTCAATGTTGAGGTTGTTGTTGTTTTTCAATGTTGAGGTTGTTGTTGAATTTGTTGGTGCTTTTCAATGTTGAGGTTGTTGGTGTTTTTCAATGTTCAGGTTGTTGTTGAATTTGTTGGTGTTTTTCAATGTTGAGGTTGTTGTTGAATTTGTTGGTGTTTTTCAATGTTGAGGTTGTTGTTGTTTTTCAATGTTGAGGTTGTTGTTGAGTTTGTTGGTGTTTTTCAATGTTGAGGTTGTTGTTGAATTTGTTGGTGTTTTTCAATGTTGAGGTTGTTGTTGAATTTGTTGGTGTTTTTCAATGCTGAGGTTGTTGTTGTTTTTAAATGTTGGGGTTGTTGTTGAATTTGTTGGTGTTTTTCAATTTTGAGGATGTTTTTGTTTTTCAATGTTGAGGTTGTTGTTGAATTTGTTGGTGTTTTTCCATGATGAGGTTGTTGTTGTTTTTCAAAGTTGAGGTTGTTGTTGAACTTGTTGGTGTTTTTCAATGTCGGGGTTGTTGTTGAATTTGTTGGTGTTTTTCTATTTTGAATTTTTTGTTGAATTTGTTGGTGTTTTTCAATGTTGAGGTTGTTGTTTTTCAATGCTGAGGTTGTTGTTGAATTTGTTGGCGTTTTTAAATGTTGAGGTTGTTGTTGAATGTGTCGGTGTTTTCAATGTTGAGGTTTTTGTTGAATTTGTTGGTGTTTTTCAATGTTGAGGTTGTTGTTATTTTTCAATGTTGAGGTTGTTGTTGAGTTTGTTGGTGTCTTTCAATGTTGAGGTTGTTGTTGAATTTGTTGGTGTTTTTCAATGTTGAGGTTGTTGTTGAATTTGTTGGTGTTTTTCAATGTTGAGGTTGTTGTTGTTTTTCAATGTTGAGTTTGTTGTTGAATTTGTTGGTGTTTTTCAATGTTGAGGTTGTTGTTGTTTTTCAATGTTGAGTTTGTTGTTGAATTTGTTGGTGTGTTTCAATGTTGAGTTTGTTGTTGAATTTGTTGGTGTTTTTCAATTTCGAGGTTGTTGTTGAATTTGTTAGTGTTTTTCAATGTTGAGGTTGTTGTTGAATTTGTTGGTGTTTTTCAATGTTGAGGTTGTTGTTGAATTTGTTGGTGTTTTTCAATGTTGAGGTTGTTGTTGTTTTTCAATGTTGAGGTTGTTGTTGTATTTGTTGGTATTTTTCAATTTCGAGGTTGTTGTTGAATTTGTTGGTGTTTTTCAATGTTGAAGTTGTTGTTGAATTTGTTGGTGTTTTTCAATGTTGAGGTTGTTGTTGTTTTTCAATGTTGAGGTTGTTGTTGAATTTGTTGGTGTTTTTCAATGTTTAGGTTGTTGTTGTTTTTCAATGTTGAGGTTGTTGTTGAATTTGTTGGTGTTTTTCAATGTTGAGGTTGTTGTTGAATTTGTTGGTGTTTTTCAATGTTGAGGTTGTTGTTGTTTTTCAATGTTGAGGTTGTTGTTGAATTTGTTGGTGTTTTTCAATGTTGAGTTTGTTGTTGTTTTTCAATGTTGAGGTTGTTGTTGTTTTTCAATGTTGAGGTTGTTGTTGAATTTGTTGGTGTTTTTCAATGTTGAGGTTGTTGTTGTTTTTCAATGTTGAGGTTGTTGTTGAATTTGTTGGTGCTTTTCAATGTTGAGGTTGTTGTTGAATTTGTTGGTGTTTTTCAATGTTGAGGTTGTTGTTGTTTTTCAATGTTGAGGTTGTTGTTGAATTTGTTGGTGTTTTTCAATGTTGAGTTTGTTGTTGAATTTTTTGGTGTTTTTCAATTTCGAGGTTGTTGTTGAATTTGTTGGTGTTTTTCAATGTTGAGGTTGCTGTTGAATTTGTTGGTGTTTTTCAATGTTGAGGTTGTTGTTGAATTTGTTGGTGTTTTTCAATGTTGAGGTTGTTGTTGTTTTTCAATGTTGAGGTTGTTGTTGAATTTGTTGGTGTTTTTCAATGTTTAGTTTGTTGTTGTTTTTCAATGTTGAGGTTGTTGTTGAATTTGTTGGTGTTTTTCAATGTTGAGGTTGTTGTTGTTTTTCAATGTTGAGGTTGTTGTTGAATTTGTTGGTGCTTTTCAATGTTGAGGTTGTTGGTGTTTTTCAATGTTCAGGTTGTTGTTGAATTTGTTGGTGTTTTTCAATGTTGAGGTTGTTGTTGAATTTGTTGGTGTTTTTCAATGTTGAGGTTGTTGTTGTTTTTCAATGTTGAGGTTGTTGTTGAGTTTGTTGGTGTTTTTTAATGTTGAGGTTGTTGTTTAAATTGTTGTTGTTTTTCAATTTTGAGGTTGTTGTTGAATTTGTTGGTGTTTTTCAATGCTGAGGTTGTTGTTGTTTTTAAATGTTGGGGTTGTTGTTGAATTTGTTGGTGTTTTTCAATTTTGAGGATGTTTTTGTTTTTCAATGTTGAGGTTGTTGTTGAATTTGTTGGTGTTTTTCCATGATGAGGTTGCTGTTGTTTTTCAAAGCTGAGGTTGTTGTTGAATTTGTTGGTGTTTTTCAATGTCGGGGTTGTTGTTGAATTTGTTGGTGTTTTTCTATGTTGAATTTTTTGTTGAATTTGTTGGTGTTTTTCAATGTTGAGGTTGTTGTTGAATTTGTTGGTGTTTTCAATGTTAAGGTTTTTGTTGAATTTGTTGGTGTTTTTCAATGTTGAAGTTGTTGTTGTTTTTCAATGCTGAGGTTGTTGTTGAATTTGATGGTGTTTTTCAATGTCGACGTTGTTGTTGAATTTGTTGGTGTTTTTCAATGTTGAAGTTGTTGTTGAATTTGTTGGTGTTTTTCAATGTTGAGGTTGTTGCTGTTTTTCAATGTTGAGGTTGTTGTTGAATTTGTTGGTGTTTTTCAATGTTGAGATTGTTGTTGTTTTTCAATGTTGGGGTTGTTGTTGAAATTGTTGGTGTTTTTAAATGTTGAGGTTGCTGTTGAATTTGTTGGTGTTTTTCAATGTTGAGGTTGTTGTTGTTTTTCAATTTGAGGTTGTTGTTGAATTTGTTGGTGCCTTTCAATGTTGAGGTTGTTGTTGAATTTGTTGGTGTTTTTCAATTTCGAGGTTGTTGTTGAATTTGTTAGTGTTTTTCAATGTTGAGCTTGTTGTTGAATTTGTTGGTGTTTTTCAATGTTGAGGTTGTTGTTGAATTTGTTGTTGTTTTTCAATGTTGAGGTTATTGTTGTTTTTCAATGTTGAGGTTGTTGTTGAATTTGTTGGTGTTTTTCAATGTTTAGGTTGTTGTTGTTTTTCAATGTTGAGGTTGTTGTTGAATTGGTTGGTGTTTTTCAATGTTGAGGTTGTTGTTGAATTTGTTGGTGTTTTTCAATGTTGAGGTTGTTGTTGTTTTTCAATGTTGAGGTTGTTGTTGAATTTGTTGGTGTTTTTCAATGTTGAGTTTGTTGTTGTTTTTCAATGTTGAGGTTGTTGTTGTTTTTCAATGTTGAGGTTGTTGTTGAATTTGTTGGTGTTTTTCAATGTTGAGGTTGTTGTTGTTTTTCAATGTTGAGGTTGTTGTTGAATTTGTTGGTGCTTTTCAATGTTGAGGTTGTTGTTGAATTTGTTGGTGTTTTTCAATGTTGAGGTTGTTGTTGTTTTTCAATGTTGAGGTTGTTGTTGAATTTGTTGGTGTTTTTCAATGTTGAGTTTGTTGTTGAATTTTTTGGTGTTGTTCAATTTCGAGGTTGTTGTTGAATTTGTTGGTGTTTTTCAATGTTGAGGTTGTTGTTGAATTTGTTGGTGTTTTTCAATGTTGAGGTTGTTGTTGAATTTGTTGGTGTTTTTCAATGTTGAGGTTGTTGTTGTTTTTCAATGTTGAGGTTGTTGTTGAATTTGTTGGTGTTTTTCAATGTTTAGTTTGTTGTTGTTTTTCAATGTTGAGGTTGTTGTTGAATTTGTTGGTGTTTTTCAATGTTGAGGTTGTTGTTGTTTTTCAATGTTGAGGTTGTTGTTGAATTTGTTGGTGCTTTTCAATGTTGAGGTTGTTGGTGTTTTTCAATGTTCAGGTTGTTGTTGAATTTGTTGGTGTTTTTCAATGTTGAGGTTGTTGTTGAATTTGTTGGTGTTTTTCAATGTTGAGGTTGTTGTTGTTTTTCAATGTTGAGGTTGTTGTTGAGTTTGTTGGTGTTTTTCAATGTTGAGGTTGTTGTTGAATTTGTTGGTGTTTTTCAATGTTGAGGTTGTTGTTGAATTTGTTGGTGTTTTTCAATGCTGAGGTTGTTGTTGTTTTTAAATGTTGGGGTTGTTGTTGAATTTGTTGGTGTTTTTCAATTTTGAGGATGTTTTTGTTTTTCAATGTTGAGGTTGTTGTTGAATTTGTTGGTGTTTTTCCATGATGAGGTTGTTGTTGTTTTTCAAAGTTGAGGTTGTTGTTGAACTTGTTGGTGTTTTTCAATGTCGGGGTTGTTGTTGAATTTGTTGGTGTTTTTCTATGTTGAATTTTTTGTTGAATTTGTTGGTGTTTTTCAATGTTGAGGTTGTTGTTTTTCAATGCTGAGGTTGTTGTTGAATTTGTTGGCGTTTTTAAATGTTGAGGTTGTTGTTGAATGTGTCGGTGTTTTCAATGTTGAGGTTTTTGTTGAATTTGTTGGTGTTTTTCAATGTTGAGGTTGTTGTTATTTTTCAATGTTGAGGTTGTTGTTGAGTTTGTTGGTGTCTTTCAATGTTGAGGTTGTTGTTGAATTTGTTGGTGTTTTTCAATGTTGAGGTTGTTGTTGAATTTGTTGGTGTTTTTCAATGTTGAGGTTGTTGTTGTTTTTAAATGTTGAGGTTGTTGTTGAATTTGTTGGTGTTTTTTCAATTTTGAGGTTGTTGGTGTTTTTCAATGTTGTGGTTGATTTTGAATTTGAGGGTGTTTTTCAATGTCGAGGTTGTTGTTTAATTTGTTGGTGTTTTTCAATGCTGAGGTTGTTGTTGTTTTTCAATGTTGAGGTTGTTGTTGAATTTGTTGGTGTTTTTCAATGTTGAGGTTGTTGCTGTTTTTCAATGTTGAGGTTGTTGTTGAATTTGTTGGTGTTTTTCAATGTTGAGATTGTTGTTGTTTTTCAATTTGAGGTTGTTGTTGAATTTGTTGGTGTCTTTCAATGTTGAGGTTGTTGTTGAATTTGTTGGTGTTTTTCAATTTCGAGGTTGTTGTTGAATTTGTTAGTGTTTTTTAATGTTGAGCTTGTTGTTGAATTTGTTGGTGTTTTTCAATGTTGAGGTTGTTGTTGAAATTGTTGGTGTTTTTAAATGTTGAGGTTGCTGTTGAATTTGTTGGTGTTTTTCAATGTTGAGGTTGTTGTTGTTTTTCAATTTGAGGTTGTTGTTGAATTTGTTGGTGTCTTTCAATGTTGAGGTTGTTGTTGAATTTGTTGGTGTTTTTCAATTTCGAGGTTGTTGTTGAATTTGTTAGTGTTTTTCAATGTTGAGCTTGTTGTTGAATTTGTTGGTGTTTTTCAATGTTGAGGTTGTTGTTGAATTTGTTGGTGTTTTTCAATGTTGAGGTTATTGTTGTTTTTCAATGTTGAGGTTGTTGTTGAATTTGTTGGTGTTTTTCAATGTTTAGGTTGTTGTTGTTTTTCAATGTTGAGGTTGTTGTTGAATTTGTTGGTGTTTTTCAATGTTGAGGTTGTTGTTGAATTTGTTGGTGTTTTTCAATGTTGAGGTTGTTGTTGTTTTTCAATGTTGAGGTTGTTGTTGAATTTGTTGGTGTTTTTCAATGTTGAGTTTGTTGTTGTTTTTCAATGTTGAGGTTGTTGTTGTTTTTCAATGTTGAGGTTGTTGTTGAATTTGTTGGTGTTTTTCAATGTTGAGGTTGTTGTTGTTTTTCAATGTTGAGGTTGTTGTTGAATTTGTTGGTGCTTTTCAATGCTGAGGTTGTTGTTGAATTTGTTGGTGTTTATCAATGTTGAGGTTGTTGTTGTTTTTCAATGTTGAGGTTGTTGTTGAATTTGTTGGTGTTTTTCAATGTTGAGTTTGTTGTTGAATTTTTTGGTGTTTTTCAATTTCGAGGTTGTTGTTGAATTTGTTGGTGTTTTTCAATGTTGAGGTTGTTGTTGAATTTGTTGGTGTTTTTCAATGTTGAGGTTGTTGTTGAATTTGTTGGTGTTTTTCAATGTTGAGGTTGTTGTTGTTTTTCAATGTTGAGGTTGTTGTTGAACTTGTTGGTGTTTTTCAATGTTGAGGTTGTTGTTGTTTTTCAATGTTGAGGTTGTTGTTGAATTTGTTGGTGCTTTTCAATGTTGAGATTGTTGTTGAATTTGTTGGTGTTTTTCAATGTTGAGGTTGTTGTTGTTTTTCAATGTTGAGTTTGTTGTTGAATTTGTTGGTGTTTTTCAATGTTGAGGTTGTTGTTGTTTTTCAATGTTGAGTTTGTTGTTGAATTTGTTGGTGTTTTTCAATGTTGAGTTTGTTGTTGAATTTGTTGGTGTTTTTCAATTTCGAGGTTGTTGTTGAATTTGTTAGTGTTTTTCAATGTTGAGGTTGTTGTTGAATTTGTTGGTGTTTTTCAATGTTGAGGTTGTTGTTGAATTTGTTGGTGTTTTTCAATGTTGAGATTGTTGTTGTTTTTCAATGTTGAGGTTGTTGTTGTATTTGTTGGTATTTTTCAATTTCGAGGTTGTTGTTGAATTTGTTGGTGTTTTTCAATGTTGAAGTTGTTGTTGAATTTGTTGGTGTTTTTCAATGTTGAGGTTGTTGTTGTTTTTCAATGTTGAGGTTGTTGTTGAATTTGTTGGTGTTTTTCAATGTTTAGGTTGTTGTTGTTTTTCAATGTTGAGGTTGTTGTTGAATTTGTTGGTGTTTTTCAATGTTGAGGTTGTTGTTGAATTTGTTGGTGTTTTTCAATGTTGAGGTTGTTGTTGTTTTTCAATGTTGAGGTTGTTGTTGAATTTGTTGGTGTTTTTCAATGTTGAGTTTGTTGTTGTTTTTCAATGTTGAGGTTGTTGTTGTTTTTCAATGTTGAGGTTGTTGTTGAATTTGTTGGTGTTTTTCAATGTTGAGGTTGTTGTTGTTTTTCAATGTTGAGGTTGTTGTTGAATTTGTTGGTGCTTTTCAATGTTGAGGTTGTTGTTGAATTTGTTGGTGTTTTTCAATGTTGAGGTTGTTGTTGTTTTTCAATGTTGAGGTTGTTGTTGAATTTGTTGGTGTTTTTCAATGTTGAGTTTGTTGTTGAATTTTTTGGTGTTTTTCAATTTCGAGGTTGTTGTTGAATTTGTTGGTGTTTTTCAATGTTGAGGTTGCTGTTGAATTTGTTGGTGTTTTTCAATGTTGAGGTTGTTGTTGAATTTGTTGGTGTTTTTCAATGTTGAGGTTGTTGTTGTTTTTCAATGTTGAGGTTGTTATTGAATTTGTTGGTGTTTTTCAATGTTGAGGTTGTTGTTGAATTTGTTGGTGTTTTTCAATGTTGAGGTTGTTGTTGTTTTTCAATGTTGAGGTTGTTGTTGAATTTGTTGGTGCTTTTCAATGTTGAGGTTGTTGGTGTTTTTCAATGTTCAGGTTGTTGTTGAATTTGTTGGTGTTTTTCAATGTTGAGGTTGTTGTTGAATTTGTTGGTGTTTTTCAATGTTGAGGTTGTTGTTGTTTTTCAATGTTGAGGTTGTTGTTGAGTTTGTTGGTGTTTTTTAATGTTGAGGTTGTTGTTTAAATTGTTGGTGTTTTTCAATTTTGAGGTTGTTGTTGAATTTGTTGGTGTTTTTCAATGCTGAGGTTGTTGTTGTTTTTAAATGTTGGGGTTGTTGTTGAATTTGTTGGTGTTTTTCAATTTTGAGGATGTTTTTGTTTTTCAATGTTGAGGTTGTTGTTGAATTTGTTGGTGTTTTTCCATGATGAGGTTGCTGTTGTTTTTCAAAGCTGAGGTTGTTGTTGAATTTGTTGGTGTTTTTCAATGTCGGGGTTGTTGTTGAATTTGTTGGTGTTTTTCTATGTTGAATTTTTTGTTGAATTTGTTGGTGTTTTTCAATGTTGAGGTTGTTGTTGAATTTGTTGGTGTTTTCAATGTTAAGGTTTTTGTTGAATTTGTTGGTGTTTTTCAATGTTGAAGTTGTTGTTGTTTTTCAATGCTGAGGTTGTTGTTGAATTTGATGGTGTTTTTCAATGTCGACGTTGTTGTTGAATTTGTTGGTGTTTTTCAATGTTGAAGTTGTTGTTGAATTTGTTGGTGTTTTTCAATGTTGAGGTTGTTGCTGTTTTTCAATGTTGAGGTTGTTGTTGAATTTGTTGGTGTTTTTCAATGTTGAGATTGTTGTTGTTTTTCAATGTTGGGGTTGTTGTTGAAATTGTTGGTGTTTTTAAATGTTGAGGTTGCTGTTGAATTTGTTGGTGTTTTTCAATGTTGAGGTTGTTGTTGTTTTTCAATTTGAGGTTGTTGTTGAATTTGTTGGTGCCTTTCAATGTTGAGGTTGTTGTTGAATTTGTTGGTGTTTTTCAATTTCGAGGTTGTTGTTGAATTTGTTAGTGTTTTTCAATGTTGAGCTTGTTGTTGAATTTGTTGGTGTTTTTCAATGTTGAGGTTGTTGTTGAATTTGTTGGTGTTTTTCAATGTTGAGGTTATTGTTGTTTTTCAATGTTGAGGTTGTTGTTGAATTTGTTGGTGTTTTTCAATGTTTAGGTTGTTGTTGTTTTTCAATGTTGAGGTTGTTGTTGAATTGGTTGGTGTTTTTCAATGTTGAGGTTGTTGTTGAATTTGTTGGTGTTTTTCAATGTTGAGGTTGTTGTTGTTTTTCAATGTTGAGGTTGTTGTTGAATTTGTTGGTGTTTTTCAATGTTGAGTTTGTTGTTGTTTTTCAATGTTGAGGTTGTTGTTGTTTTTCAATGTTGAGGTTGTTGTTGAATTTGTTGGTGTTTTTCAATGTTGAGGTTGTTGTTGTTTTTCAATGTTGAGGTTGTTGTTGAATTTGTTGGTGCTTTTCAATGTTGAGGTTGTTGTTGAATTTGTTGGTGTTTTTCAATGTTGAGGTTGTTGTTGTTTTTCAATGTTGAGGTTGTTGTTGAATTTGTTGGTGTTTTTCAATGTTGAGTTTGTTGTTGAATTTTTTGGTGTTTTTCAATTTCGAGGTTGTTGTTGAATTTGTTGGTGTTTTTCAATGTTGAGGTTGTTGTTGAATTTGTTGGTGTTTTTCAATGTTGAGGTTGTTGTTGAATTTGTTGGTGTTTTTCAATGTTGAGGTTGTTGTTGTTTTTCAATGTTGAGGTTGTTGTTGAATTTGTTGGTGTTTTTCAATGTTTAGTTTGTTGTTGTTTTTCAATGTTGAGGTTGTTGTTGAATTTGTTGGTGTTTTTCAATGTTGAGGTTGTTGTTGTTTTTCAATGTTGAGGTTGTTGTTGAATTTGTTGGTGCTTTTCAATGTTGAGGTTGTTGGTGTTTTTCAATGTTCAGGTTGTTGTTGAATTTGTTGGTGTTTTTCAATGTTGAGGTTGTTGTTGAATTTGTTGGTGTTTTTCAATGTTGAGGTTGTTGTTGTTTTTCAATGTTGAGGTTGTTGTTGAGTTTGTTGGTGTTTTTCAATGTTGAGGTTGTTGTTGAATTTGTTGGTGTTTTTCAATGTTGAGGTTGTTGTTGAATTTGTTGGTGTTTTTCAATGCTGAGGTTGTTGTTGTTTTTAAATGTTGGGGTTGTTGTTGAATTTGTTGGTGTTTTTCAATTTTGAGGATGTTTTTGTTTTTCAATGTTGAGGTTGTTGTTGAATTTGTTGGTGTTTTTCCATGATGAGGTTGTTGTTGTTTTTCAAAGTTGAGGTTGTTGTTGAACTTGTTGGTGTTTTTCAATGTCGGGGTTGTTGTTGAATTTGTTGGTGTTTTTCAATTTCGAGGTTGTTGTTGAATTTGTTAGTGTTTTTCAATGTTGAGCTTGTTGTTGAATTTGTTGGTGTTTTTCAATGTTGAGGTTGTTGTTGAAATTGTTGGTGTTTTTAAATGTTGAGGTTGCTGTTGAATTTGTTGGTGTTTTTCAATGTTGAGGTTGTTGTTGTTTTTCAATTTGAGGTTGTTGTTGAATTTGTTGGTGTCTTTCAATGTTGAGGTTGTTGTTGAATTTGTTGGTGTTTTTCAATTTCGAGGTTGTTGTTGAATTTGTTAGTGTTTTTCAATGTTGAGCTTGTTGTTGAATTTGTTGGTGTTTTTCAATGTTGAGGTTGTTGTTGAATTTGTTGGTGTTTTTCAATGTTGAGGTTATTGTTGTTTTTCAATGTTGAGGTTGTTGTTGAATTTGTTGGTGTTTTTCAATGTTTAGGTTGTTGTTGTTTTTCAATGTTGAGGTTGTTGTTGAATTTGTTGGTGTTTTTCAATGTTGAGGTTGTTGTTGAATTTGTTGGTGTTTTTCAATGTTGAGGTTGTTGTTGTTTTTCAATGTTGAGGTTGTTGTTGAATTTGTTGGTGTTTTTCAATGTTGAGTTTGTTGTTGTTTTTCAATGTTGAGGTTGTTGTTGTTTTTCAATGTTGAGGTTGTTGTTGAATTTGTTGGTGTTTTTCAATGTTGAGGTTGTTGTTGTTTTTCAATGTTGAGGTTGTTGTTGAATTTGTTGGTGCTTTTCAATGCTGAGGTTGTTGTTGAATTTGTTGGTGTTTATCAATGTTGAGGTTGTTGTTGTTTTTCAATGTTGAGGTTGTTGTTGAATTTGTTGGTGTTTTTCAATGTTGAGTTTGTTGTTGAATTTTTTGGTGTTTTTCAATTTCGAGGTTGTTGTTGAATTTGTTGGTGTTTTTCAATGTTGAGGTTGTTGTTGAATTTGTTGGTGTTTTTCAATGTTGAGGTTGTTGTTGAATTTGTTGGTGTTTTTCAATGTTGAGGTTGTTGTTGTTTTTCAATGTTGAGGTTGTTGTTGAATTTGTTGGTGTTTTTCAATGTTGAGGTTGTTGTTGTTTTTCAATGTTGAGGTTGTTGTTGAATTTGTTGTTGTTTTTCAATGTTGAGGTTGTTGTTGAATTTGTTGGTGTTTTTCAATGTTGAGGTTGTTGTTGTTTTTCAATGTTGAGTTTGTTGTTGAATTTGTTGGTGTTTTTCAATGTTGAGGTTGTTGTTGTTTTTCAATGTTGAGTTTGTTGTTGAATTTGTTGGTGTTTTTCAATGTTGAGTTTGTTGTTGAATTTGTTGGTGTTTTTCAATTTCGAGGTTGTTGTTGAATTTGTTAGTGTTTTTCAATGTTGAGGTTGTTGTTGAATTTGTTGGTGTTTTTCAATGTTGAGGTTGTTGTTGAATTTGTTGGTGTTTTTCAATGTTGAGATTGTTGTTGTTTTTCAATGTTGAGGTTGTTGTTGTATTTGTTGGTATTTTTCAATTTCGAGGTTGTTGTTGAATTTGTTGGTGTTTTTCAATGTTGAAGTTGTTGTTGAATTTGTTGGTGTTTTTCAATGTTGAGGTTGTTGTTGTTTTTCAATGTTGAGGTTGTTGTTGAATTTGTTGGTGTTTTTCAATGTTTAGGTTGTTGTTGTTTTTCAATGTTGAGGTTGTTGTTGAATTTGTTGGTGTTTTTCAATGTTGAGGTTGTTGTTGAATTTGTTGGTGTTTTTCAATGTTGAGGTTGTTGTTGTTTTTCAATGTTGAGGTTGTTGTTGAATTTGTTGGTGTTTTTCAATGTTGAGTTTGTTGTTGTTTTTCAATGTTGAGGTTGTTGTTGTTTTTCAATGTTGAGGTTGTTGTTGAATTTGTTGGTGTTTTTCAATGTTGAGGTTGTTGTTGTTTTTCAATGTTGAGGTTGTTGTTGAATTTGTTGGTGCTTTTCAATGTTGAGGTTGTTGTTGAATTTGTTGGTGTTTTTCAATGTTGAGGTTGTTGTTGTTTTTCAATGTTGAGGTTGTTGTTGAATTTGTTGGTGTTTTTCAATGTTGAGTTTGTTGTTGAATTTTTTGGTGTTTTTCAATTTCGAGGTTGTTGTTGAATTTGTTGGTGTTTTTCAATGTTGAGGTTGCTGTTGAATTTGTTGGTGTTTTTCAATGTTGAGGTTGTTGTTGAATTTGTTGGTGTTTTTCAATGTTGAGGTTGTTGTTGTTTTTCAATGTTGAGGTTGTTGTTGAATTTGTTGGTGTTTTTCAATGTTTAGTTTGTTGTTGTTTTTCAATGTTGAGGTTGTTGTTGAATTTGTTGGTGTTTTTCAATGTTGAGGTTGTTGTTGTTTTTCAATGTTGAGGTTGTTGTTGAATTTGTTGGTGCTTTTCAATGTTGAGGTTGTTGGTGTTTTTCAATGTTCAGGTTGTTGTTGAATTTGTTGGTGTTTTTCAATGTTGAGGTTGTTGTTGAATTTGTTGGTGTTTTTCAATGTTGAGGTTGTTGTTGTTTTTCAATGTTGAGGTTGTTGTTGAGTTTGTTGGTGTTTTTTAATGTTGAGGTTGTTGTTTAAATTGTTGGTGTTTTTCAATTTTGAGGTTGTTGTTGAATTTGTTGGTGTTTTTCAATGCTGAGGTTGTTGTTGTTTTTAAATGTTGGGGTTGTTGTTGAATTTGTTGGTGTTTTTCAATTTTGAGGATGTTTTTGTTTTTCAATGTTGAGGTTGTTGTTGAATTTGTTGGTGTTTTTCCATGATGAGGTTGCTGTTGTTTTTCAAAGCTGAGGTTGTTGTTGAATTTGTTGGTGTTTTTCAATGTCGGGGTTGTTGTTGAATTTGTTGGTGTTTTTCTATGTTGAATTTTTTGTTGAATTTGTTGGTGTTTTTCAATGTTGAGGTTGTTGTTGAATTTGTTGGTGTTTTCAATGTTAAGGTTTTTGTTGAATTTGTTGGTGTTTTTCAATGTTGAAGTTGTTGTTGTTTTTCAATGCTGAGGTTGTTGTTGAATTTGATGGTGTTTTTCAATGTCGACGTTGTTGTTAAATTTGTTGGTGTTTTTCAATGTTGAAGTTGTTGTTGAATTTGTTGGTGTTTTTCAATGTTGAGGTTGTTGCTGTTTTTCAATGTTGAGGTTGTTGTTGAATTTGTTGGTGTTTTTCAATGTTGAGATTGTTGTTGTTTTTCAATGTTGGGGTTGTTGTTGAAATTGTTGGTGTTTTTAAATGTTGAGGTTGCTGTTGAATTTGTTGGTGTTTTTCAATGTTGAGGTTGTTGTTGTTTTTCAATTTGAGGTTGTTGTTGAATTTGTTGGTGCCTTTCAATGTTGAGGTTGTTGTTGAATTTGTTGGTGTTTTTCAATTTCGAGGTTGTTGTTGAATTTGTTAGTGTTTTTCAATGTTGAGCTTGTTGTTGAATTTGTTGGTGTTTTTCAATGTTGAGGTTGTTGTTGAATTTGTTGGTGTTTTTCAATGTTGAGGTTATTGTTGTTTTTCAATGTTGAGGTTGTTGTTGAATTTGTTGGTGTTTTTCAATGTTTAGGTTGTTGTTGTTTTTCAATGTTGAGGTTGTTGTTGAATTGGTTGGTGTTTTTCAATGTTGAGGTTGTTGTTGAATTTGTTGGTGTTTTTCAATGTTGAGGTTGTTGTTGTTTTTCAATGTTGAGGTTGTTGTTGAATTTGTTGGTGTTTTTCAATGTTGAGTTTGTTGTTGTTTTTCAATGTTGAGGTTGTTGTTGTTTTTCAATGTTGAGGTTGTTGTTGAATTTGTTGGTGTTTTTCAATGTTGAGGTTGTTGTTGTTTTTCAATGTTGAGGTTGTTGTTGAATTTGTTGGTGCTTTTCAATGTTGAGGTTGTTGTTGAATTTGTTGGTGTTTTTCAATGTTGAGGTTGTTGTTGTTTTTCAATGTTGAGGTTGTTGTTGAATTTGTTGGTGTTTTTCAATGTTGAGTTTGTTGTTGAATTTTTTGGTGTTTTTCAATTTCGAGGTTGTTGTTGAATTTGTTGGTGTTTTTCAATGTTGAGGTTGTTGTTGAATTTGTTGGTGTTTTTCAATGTTGAGGTTGTTGTTGAATTTGTTGGTGTTTTTCAATGTTGAGGTTGTTGTTGTTTTTCAATGTTGAGGTTGTTGTTGAATTTGTTGGTGTTTTTCAATGTTTAGTTTGTTGTTGTTTTTCAATGTTGAGGTTGTTGTTGAATTTGTTGGTGTTTTTCAATGTTGAGGTTGTTGTTGTTTTTCAATGTTGAGGTTGTTGTTGAATTTGTTGGTGCTTTTCAATGTTGAGGTTGTTGGTGTTTTTCAATGTTCAGGTTGTTGTTGAATTTGTTGGTGTTTTTCAATGTTGAGGTTGTTGTTGAATTTGTTGGTGTTTTTCAATGTTGAGGTTGTTGTTGTTTTTCAATGTTGAGGTTGTTGTTGAGTTTGTTGGTGTTTTTCAATGTTGAGGTTGTTGTTGAATTTGTTGGTGTTTTTCAATGTTGAGGTTGTTGTTGAATTTGTTGGTGTTTTTCAATGCTGAGGTTGTTGTTGTTTTTAAATGTTGGGGTTGTTGTTGAATTTGTTGGTGTTTTTCAATTTTGAGGATGTTTTTGTTTTTCAATGTTGAGGTTGTTGTTGAATTTGTTGGTGTTTTTCCATGATGAGGTTGTTGTTGTTTTTCAAAGTTGAGGTTGTTGTTGAACTTGTTGGTGTTTTTCAATGTCGGGGTTGTTGTTGAATTTGTTGGTGTTTTTCTATGTTGAATTTTTTGTTGAATTTGTTGGTGTTTTTCAATGTTGAGGTTGTTGTTTTTCAATGCTGAGGTTGTTGTTGAATTTGTTGGCGTTTTTAAATGTTGAGGTTGTTGTTGAATGTGTTGGTGTTTTCAATGTTGAGGTTTTTGTTGAATTTGTTGGTGTTTTTCAATGTTGAGGTTGTTGTTATTTTTCAATGTTGAGGTTGTTGTTGAGTTTGTTGGTGTCTTTCAATGTTGAGGTTGTTGTTGAATTTGTTGGTGTTTTTCAATGTTGAGGTTGTTGTTGAAATTGTTGGTGTTTTTCAATGTTGAGGTTGTTGTTGTTTTTAAATGTTGAGGTTGTTGTTGAATTTGTTGGTGTTTTTTCAATTTTGAGGTTGTTGGTGTTTTTCAATGTTATGGTTGATTTTGAATTTGAGGGTGTTTTTCAATGTCGAGGTTGTTGTTTAATTTGTTGGTGTTTTTCAATGCTGAGGTTGTTGTTGTTTTTCAATGTTGAGGTTGTTGTTGAATTTGTTGGTGTTTTTCAATGTTGAGATTGTTGTTGTTTTTCAATGTTGAGGTTGTTGTTCAATTTGTTGGTGTTTTTAAATGTTGAGGTTGTTGTTGAATTTGCTGGTGTTTTGCAATGTTGAGGTTGTTGTTGAATTTGTTGGTGTTTTTCAATGTTGAGGTTGTTGTTGTTTTTCAATGTTGAGGTTGTTCTTGTATTTGTTGGTGTTTTTCAATTTCGAGGTTGTTGTTGAATTTGTTGTTGTTTTTCAATGTTGAAGTTGTTGTTGAATTTGTTGGTGTTTTTCAATGTTGAGGTTGTTGTTGTTTTTCAATGTTGAGGTTGTTGTTGAATTTGTTGGTGTTTTTCAATGTTGAGGTTGTTGTTGAATTTGTTGGTGGTTTTCAATGTTGAGGTTGTTGTTGTTTTTCAATGTTGAGGTTGTTGTTGAGTTTGTTGGTGTTTTTTAATGTTGAGGTTGTTGTTTAAATTGTTGGTGTTTTTCAATTTTGAGGTTGTTGTTGAATTTGTTGGTGTTTTTCAATGCTGAGGTTGTTGTTGTTTTTAAATGTTGGGGTTGTTGTTGAATTTGTTGGTGTTTTTCCATGATGAGGTTGCTGTTGTTTTTCAAAGCTGAGGTTGTTGTTGAATTTGTTGGTGTTTTTCAATGTCGGGGTTGTTGTTGAATTTGTTGGTGTTTTTCTATGTTGAATTTTTTGTTGAATTTGTTGGTGTTTTTCAATGTTGAGGTTGTTGTTGAATTTGTTGGTGTTTTCAATGTTAAGGTTTTTGTTGAATTTGTTGGTGTTTTTCAATGTTGAAGTTGTTGTTGTTTTTCAATGCTGAGGTTGTTGTTGAATTTGATGGTGTTTTTCAATGTTGAAGTTGTTGTTGAATTTGTTGGTGTTTTTCAATGTTGAGGTTGTTGCTGTTTTTCAATGTTGAGGTTGTTGTTGAATTTGTTGGTGTTTTTCAATGTTGAGATTGTTGTTGTTTTTCAATGTTGGGGTTGTTGTTGAAATTGTTGGTGTTTTTAAATGTTGAGGTTGCTGTTGAATTTGTTGGTGTTTTTCAATGTTGAGGTTGTTGTTGTTTTTCAATTTGAGGTTGTTGTTGAATTTGTTGGTGCCTTTCAATGTTGAGGTTGTTGTTGAATTTGTTGGTGTTTTTCAATTTCGAGGTTGTTGTTGAATTTGTTAGTGTTTTTCAATGTTGAGCTTGTTGTTGAATTTGTTGGTGTTTTTCAATGTTGAGGTTGTTGTTGAATTTGTTGGTGTTTTTCAATGTTGAGGTTATTGTTGTTTTTCAATGTTGAGGTTGTTGTTGAATTTGTTGGTGTTTTTCAATGTTTAGGTTGTTGTTGTTTTTCAATGTTGAGGTTGTTGTTGAATTGGTTGGTGTTTTTCAATGTTGAGGTTGTTGTTGAATTTGTTGGTGTTTTTCAATGTTGAGGTTGTTGTTGTTTTTCAATGTTGAGGTTGTTGTTGAATTTGTTGGTGTTTTTCAATGTTGAGTTTGTTGTTGTTTTTCAATGTTGAGGTTGTTGTTGTTTTTCAATGTTGAGGTTGTTGTTGAATTTGTTGGTGTTTTTCAATGTTGAGGTTGTTGTTGTTTTTCAATGTTGAGGTTGTTGTTGAATTTGTTGGTGCTTTTCAATGTTGAGGTTGTTGTTGAATTTGTTGGTGTTTTTCAATGTTGAGGTTGTTGTTGTTTTTCAATGTTGAGGTTGTTGTTGAATTTGTTGGTGTTTTTCAATGTTGAGTTTGTTGTTGAATTTTTTGGTGTTTTTCAATTTCGAGGTTGTTGTTGAATTTGTTGGTGTTTTTCAATGTTGAGGTTGTTGTTGAATTTGTTGGTGTTTTTCAATGTTGAGGTTGTTGTTGAATTTGTTGGTGTTTTTCAATGTTGAGGTTGTTGTTGTTTTTCAATGTTGAGGTTGTTGTTGAATTTGTTGGTGTTTTTCAATGTTTAGTTTGTTGTTGTTTTTCAATGTTGAGGTTGTTGTTGAATTTGTTGGTGTTTTTCAATGTTGAGGTTGTTGTTGTTTTTCAATGTTGAGGTTGTTGTTGAATTTGTTGGTGCTTTTCAATGTTGAGGTTGTTGGTGTTTTTCAATGTTCAGGTTGTTGTTGAATTTGTAGGTGTTTTTCAATGTTGAGGTTGTTGTTGAATTTGTTGGTGTTTTTCAATGTTGAGGTTGTTGTTGTTTTTCAATGTTGAGGTTGTTGTTGAGTTTGTTGGTGTTTTTCAATGTTGAGGTTGTTGTTGAATTTGTTGGTGTTTTTCAATGTTGAGGTTGTTGTTGAATTTGTTGGTGTTTTTCAATGCTGAGGTTGTTGTTGTTTTTAAATGTTGGGGTTGTTGTTGAATTTGTTGGTGTTTTTCAATTTTGAGGATGTTTTTGTTTTTCAATGTTGAGGTTGTTGTTGAATTTGTTGGTGTTTTTCCATGATGAGGTTGTTGTTGTTTTTCAAAGTTGAGGTTGTTGTTGAACTTGTTGGTGTTTTTCAATGTCGGGGTTGTTGTTGAATTTGTTGGTGTTTTTCTATGTTGAATTTTTTGTTGAATTTGTTGGTGTTTTTCAATGTTGAGGTTGTTGTTTTTCAATGCTGAGGTTGTTGTTGAATTTGTTGGCGTTTTTAAATGTTGAGGTTGTTGTTGAATGTGTTGGTGTTTTCAATGTTGAGGTTTTTGTTGAATTTGTTGGTGTTTTTCAATGTTGAGGTTGTTGTTATTTTTCAATGTTGAGGTTGTTGTTGAGTTTGTTGGTGTCTTTCAATGTTGAGGTTGTTGTTGAATTTGTTGGTGTTTTTCAATGTTGAGGTTGTTGTTGAAATTGTTGGTGTTTTTCAATGTTGAGGTTGTTGTTGTTTTTAAATGTTGAGGTTGTTGTTGAATTTGTTGGTGTTTTTTCAATTTTGAGGTTGTTGGTGTTTTTCAATGTTGTGGTTGATTTTGAATTTGAGGGTGTTTTTCAATGTCGAGGTTGTTGTTTAATTTGTTGGTGTTTTTCAATGCTGAGGTTGTTGTTGTTTTTCAATGTTGAGGTTGTTGTTGAATTTGTTGGTGTTTTTCAATGTTGAGATTGTTGTTGTTTTTCAATGTTGAGGTTGTTGTTCAATTTGTTGGTGTTTTTAAATGTTGAGGTTGTTGTTGAATTTGCTGGTGTTTTGCAATGTTGAGGTTGTTGTTGAATTTGTTGGTGTTTTTCAATGTTGAGGTTGTTGTTGTTTTTCAATGTTGAGGTTGTTCTTGTATTTGTTGGTGTTTTTCAATTTCGAGGTTGTTGTTGAATTTGTTGTTGTTTTTCAATGTTGAAGTTGTTGTTGAATTTGTTGGTGTTTTTCAATGTTGAGGTTGTTGTTGTTTTTCAATGTTGAGGTTGTTGTTGAATTTGTTGGTGTTTTTCAATGTTGAGGTTGTTGTTGAATTTGTTGGTGGTTTTCAATGTTGAGGTTGTTGTTGTTTTTCAATGTTGAGGTTGTTGTTGAATTTGTTGGTCTTTTTCAATGTTGAGTTTGTTGTTGTTTTTCAATGTTGAGGATGTTGTTGAATTTGTTGGTGTTTTTCAATGTTGAGGTTGTTGTTGTTTTTAATGTTGAGTTTGTTGTTGAATTTGTTGGTGTTTTTCAATGTTGAGGTTGTTGTTGTTTTTCAATGTTGAGGTTGTTGTTGAATTTGTTGGTGCTTTTCAATGTTGAGATTGTTGTTGAATTTGTTGGTGTTTTTCAATGTTGAGCTTGTTGTTGTTTTTCAATGTTGAGTTTGTTGTTGAATTTGTTGGTGTTTTTCAATGTTGAGTTAGTTGTTGAATTTGTTGGTGTTTTTCAATTTCGAGGTTGTTGTTGAATTTGTTAGTGTTTTTCAATGTAGAGGTTGTTGTTGAATTTGTTGGTGTTTTTCAATGTTGAGGTTGTTGTTGAATTTGTTGGTGTTTTTCAATGTTGAGGTTGTTGTTGTTTTTCAATGTTGAGGTTGTTGTTGTATTTGTTGGTGTTTTTCAATTTCGAGGTTGCTGTTGAATTTGTTGGCGTTTTTCAATGTTGAAGTTGTTGTTGAATTTGTTGGTGTTTTTCAATGTTGAGGTTGTTGTTGTATTTCAATGTTGAGGTTGTTGGTGAATTTGTTGGTGTTTTTCAATGTTGAGGTTGTTGTTGAATTTGTTGGTGTTTTTCAATGTTGAGGTTGTTGTTGTTTTTCAATGTTGAGGTTGTTGTTGAATTTGTTGGTGTTTTTCAATGTTGAGTTTGTTGTTGTTTTTCAATGTTGAGGTTCTTGTTGTTTTTCAATGTTGAGGTTGTTGTTGAATTTGTTGGTGTTTTTCAATGTTGAGGTTGTTGTTGTTTTTCAATGTTGAGGTTGTTGTTGAATTTGTTGGTGCTTTTCAATGTTGAGGTTGTTGTTGAATTTGTTGGTGTTTTTCAATGTTGAGGTTGTTGTTGTTTTTCAATTTTGAGGTTGTTGTTGAATTTGTTGGTGTTTTTCAATGTTGAGTTTGTTGTTGAATTTTTTGGTGTTTTTCAATTTCGAGGTTGTTGTTGAATTTGTTGGTGTTTTTAAATGTTGAGGTTGTTGTTGAATTTGTTGGTGTTTTTCAATGTTGAGGTTGTTGTTGAATTGTTGGTGTTTTTCAATGTTGAGGTTGTTGTTGTTTTACAATGCTGAGGTTGTTGTTGAATTTGTTGGTGTTTTTCAATGTTTAGTTTGTTGTTGTTTTTCAATGTTGAGGTTGTTGTTGAATTTGTTGGTGTTTTTCAATGTTGAGGTTGTTGTTGTTTATCAATGTTGAGGTTGTTGTTGAATTTGTTGGTGCTTTTCAATGTTGAGGTTGTTGGTGTTTTTCAATGTTCAGGTTGTTGTTGAATTTGTTGGTGTTTTTCAATGATAAGGTTGTTGTTGAATTTGTTGGTGTTTTTCAATGTTGAGGTTGTTGTTGTTTTTCAATGTTGAGGTTGTTGTTGAGTTTGTTGGTGTTTTTCAATGTTGAGGTTGTTGTTGAATTTGTTGGTGTTTTTCAATGTTGAGGTTGTTGTTGAATTTGTTGGTGTTTTTCAATTTTGAGGATGTTTTTGTTTTTCAATGTTGAGGTTGTTGTTGAATTTGTTGGTGTTTTTCCATGATGAGGTTGTTGTTGTTTTTCAAAGTTCAGGTTGTTGTTGAATTTGTTGGTGTTTTTCAATGTCGGGGTTGTTGTTGAATTTGTTGGTGTTTTTCTATGTTGAATTTTTTGTTGAATTTGTTGGTGTTTTTCAATGTTGAGGTTGTTGGTTTTCAATGTTGAGGTTGTTGTTGAATTTGTTGGCGTTTTTAACTGTTGAGGTTGTTGTTGAATTTGTTGGTGTTTTCAATGTTGAGGTTTTTGTTGAATTTGTTGGTGTTTTTCAATGTTGAGGTTGTTGTTATTTTTCAATGTTGAGGTTGTTGTTGAGTTTGTTGGTGTTTTTCAATGTTGAGGTTGTTGTTGAATTTGTTGGTGTTTTTCAATGTTGAGGTTGTTGTTGAATTTGTTGGTTTTTTTCAATGTTGAGGTTGTTGTTGTTTTTAAATGTTGAGGTTGTTGTTGAATTTGTTGGTGTTTTTTCAATTTTGAGGTTGTTGGTGTTTTTCAATGTTGAGGTTGATTTTGAATTTGAGGGTGTTTTTCAATGTCGAGGTTGTTGTTTAATTTGTTGGTGTTTTTCAATGTTGAGGTTGTTGTTGTTTTTCAATGTTGAGGTTGTTGTTGAATTTGTTGGTGTTTTTCAATGTTGAGATTGTTGTTGTTTTTCAATGTTGAGGTTGTTGTTCAATTTGTTGGTGTTTTTAAATGTTGAGGTTGTTGTTGAATTTGCTGGTGTTTTGCAATGTTGAGGTTGTTGTTGTTTTTCAATGTTGAGGTTGTTGTTGAATTTGTTGGTGTTTTTCAATGTTGAGTTTGTTGTTGAATTTTTTGGTGTTTTTCAATTTCGAGGTTGTTGTTGAATTTGTTGGTGTTTTTCAATGTTGAGGTTGTTGTTGAATTTGTTGGTGTTTTTCAATGTTGAGGTTGTTGTTGAATTTGTTGGTGTTTTTCAATGTTGAGGTTGTTGTTGTTTTTCAATGTTGAGGTTGTTGTTGAATTTGTTGGTGTTTTTCAATGTTTAGTTTGTTGTTGTTTTTCAATGTTGAGGTTGTTGTTGAATTTGTTGGTGTTTTTCAATGTTGAGGTTGTTGTTGTTTTTCAATGTTGAGGTTGTTGTTGAATTTGTTGGTGCTTTTCAATGTTGAGGTTGTTGGTGTTTTTCAATGTTCAGGTTGTTGTTGAATTTGTAGGTGTTTTTCAATGTTGAGGTTGTTGTTGAATTTGTTGGTGTTTTTCAATGTTGAGGTTGTTGTTGTTTTTCAATGTTGAGGTTGTTGTTGAGTTTGTTGGTGTTTTTCAATGTTGAGGTTGTTGTTGAATTTGTTGGTGTTTTTCAATGTTGAGGTTGTTGTTGAATTTGTTGGTGTTTTTCAATGCTGAGGTTGTTGTTGTTTTTAAATGTTGGGGTTGTTGTTGAATTTGTTGGTGTTTTTCAATTTTGAGGATGTTTTTGTTTTTCAATGTTGAGGTTGTTGTTGAATTTGTTGGTGTTTTTCCATGATGAGGTTGTTGTTGTTTTTCAAAGTTGAGGTTGTTGTTGAACTTGTTGGTGTTTTTCAATGTCGGGGTTGTTGTTGAATTTGTTGGTGTTTTTCTATGTTGAATTTTTTGTTGAATTTGTTGGTGTTTTTCAATGTTGAGGTTGTTGTTTTTCAATGCTGAGGTTGTTGTTGAATTTGTTGGCGTTTTTAAATGTTGAGGTTGTTGTTGAATGTGTTGGTGTTTTCAATGTTGAGGTTTTTGTTGAATTTGTTGGTGTTTTTCAATGTTGAGGTTGTTGTTATTTTTCAATGTTGAGGTTGTTGTTGAGTTTGTTGGTGTCTTTCAATGTTGAGGTTGTTGTTGAATTTGTTGGTGTTTTTCAATGTTGAGGTTGTTGTTGAAATTGTTGGTGTTTTTCAATGTTGAGGTTGTTGTTGTTTTTAAATGTTGAGGTTGTTGTTGAATTTGTTGGTGTTTTTTCAATTTTGAGGTTGTTGGTGTTTTTCAATGTTGTGGTTGATTTTGAATTTGAGGGTGTTTTTCAATGTCGAGGTTGTTGTTTAATTTGTTGGTGTTTTTCAATGCTGAGGTTGTTGTTGTTTTTCAATGTTGAGGTTGTTGTTGAATTTGTTGGTGTTTTTCAATGTTGAGATTGTTGTTGTTTTTCAATGTTGAGGTTGTTGTTCAATTTGTTGGTGTTTTTAAATGTTGAGGTTGTTGTTGAATTTGCTGGTGTTTTGCAATGTTGAGGTTGTTGTTGAATTTGTTGGTGTTTTTCAATGTTGAGGTTGTTGTTGTTTTTCAATGTTGAGGTTGTTCTTGTATTTGTTGGTGTTTTTCAATTTCGAGGTTGTTGTTGAATTTGTTGTTGTTTTTCAATGTTGAAGTTGTTGTTGAATTTGTTGGTGTTTTTCAATGTTGAGGTTGTTGTTGTTTTTCAATGTTGAGGTTGTTGTTGAATTTGTTGGTGTTTTTCAATGTTGAGGTTGTTGTTGAATTTGTTGGTGGTTTTCAATGTTGAGGTTGTTGTTGTTTTTCAATGTTGAGGTTGTTGTTGAATTTGTTGGTCTTTTTCAATGTTGAGTTTGTTGTTGTTTTTCAATGTTGAGGATGTTGTTGAATTTGTTGGTGTTTTTCAATGTTGAGGTTGTTGTTGTTTTTAATGTTGAGTTTGTTGTTGAATTTGTTGGTGTTTTTCAATGTTGAGGTTGTTGTTGTTTTTCAATGTTGAGGTTGTTGTTGAATTTGTTGGTGCTTTTCAATGTTGAGATTGTTGTTGAATTTGTTGGTGTTTTTCAATGTTGAGCTTGTTGTTGTTTTTCAATGTTGAGTTTGTTGTTGAATTTGTTGGTGTTTTTCAATGTTGAGTTAGTTGTTGAATTTGTTGGTGTTTTTCAATTTCGAGGTTGTTGTTGAATTTGTTAGTGTTTTTCAATGTAGAGGTTGTTGTTGAATTTGTTGGTGTTTTTCAATGTTGAGGTTGTTGTTGAATTTGTTGGTGTTTTTCAATGTTGAGGTTGTTGTTGTTTTTCAATGTTGAAGTTGTTGTTGAATTTGTTGGTGTTTTTCAATGTTGAGGTTGTTGTTGTATTTCAATGTTGAGGTTGTTGGTGAATTTGTTGGTGTTTTTCAATGTTGAGGTTGTTGTTGAATTTGTTGGTGTTTTTCAATGTTGAGGTTGTTGTTGTTTTTCAATGTTGAGGTTGTTGTTGAATTTGTTGGTGTTTTTCAATGTTGAGTTTGTTGTTGTTTTTCAATGTTGAGGTTCTTGTTGTTTTTCAATGTTGAGGTTGTTGTTGAATTTGTTGGTGTTTTTCAATGTTGAGGTTGTTGTTGTTTTTCAATGTTGAGGTTGTTGTTGAATTTGTTGGTGCTTTTCAATGTTGAGGTTGTTGTTGAATTTGTTGGTGTTTTTCAATGTTGAGGTTGTTGTTGTTTTTCAATTTTGAGGTTGTTGTTGAATTTGTTGGTGTTTTTCAATGTTGAGTTTGTTGTTGAATTTTTTGGTGTTTTTCAATTTCGAGGTTGTTGTTGAATTTGTTGGTGTTTTTAAATGTTGAGGTTGTTGTTGAATTTGTTGGTGTTTTTCAATGTTGAGGTTGTTGTTGAATTGTTGGTGTTTTTCAATGTTGAGGTTGTTGTTGTTTTACAATGCTGAGGTTGTTGTTGAATTTGTTGGTGTTTTTCAATGTTTAGTTTGTTGTTGTTTTTCAATGTTGAGGTTGTTGTTGAATTTGTTGGTGTTTTTCAATGTTGAGGTTGTTGTTGTTTATCAATGTTGAGGTTGTTGTTGAATTTGTTGGTGCTTTTCAATGTTGAGGTTGTTGGTGTTTTTCAATGTTCAGGTTGTTGTTGAATTTGTTGGTGTTTTTCAATGATAAGGTTGTTGTTGAATTTGTTGGTGTTTTTCAATGTTGAGGTTGTTGTTGTTTTTCAATGTTGAGGTTGTTGTTGAGTTTGTTGGTGTTTTTCAATGTTGAGGTTGTTGTTGAATTTGTTGGTGTTTTTCAATGTTGAGGTTGTTGTTGAATTTGTTGGTGTTTTTCAATTTTGAGGATGTTTTTGTTTTTCAATGTTGAGGTTGTTGTTGAATTTGTTGGTGTTTTTCCATGATGAGGTTGTTGTTGTTTTTCAAAGTTCAGGTTGTTGTTGAATTTGTTGGTGTTTTTCAATGTCGGGGTTGTTGTTGAATTTGTTGGTGTTTTTCTATGTTGAATTTTTTGTTGAATTTGTTGGTGTTTTTCAATGTTGAGGTTGTTGGTTTTCAATGTTGAGGTTGTTGTTGAATTTGTTGGCGTTTTTAACTGTTGAGGTTGTTGTTGAATTTGTTGGTGTTTTCAATGTTGAGGTTTTTGTTGAATTTGTTGGTGTTTTTCAATGTTGAGGTTGTTGTTATTTTTCAATGTTGAGGTTGTTGTTGAGTTTGTTGGTGTTTTTCAATGTTGAGGTTGTTGTTGAATTTGTTGGTGTTTTTCAATGTTGAGGTTGTTGTTGAATTTGTTGGTTTTTTTCAATGTTGAGGTTGTTGTTGTTTTTAAATGTTGAGGTTGTTGTTGAATTTGTTGGTGTTTTTTCAATTTTGAGGTTGTTGGTGTTTTTCAATGTTGAGGTTGATTTTGAATTTGAGGGTGTTTTTCAATGTCGAGGTTGTTGTTTAATTTGTTGGTGTTTTTCAATGTTGAGGTTGTTGTTGTTTTTCAATGTTGAGGTTGTTGTTGAATTTGTTGGTGTTTTTCAATGTTGAGATTGTTGTTGTTTTTCAATGTTGAGGTTGTTGTTCAATTTGTTGGTGTTTTTAAATGTTGAGGTTGTTGTTGAATTTGCTGGTGTTTTGCAATGTTGAGGTTGTTGTTGTTTTTCAATGTTGAGGTTGTTGTTGAATTTGTTGGTGTTTTTCAATGTTGAGGTTGTTGTTGTTCTTCAATGTTGAGGTTGTTGTTGTATTTGTTGGTGTTTTTCAATTTCGAGGTTGTTGTTGAATTTGTTTTTGTTTGTCAATGTTGAAGTTGTTGTTGAATTTGTTGGTGTTTTTCAATGTTGAGGTTGTTGTTGTTTTTCAATGTTGAGGTTGTTGTTGAATTTGTTGGTGTTTTTCAATGTTGAGGTTGTTGTTGAATTTGTTGGTGTTTTTCAATGTTGAGGTTGTTGTTGAATTTGTTGGTGTTTTTCAATGTTGAGGTTGTTGTTGTTTTTCAATGTTGAGGTTGTTGTTGAATTTGTTGGTGTTTTTCAATGTTGAGTTTGTTGTTGTTTTTCAGTGTTGAGGTTGTTGTTGAATTTGTTGGTGTTTTTCAATGTTGAGGTTGTTGTTGTTTTTCAATGTTGAGGTTGTTGTTGAATTTGTTGGTGTTTTTCAATGTTGAGGTTGTTGTTGTTTTTCAATGTTGAGGTTGTTGTTGAATTTGTTGGTGCTTTTCAATGTTGAGATTGTTGTTGAATTTGTTGGTGTTTTTCAATGTTGAGGTTGTTGTTGTTATTCAATGTTGAGTTTGTTGTTGAATTTGTTGGTGTTTTTCAATGTTGAGTTTGTTGTTGAATTTGTTGGTGTTTTTCAATTTCGAGGTTGTTGTTGAATTTGTTAGTGTTTTTCAATGTTGAGGTTGTTGTTGAATTTGTTGGTGTTTTTCAATGTTGAGGTTGTTGTTGAATTTGTTGGTGTTTTTCAATGCTGAGGTTGTTGTTGTTTTTCAATGTTGAGGTTGTTGTTGTATTTGTTGGTGTTTTTCAATTTCAAGGTTGTTGTTGAATTTGTTGGTGTTTTTCAATGTTGAAGTTGTTGTTGAATTTGTTGGAGTTTTTCAATGTTGAGGTTGTTGTTGTTTTTCAATGTTGAGGTTGTTGTTGAATTTGTTGGTGTTTTTCAATGTTTAGGTTGTTGTTGTTTTTCAATGTTGAGGTTGTTGTTGAATTTGTTGGTGTTTTTCAATGTTGAGGTTGTTGTTGAATTTGTTGGTGTTTTTCAATGTTGAGGTTGTTGTTGTTTTTCAATGTTGAGGTTGTTGTTGAATTTGTTGGTGTTTTTCAATGTTGAGTTTGTTGTTGTTTTTCAATGTTGAGGTTGTTGTTGTTTTTCAATGTTGAGGTTGTTGTTGAATTTGTTGGTGTTTTTCAATGTTGAGGTTGTTGTTGTTTTTCAATGTTGAGGTTGTTGTTGAATTTGTTGGTGCTTTTCAATGTTGAGGTTGTTGTTGAATTTGTTGGTGTTTTTCAATGTTGAGGTTGTTGTTGTTTTTCAATGTTGAGGTTGTTGTTGAATTTTTTGGTGTTTTTCAATGTTCAGTTTGTTGTTGAATTTTTTGGTGTTTTTCAATTTCGAGGTTGTTGTTGAATTTGTTGGTGTTTTTCAATGTTGAGGTTGTTGTTGAATTTGTTGGTGTTTTTCAATGTTGAGGTTGTTGTTGAATTTGTTGGTGTTTTTCAATGTTGAGGTTGTTGTTGTTTTTCAATGTTGAGGTTGTTGTTGAATTTGTTGGTGTTTTTCAATGCTGAGGTTGTTGTTGTTTTTAAATGTTGGGGTTGTTGTTGAATTTGTTGGTGTTTTTCAATTTTGAGGATGTTTTTGTTTTTCAATGTTGAGGTTGTTGTTGAATTTGTTGGTGTTTTTCAATGTTGAGGTTGTTGTTGAATTTGTTGGTGTTTTTCAATGTTGAGGTTGTTGTTGAATTTGTTGGTGTTTTTCAATGTTGATGTTGTTGTTGTTTTTCAATGTTGAGGTTGTTGTTGAATTTGTTGGTGTTTTTCAATGTTTAGTTTGTTGTTGTTTTTCAATGTTGAGGTTCTGGTTGAATTTGTTGGTGTTTTTCAATGTTGAGGTTGTTGTTGAATTTGTTGGTGTTTTTCAATGTTGAGGTTGTTGTTGTTTTTCAATGTTGAGGTTGTTGTTGAGTTTGTTGGTGTTTTTCAATGTTGAGGTTGTTGTTGAATTTGTTGGTGTTTTTCAATGTTGAGGTTGTTGTTGAATTTGTTGGTGTTTTTCAATGCTGAGGTTGTTGTTGTTTTTAAATGTTGGGGTTGTTGTTGAATTTGTTGGTGTTTTTCAATGTTGAGTTTGTTGTTGTTTTTCAATGTTGAGGTTGTTGTTGAATTTGTTGGTGTTTTTCAATGTTGAGGTTGTTGTTGTTTTTCAATGTTGAGGTTGTTGTTGAATTTGTTGGTGTTTTTCAATGTTGAGGTTGTTGTTGTTTTTCAATGTTGAGGTTGTTGTTGAATTTGTTGGTGTTTTTCAATGTTGAGGTTGTTGTTGCCATTCAATGTTGAGTTTGTTGTTGAATTCGTTGGTGTTTTTCAATGTTGAGTTTGTTGTTGAATTTGTTGGTGTTTTTCAATTTCGAGGTTGTTGTTGAATTTGTTAGTGTTTTTCAATGTTGAGGTTGTTGTTGAATTTGTTGGTGTTTTTCAATGTTGAGGTTGTTGTTGAATTTGTTGGTGTTTTTCAATGCTGAGGTTGTTGTTGTTTTTCAATGTTGAGGTTGTTGTTGTATTTGTTGGTGTTTTTCAATTTCAAGGTTGTTGTTGAATTTGTTGGTGTTTTTCAATGTTGAAGTTGTTGTTGAATTTGTTGGTGTTTTTCAATGTTGAGGTTGTTGTTGTTTTTCAATGTTGAGGTTGTTGTTGAATTTGTTGGTGTTTTTCAATGTTTAGGTTGTTGTTGTTTTTCAATGTTGAGGTTGTTGTTGAATTTGTTGGTGTTTTTCAATGTTGAGGTTGTTGTTGAATTTGTTGGTGTTTTTCAATGTTGAGTTTGTTGTTGTTTTTCAATGTTGAGGTTGTTGTTGTTTTTCAATGTTGAGGTTGTTGTTGAATTTTTTGGTGTTTTTCAATTTCGAGGTTGTTGTTGAATTTGTTGGTGTTTTTCAATGTTGAGGTTGTTGTTGAATTTGTTGGTGTTTTTCAATGTTGAGGTTGTTGTTGAATTTGTTGGTGTTTTTCAATGTTGAGGTTGTTGTTGTTTTTCAATGTTGAGGTTGTTGTTGAATTTGTTGGTGTTTTTCAATGTTTAGTTTGTTGTTGTTTTTCAATGTTGAGGTTCTGGTTGAATTTGTTGGTGTTTTTCAATGTTGAGGTTGTTGTTGAATTTGTTGGTGTTTTTCAATGTTGAGGTTGTTGTTGTTTTTCAATGTTGAGGTTGTTGTTGAGTTTGTTGGTGTTTTTCAATGTTGAGGTTGTTGTTGAATTTGTTGGTGTTTTTCAATGTTGAGGTTGTTGTTGAATTTGTTGGTGTTTTTCAATGCTGAGGTTGTTGTTGTTTTTAAATGTTGGGGTTGTTGTTGAATTTGTTGGTGTTTTTCAATGTTGAGTTTGTTGTTGTTTTTCAATGTTGAGGTTGTTGTTGAATTTGTTGGTGTTTTTCAATGTTGAGGTTGTTGTTGTTTTTCAATGTTGAGGTTGTTGTTGAATTTGTTGGTGTTTTTCAATGTTGAGGTTGTTGTTGTTTTTCAATGTTGAGGTTGTTGTTGAATTTGTTGGTGCTTTTCAATGTTGAGATTGTTGTTGAATTTGTTGGTGTTTTTCAATGTTGAGGTTGTTGTTGTTATTCAATGTTGAGTTTGTTGTTGAATTCGTTGGTGTTTTTCAATGTTGAGTTTGTTGTTGAATTTGTTGGTGTTTTTCAATTTCGAGGTTGTTGTTGAATTTGTTAGTGTTTTTCAATGTTGAGGTTGTTGTTGAATTTGTTGGTGTTTTTCAATGTTGAGGTTGTTGTTGAATTTGTTGGTGTTTTTCAATGCTGAGGTTGTTGTTGTTTTTCAATGTTGAGGTTGTTGTTGAATTTGTTGGTGTTTTTCAATGTTGAGGTTGTTGTTGTTTTTCAATGTTGAGGTTGTTGTTGAATTTGTTGGTGTTTTTCAATGTTTAGTTTGTTGTTGTTTTTCAATGTTGAGGTTGTTGTTGAATTTGTTGGTGTTTTTCAATGTTGAGGTTGTTGTTGTTTTTCAATGTTGAGGTTGTTGTTGAATTTGTTGGTGCTTTTCAATGTTGAGGTTGTTGGTGTTTTTCAATGTTCAGGTTGTTGTTGAATTTGTTGGTGTTTTTCAATGTTGAGGTTGTTGTTGAATTTGTTGGTGTTTTTCAATGTTGAGGTTGTTGTTGTTTTTCAATGTTGAGGTTGTTGTTGAGTTTGTTGGTGTTTTTTAATGTTGAGGTTGTTGTTTAAATTGTTGGTGTTTTTCAATTTTGAGGTTGTTGTTGAATTTGTTGGTGTTTTTCAATGCTGAGGTTGTTGTTGTTTTTAAATGTTGGGGTTGTTGTTGAATTTGTTGGTGTTTTTCAATTTTGAGGATGTTTTTGTTTTTCAATGTTGAGGTTGTTGTTGAATTTGTTGGTGTTTTTCCATGATGAGGTTGCTGTTGTTTTTCAAAGCTGAGGTTGTTGTTGAATTTGTTGGTGTTTTTCAATGTCGGAGTTGTTGTTGAATTTGTTGGTGTTTTTCTATGTTGAATTTTTTGTTGAATTTGTTGGTGTTTTTCAATGTTGAGGTTGTTGTTGAATTTGTTGGTGTTTTCAATGTTAAGGTTTTTGTTGAATTTGTTGGTGTTTTTCAATGTTGAAGTTGTTGTTGTTTTTCAATGCTGAGGTTGTTGTTGAATTTGATGGTGTTTTTCAATGTCGACGTTGTTGTTAAATTTGTTGGTGTTTTTCAATGTTGAAGTTGTTGTTGAATTTGTTGGTGTTTTTCAATGTTGAGGTTGTTGCTGTTTTTCAATGTTGAGGTTGTTGTTGAATTTGTTGGTGTTTTTCAATGTTGAGATTGTTGTTGTTTTTCAATGTTGGGGTTGTTGTTGAAATTGTTGGTGTTTTTAAATGTTGAGGTTGCTGTTGAATTTGTTGGTGTTTTTCAATGTTGAGGTTGTTGTTGTTTTTCAATTTGAGGTTGTTGTTGAATTTGTTGGTGCCTTTCAATGTTGAGGTTGTTGTTGAATTTGTTGGTGTTTTTCAATTTCGAGGTTGTTGTTGAATTTGTTAGTGTTTTTCAATGTTGAGCTTGTTGTTGAATTTGTTGGTGTTTTTCAATGTTGAGGTTGTTGTTGAATTTGTTGGTGTTTTTCAATGTTGAGGTTATTGTTGTTTTTCAATGTTGAGGTTGTTGTTGAATTTGTTGGTGTTTTTCAATGTTTAGGTTGTTGTTGTTTTTCAATGTTGAGGTTGTTGTTGAATTGGTTGGTGTTTTTCAATGTTGAGGTTGTTGTTGAATTTGTTGGTGTTTTTCAATGTTGAGGTTGTTGTTGTTTTTCAATGTTGAGGTTGTTGTTGAATTTGTTGGTGTTTTTCAATGTTGAGTTTGTTGTTGTTTTTCAATGTTGAGGTTGTTGTTGTTTTTCAATGTTGAGGTTGTTGTTGAATTTGTTGGTGTTTTTCAATGTTGAGGTTGTTGTTGTTTTTCAATGTTGAGGTTGTTGTTGAATTTGTTGGTGCTTTTCAATGTTGAGGTTGTTGTTGAATTTGTTGGTGTTTTTCAATGTTGAGGTTGTTGTTGTTTTTCAATGTTGAGGTTGTTGTTGAATTTGTTGGTGTTTTTCAATGTTGAGTTTGTTGTTGAATTTTTTGGTGTTTTTCAATTTCGAGGTTGTTGTTGAATTTGTTGGTGTTTTTCAATGTTGAGGTTGTTGTTGAATTTGTTGGTGTTTTTCAATGTTGAGGTTGTTGTTGAATTTGTTGGTGTTTTTCAATGTTGAGGTTGTTGTTGTTTTTCAATGTTGAGGTTGTTGTTGAATTTGTTGGTGTTTTTCAATGTTTAGTTTGTTGTTGTTTTTCAATGTTGAGGTTGTTGTTGAATTTGTTGGTGTTTTTCAATGTTGAGGTTGTTGTTGTTTTTCAATGTTGAGGTTGTTGTTGAATTTGTTGGTGCTTTTCAATGTTGAGGTTGTTGGTGTTTTTCAATGTTCAGGTTGTTGTTGAATTTGTTGGTGTTTTTCAATGTTGAGGTTGTTGTTGAATTTGTTGGTGTTTTTCAATGTTGAGGTTGTTGTTGTTTTTCAATGTTGAGGTTGTTGTTGAGTTTGTTGGTGTTTTTCAATGTTGAGGTTGTTGTTGAATTTGTTGGTGTTTTTCAATGTTGAGGTTGTTGTTGAATTTGTTGGTGTTTTTCAATGCTGAGGTTGTTGTTGTTTTTAAATGTTGGGGTTGTTGTTGAATTTGTTGGTGTTTTTCAATTTTGAGGATGTTTTTGTTTTTCAATGTTGAGGTTGTTGTTGAATTTGTTGGTGTTTTTCCATGATGAGGTTGTTGTTGTTTTTCAAAGTTGAGGTTGTTGTTGAACTTGTTGGTGTTTTTCAATGTCGGGGTTGTTGTTGAATTTGTTGGTGTTTTTCTATGTTGAATTTTTTGTTGAATTTGTTGGTGTTTTTCAATGTTGAGGTTGTTGTTTTTCAATGCTGAGGTTGTTGTTGAATTTGTTGGCGTTTTTAAATGTTGAGGTTGTTGTTGAATGTGTTGGTGTTTTCAATGTTGAGGTTTTTGTTGAATTTGTTGGTGTTTTTCAATGTTGAGGTTGTTGTTATTTTTCAATGTTGAGGTTGTTGTTGAGTTTGTTGGTGTCTTTCAATGTTGAGGTTGTTGTTGAATTTGTTGGTGTTTTTCAATGTTGAGGTTGTTGTTGAAATTGTTGGTGTTTTTCAATGTTGAGGTTGTTGTTGTTTTTAAATGTTGAGGTTGTTGTTGAATTTGTTGTTGTTTTTTCAATTTTGAGGTTGTTGGTGTTTTTCAATGTTGTGGTTGATTTTGAATTTGAGGGTGTTTTTCAATGTCGAGGTTGTTGTTTAATTTGTTGGTGTTTTTCAATGCTGAGGTTGTTGTTGTTTTTCAATGTTGAGGTTGTTGTTGAATTTGTTGGTGTTTTTCAATGTTGAGATTGTTGTTGTTTTTCAATGTTGAGGTTGTTGTTCAATTTGTTGGTGTTTTTAAATGTTGAGGTTGTTGTTGAATTTGCTGGTGTTTTGCAATGTTGAGGTTGTTGTTGAATTTGTTGGTGTTTTTCAATGTTGAGGTTGTTGTTGTTTTTCAATGTTGAGGTTGTTCTTGTATTTGTTGGTGTTTTTCAATTTCGAGGTTGTTGTTGAATTTGTTGTTGTTTTTCAATGTTGAAGTTGTTGTTGAATTTGTTGGTGTTTTTCAATGTTGAGGTTGTTGTTGTTTTTCAATGTTGAGGTTGTTGTTGAATTTGTTGGTGTTTTTCAATGTTGAGGTTGTTGTTGAATTTGTTGGTGGTTTTCAATGTTGAGGTTGTTGTTGTTTTTCAATGTTGAGGTTGTTGTTGAATTTGTTGGTCTTTTTCAATGTTGAGTTTGTTGTTGTTTTTCAATGTTGAGGATGTTGTTGAATTTGTTGGTGTTTTTCAATGTTGAGGTTGTTGTTGTTTTTAATGTTGAGTTTGTTGTTGAATTTGTTGGTGTTTTTCAATGTTGAGGTTGTTGTTGTTTTTCAATGTTGAGGTTGTTGTTGAATTTGTTGGTGCTTTTCAATGTTGAGATTGTTGTTGAATTTGTTGGTGTTTTTCAATGTTGAGCTTGTTGTTGTTTTTCAATGTTGAGTTTGTTGTTGAATTTGTTGGTGTTTTTCAATGTTGAGTTTGTTGTTGAAATTGTTGGTGTTTTTCAATTTCGAGGTTGTTGTTGAATTTGTTAGTGTTTTTCAATGTAGAGGTTGTTGTTGAATTTGTTGGTGTTTTTCAATGTTGAGGTTGTTGTTGAATTTGTTGGTGTTTTTCAATGTTGAGGTTGTTGTTGTTTTTCAATGTTGAGGTTGTTGTTGTATTTGTTGGTGTTTTTCAATTTCGAGGTTGCTGTTGAATTTGTTGGCGTTTTTCAATGTTGAAGTTGTTGTTGAATTTGTTGGTGTTTTTCAATGTTGAGGTTGTTGTTGTATTTCAATGTTGAGGTTGTTGGTGAATTTGTTGGTGTTTTTCAATGTTGAGGTTGTTGTTGAATTTGTTGGTGTTTTTCAATGTTGAGGTTGTTGTTGTTTTTCAATGTTGAGGTTGTTGTTGAATTTGTTGGTGTTTTTCAATGTTGAGTTTGTTGTTGTTTTTCAATGTTGAGGTTCTTGTTGTTTTTCAATGTTGAGGTTGTTGTTGAATTTGTTGGTGTTTTTCAATGTTGAGGTTGTTGTTGTTTTTCAATGTTGAGGTTGTTGTTGAATTTGTTGGTGCTTTTCTATGTTGAGGTTGTTGTTGAATTTGTTGGTGTTTTTCAATGTTGAGGTTGTTGTTGTTTTTCAATTTTGAGGTTGTTGTTGAATTTGTTGGTGTTTTTCAATGTTGAGTTTGTTGTTGAATTTTTTGGTGTTTTTCAATTTCGAGGTTGTTGTTGAATTTGTTGGTGTTTTTAAATGTTGAGGTTGTTGTTGAATTTGTTGGTGTTTTTCAATGTTGAGGTTGTTGTTGAATTGTTGGTGTTTTTCAATGTTGAGGTTGTTGTTGTTTTACAATGTTGAGGTTGTTGTTGAATTTGTTGGTGTTTTTCAATGTTTAGTTTGTTGTTGTTTTTCAATGTTGAGGTTGTTGTTGAATTTGTTGGTGTTTTTCAATGTTGAGGTTGTTGTTGTTTATCAATGTTGAGGTTGTTGTTGAATTTGTTGGTGCTTTTCAATGTTGAGGTTGTTGGTGTTTTTCAATGTTCAGGTTGTTGTTGAATTTGTTGGTGTTTTTCAATGATAAGGTTGTTGTTGAATTTGTTGGTGTTTTTCAATGTTGAGGTTGTTGTTGTTTTTCAATGTTGAGGTTGTTGTTGAGTTTGTTGGTGTTTTTCAATGTTGAGGTTGTTGTTGAATTTGTTGGTGTTTTTCAATGTTGAGGTTGTTGTTGAATTTGTTGGTGTTTTTCAATTTTGAGGATGTTTTTGTTTTTCAATGTTGAGGTTGTTGTTGAATTTGTTGGTGTTTTTCCATGATGAGGTTGTTGTTGTTTTTCAAAGTTCAGGTTGTTGTTGAATTTGTTGTTGTTTTTCAATGTCGGGGTTGTTGTTGAATTTGTTGGTGTTTTTCTATGTTGAATTTTTTGTTGAATTTGTTGGTGTTTTTCAATGTTGAGGTTGTTGGTTTTCAATGTTGAGGTTGTTGTTGAATTTGTTGGCGTTTTTAACTGTTGAGGTTGTTGTTGAATTTGTTGGTGTTTTCAATGTTGAGGTTTTTGTTGAATTTGTTGGTGTTTTTCAATGTTGAGGTTGTTGTTATTTTTCAATGTTGAGGTTGTTGTTGAGTTTGTTGGTGTTTTTCAATGTTGAGGTTGTTGTTGAATTTGTTGGTGTTTTTCAATGTTGAGGTTGTTGTTGAATTTGTTGGTTTTTTTCAATGTTGAGGTTGTTGTTGTTTTTAAATGTTGAGGTTGTTGTTGAATTTGTTGGTGTTTTTTCAATTTTGAGGTTGTTGGTGTTTTTCAATGTTGAGGTTGATTTTGAATTTGAGGGTGTTTTTCAATGTCGAGGTTGTTGTTTAATTTGTTGGTGTTTTTCAATGTTGAGGTTGTTGTTGTTTTTCAATGTTGAGGTTGTTGTTGAATTTGTTGGTGTTTTTCAATGTTGAGATTGTTGTTGTTTTTCAATGTTGAGGTTGTTGTTCAATTTGTTGGTGTTTTTAAATGTTGAGGTTGTTGTTGAATTTGCTGGTGTTTTGCAATGTTGAGGTTGTTGTTGTTTTTCAATGTTGAGGTTGTTGTTGAATTTGTTGGTGTTTTTCAATGTTGAGGTTGTTGTTGTTCTTCAATGTTGAGGTTGTTGTTGTATTTGTTGGTGTTTTTCAATTTCGAGGTTGTTGTTGAATTTGTTGTTGTTTGTCAATGTTGAAGTTGTTGTTGAATTTGTTGGTGTTTTTCAATGTTGAGGTTGTTGTTGTTTTTCAATGTTGAGGTTGTTGTTGAATTTGTTGGTGTTTTTCAATGTTGAGGTTGTTGTTGAATTTGTTGGTGTTTTTCAATGTTGAGGTTGTTGTTGAATTTGTTGGTGTTTTTCAATGTTGAGGTTGTTGTTGTTTTTCAATGTTGAGGTTGTTGTTGAATTTGTTGGTGTTTTTCAATGTTGAGTTTGTTGTTGTTTTTCAATGTTGAGGTTGTTGTTGAATTTGTTGGTGTTTTTCAATGTTGAGGTTGTTGTTGTTTTTCAATGTTGAGGTTGTTGTTGAATTTGTTGGTGTTTTTCAATGTGGAGGTTGTTGTTGTTTTTCAATGTTGAGGTTGTTGTTGAATTTGTTGGTGCTTTTCAATGTTGAGATTGTTGTTGAATTTGTTGGTGTTTTTCAATGTTGAGGTTGTTGTTGTTATTCAATGTTGAGTTTGTTGTTGAATTTGTTGGTGTTTTTCAATGTTGAGTTTGTTGTTGAATTTGTTGGTGTTTTTCAATTTCGAGGTTGTTGTTGAATTTGTTAGTGTTTTTCAATGTTGAGGTTGTTGTTGAATTTGTTGGTGTTTTTCAATGTTGAGGTTGTTGTTGAATTTGTTGGTGTTTTTCAATGCTGAGGTTGTTGTTGTTTTTCAATGTTGAGGTTGTTGTTGTATTTGTTGGTGTTTTTCAATTTCAAGGTTGTTGTTGAATTTGTTGGTGTTTTTCAATGTTGAAGTTGTTGTTGAATTTGTTGGAGTTTTTCAATGTTGAGGTTGTTGTTGTTTTTCAATGTTGAGGTTGTTGTTGAATTTGTTGGTGTTTTTCAATGTTTAGGTTGTTGTTGTTTTTCAATGTTGAGGTTGTTGTTGAATTTGTTGGTGTTTTTCAATGTTGAGGTTGTTGTTGAATTTGTTGGTGTTTTTCAATGTTGAGGTTGTTGTTGTTTTTCAATGTTGAGGTTGTTGTTGAATTTGTTGGTGTTTTTCAATGTTGAGTTTGTTGTTGTTTTTCAATGTTGAGGTTGTTGTTGTTTTTCAATGTTGAGGTTGTTGTTGAATTTGTTGGTGTTTTTCAATGTTGAGGTTGTTGTTGTTTTTCAATGTTGAGGTTGTTGTTGAATTTGTTGGTGCTTTTCAATGTTGAGGTTGTTGTTGAATTTGTTGGTGTTTTTCAATGTTGAGGTTGTTGTTGTTTTTCAATGTTGAGGTTGCTGTTGAATTTTTTGGTGTTTTTCAATGTTCAGTTTGTTGTTGAATTTTTTGGTGTTTTTCAATTTCGAGGTTGTTGTTGAATTTGTTGGTGTTTTTCAATGTTGAGGTTGTTGTTGAATTTGTTGGTGTTTTTCAATGTTGAGGTTGTTGTTGAATTTGTTGGTGTTTTTCAATGTTGAGGTTGTTGTTGTTTTTCAATGTTGAGGTTGTTGTTGAATTTGTTGGTGTTTTTCAATGCTGAGGTTGTTGTTGTTTTTAAATGTTGGGGTTGTTGTTGAATTTGTTGGTGTTTTTCAATTTTGAGGATGTTTTTGTTTTTCAATGTTGAGGTTGTTGTTGAATTTGTTGGTGTTTTTCAATGTTGAGGTTGTTGTTGAATTTGTTGGTGTTTTTCAATGTTGAGGTTGTTGTTGAATTTGTTGGTGTTTTTCAATGTTGATGTTGTTGTTGTTTTTCAATGTTGAGGTTGTTGTTGAATTTGTTGGTGTTTTTCAATGTTTAGTTTGTTGTTGTTTTTCAATGTTGAGGTTCTGGTTGAATTTGTTGGTGTTTTTCAATGTTGAGGTTGTTGTTGAATTTGTTGGTGTTTTTCAATGTTGAGGTTGTTGTTGTTTTTCAATGTTGAGGTTGTTGTTGAGTTTGTTGGTGTTTTTCAATGTTGAGGTTGTTGTTGAATTTGTTGGTGTTTTTCAATGTTGAGGTTGTTGTTGAATTTGTTGGTGTTTTTCAATGCTGAGGTTGTTGTTGTTTTTAAATGTTGGGGTTGTTGTTGTTTTTCAATGTTGAGGTTGTTGTTGAATTTGTTGGTGTTTTTCAATGTTGAGTTTGTTGTTGTTTTTCAATGTTGAGGTTGTTGTTGTTTTTCAATGTTGAGGTTGTTGTTGAATTTGTTGGTGTTTTTCAATGTTGAGGTTGTTGTTGTTTTTCAATGTTGAGGTTGTTGTTGAATTTGTTGGTGCTTTTCAATGTTGAGGTTGTTGTTGAATTTGTTGGTGTTTTTCAATGTTGAGGTTGTTGTTGTTTTTCAATGTTGAGGTTGTTGTTGAATTTTTTGGTGTTTTTCAATGTTCAGTTTGTTGTTGAATTTTTTGGTGTTTTTCAATTTCGAGGTTGTTGTTGAATTTGTTGGTGTTTTTCAATGTTGAGGTTGTTGTTGAATTTGTTGGTGTTTTTCAATGTTGAGGTTGTTGTTGAATTTGTTGGTGTTTTTCAATGTTGAGGTTGTTGTTGTTTTTCAATGTTGAGGTTGTTGTTGAATTTGTTGGTGTTTTTCAATGCTGAGGTTGTTGTTGTTTTTAAATGTTGGGGTTGTTGTTGAATTTGTTGGTGTTTTTCAATTTTGAGGATGTTTTTGTTTTTCAATGTTGAGGTTGTTGTTGAATTTGTTGGTGTTTTTCAATGTTGAGGTTGTTGTTGAATTTGTTGGTGTTTTTCAATGTTGAGGTTGTTGTTGAATTTGTTGGTGTTTTTCAATGTTGATGTTGTTGTTGTTTTTCAATGTTGAGGTTGTTGTTGAATTTGTTGGTGTTTTTCAATGTTTAGTTTGTTGTTGTTTTTCAATGTTGAGGTTCTGGTTGAATTTGTTGGTGTTTTTCAATGTTGAGGTTGTTGTTGAATTTGTTGGTGTTTTTCAATGTTGAGGTTGTTGTTGTTTTTCAATGTTGAGGTTGTTGTTGAGTTTGTTGGTGTTTTTCAATGTTGAGGTTGTTGTTGAATTTGTTGGTGTTTTTCAATGTTGAGGTTGTTGTTGAATTTGTTGGTGTTTTTCAATGCTGAGGTTGTTGTTGTTTTTAAATGTTGGGGTTGTTGTTGAATTTGTTGGTGTTTTTCAATGTTGAGTTTGTTGTTGTTTTTCAATGTTGAGGTTGTTGTTGAATTTGTTGGTGTTTTTCAATGTTGAGGTTGTTGTTGTTTTTCAATGTTGAGGTTGTTGTTGAATTTGTTGGTGTTTTTCAATGTTGAGGTTGTTGTTGTTTTTCAATGTTGAGGTTGTTGTTGAATTTGTTGGTGTTTTTCAATGTTGAGGTTGTTGTTGCCATTCAATGTTGAGTTTGTTGTTGAATTCGTTGGTGTTTTTCAATGTTGAGTTTGTTGTTGAATTTGTTGGTTTTTTTCAATTTCGAGGTTGTTGTTGAATTTGTTAGTGTTTTTCAATGTTGAGGTTGTTGTTGAATTTGTTGGTGTTTTTCAATGTTGAGGTTGTTGTTGAATTTGTTGGTGTTTTTCAATGCTGAGGTTGTTGTTGTTTTTCAATGTTGAGGTTGTTGTTGTATTTGTTGGTGTTTTTCAATTTCAAGGTTGTTGTTGAATTTGTTGGTGTTTTTCAATGTTGAAGTTGTTGTTGAATTTGTTGGTGTTTTTCAATGTTGAGGTTGTTGTTGTTTTTCAATGTTGAGGTTGTTGTTGAATTTGTTGGTGTTTTTCAATGTTTAGGTTGTTGTTGTTTTTCAATGTTGAGGTTGTTGTTGAATTTGTTGGTGTTTTTCAATGTTGAGGTTGTTGTTGAATTTGTTGGTGTTTTTCAATGTTGAGTTTGTTGTTGTTTTTCAATGTTGAGGTTGTTGTTGTTTTTCAATGTTGAGGTTGTTGTTGAATTTTTTGGTGTTTTTCAATTTCGAGGTTGTTGTTGAATTTGTTGGTGTTTTTCAATGTTGAGGTTGTTGTTGAATTTGTTGGTGTTTTTCAATGTTGAGGTTGTTGTTGAATTTGTTGGTGTTTTTCAATGTTGAGGTTGTTGTTGTTTTTCAATGTTGAGGTTGTTGTTGAATTTGTTGGTGTTTTTCAATGTTTAGTTTGTTGTTGTTTTTCAATGTTGAGGTTCTGGTTGAATTTGTTGGTGTTTTTCAATGTTGAGGTTGTTGTTGAATTTGTTGGTGTTTTTCAATGTTGAGGTTGTTGTTGTTTTTCAATGTTGAGGTTGTTGTTGAGTTTGTTGGTGTTTTTCAATGTTGAGGTTGTTGTTGAATTTGTTGGTGTTTTTCAATGTTGAGGTTGTTGTTGAATTTGTTGGTGTTTTTCAATGCTGAGGTTGTTGTTGTTTTTAAATGTTGGGGTTGTTGTTGAATTTGTTGGTGTTTTTCAATGTTGAGTTTGTTGTTGTTTTTCAATGTTGAGGTTGTTGTTGAATTTGTTGGTGTTTTTCAATGTTGAGGTTGTTGTTGTTTTTCAATGTTGAGGTTGTTGTTGAATTTGTTGGTGTTTTTCAATGTTGAGGTTGTTGTTGTTTTTCAATGTTGAGGTTGTTGTTGAATTTGTTGGTGCTTTTCAATGTTGAGATTGTTGTTGAATTTGTTGGTGTTTTTCAATGTTGAGGTTGTTGTTGTTATTCAATGTTGAGTTTGTTGTTGAATTCGTTGGTGTTTTTCAATGTTGAGTTTGTTGTTGAATTTGTTGGTGTTTTTCAATTTCGAGGTTGTTGTTGAATTTGTTAGTGTTTTTCAATGTTGAGGTTGTTGTTGAATTTGTTGGTGTTTTTCAATGTTGAGGTTGTTGTTGAATTTGTTGGTGTTTTTCAATGCTGAGGTTGTTGTTGTTTTTCAATGTTGAGGTTGTTGTTGTATTTGTTGGTGTTTTTCAATTTCAAGGTTGTTGTTGAATTTGTTGGTGTTTTTCAATGTTGAAGTTGTTGTTGAATTTGTTGGTGTTTTTCAATGTTGAGGTTGTTGTTGTTTTTCAATGTTGAGGTTGTTGTTGAATTTGTTGGTGTTTTTCAATGTTTAGTTTGTTGTTGTTTTTCAATGTTGAGGTTCTGGTTGAATTTGTTGGTGTTTTTCAATGTTGAGGTTGTTGTTGAATTTGTTGGTGTTTTTCAATGTTGAGGTTGTTGTTGTTTTTCAATGTTGAGGTTGTTGTTGAGTTTGTTGGTGTTTTTCAATGTTGAGGTTGTTGTTGAATTTGTTGGTGTTTTTCAATGTTGAGGTTGTTGTTGAATTTGTTGGTGTTTTTCAATGCTGAGGTTGTTGTTGTTTTTAAATGTTGGGGTTGTTGTTGAATTTGTTGGTGTTTTTCAATGTTGAGTTTGTTGTTGTTTTTCAATGTTGAGGTTGTTGTTGAATTTGTTGGTGTTTTTCAATGTTGAGGTTGTTGTTGTTTTTCAATGTTGAGGTTGTTGTTGAATTTGTTGGTGTTTTTCAATGTTGAGGTTGTTGTTGTTTTTCAATGTTGAGGTTGTTGTTGAATTTGTTGGTGCTTTTCAATGTTGAGATTGTTGTTGAATTTGTTGGTGTTTTTCAATGTTGAGGTTGTTGTTGTTATTCAATGTTGAGTTTGTTGTTGAATTCGTTGGTGTTTTTCAATGTTGAGTTTGTTGTTGAATTTGTTGGTGTTTTTCAATTTCGAGGTTGTTGTTGAATTTGTTAGTGTTTTTCAATGTTGAGGTTGTTGTTGAATTTGTTGGTGTTTTTCAATGTTGAGGTTGTTGTTGAATTTGTTGGTGTTTTTCAATGCTGAGGTTGTTGTTGTTTTTCAATGTTGAGGTTGTTGTTGTATTTGTTGGTGTTTTTCAATTTCAAGGTTGTTGTTGAATTTGTTGGTGTTTATCAATGTTGAAGTTGTTGTTGAATTTGTTGGTGTTTTTCAATGTTGAGGTTGTTGTTGTTTTTCAATGTTGAGGTTGTTGTTGAATTTGTTGGTGTTTTTCAATGTTTAGGTTGTTGTTGTTTTTCAATGTTGAGGTTGTTGTTGAATTTGTTGGTGTTTTTCAATGTTGAGGTTGTTGTTGAATTTGTTGGTGTTTTTCAATGTTGAGTTTGTTGTTGTTTTTCAATGTTGAGGTTGTTGTTGTTTTTCAATGTTGAGGTTGTTGTTGAATTTGTTGGTGTTTTTCAATGTTGAGGTTGTTGTTGTTTTTCAATGTTGAGGTTGTTGTTGAATTTGTTGGTGCTTTTCAATGTTGAGGTTGTTGTTGAATTTGTTGGTGTTTTTCAATGTTGAGGTTGTTGTTGTTTTTCAATGTTGAGGTTGTTGTTGAATTTGTTGGTGTTTTTCAATGTTGAGTTTGTTGTTGAATTTTTTGGTGTTTTTCAATTTCGAGGTTGTTGTTGAATTTGTTGGTGTTTTTCAATGTTGAGGTTGTTGTTGAATTTGTTGGTGTTTTTCAATGTTGAGGTTGTTGTTGAATTTGTTGGTGTTTTTCAATGTTGAGGTTGTTGTTGTTTTTCAATGTTGAGGTTGTTGTTGAATTTGTTGGTGTTTTTCAATGTTTAGTTTGTTGTTGTTTTTCAATGTTGAGGTTCTGGTTGAATTTGTTGGTGTTTTTCAATGTTGAGGTTGTTGTTGAATTTGTTGGTGTTTTTCAATGTTGAGGTTGTTGTTGTTTTTCAATGTTGAGGTTGTTGTTGAGTTTGTTGGTGTTTTTCAATGTTGAGGTTGTTGTTGAATTTGTTGGTGTTTTTCAATGTTGAGGTTGTTGTTGAATTTGTTGGTGTTTTTCAATGCTGAGGTTGTTGTTGTTTTTAAATGTTGGGGTTGTTGTTGAATTTGTTGGTGTTTTTCAATTTTGAGGATGTTTTTGTTTTTCAATGTTGACGTTGTTGTTGAATTTGTTGGTGTTTTTCCATGATGAGGTTGTAGTTGCTTTTCAAAGTTCAGGTTGTTGTTGAATTTGTTGGTGTTTTTCAATGTCGGGGTTGTTGTTGAATTTGTTGGTGTTTTTCTATGTTGAATTTTTTGCTGAATTTGTTGGTGTTTTTCAATGTTGAGGTTGTTGTTTTTCAATGTTGAGGTTGTTGTTGAATTTGTTGGCGTTTTTAAATGTTGAGGTTGTTGTTGAATTTGTTTGTGTTTTCAATGTTGAGGTTTTTGTTGAATTTGTTGGTGTTTTTCAATGTTGAGGTTGTTGTTATTTTTCAATGTTGAGGTTGTTGTTGAGTTTGTTGGTGTCTTTCAATGTTGAGGTTGTTGTTGAATTTGTTGGTGTTTTTCAATGTTGAGGTTGTTGTTGAATTTGTTGGTGTTTTTCAATGTTGAGGTTGTTGTTGTTTTTAAATGTTGAGGTTGTTGTTGAATTTGTTGGTGTTTTTTCAATTTTGACGTTGTTGGTGTTTTTCAATGTTGTGGTTGATTTTGAATTTGAGGGTGTTTTTCAATGTCGAGGTTGTTGTTTAATTTGTTGGTGTTTTTCAATGTTGAGGTTGTTGTTGTTTTTCAATGTTGAGGTTGTTGTTGAATTTGTTGGTGTTTTTCAATGTTGAGATTGTTGTTGTTTTTCAATGTTGAGGTTGTTGTTCAATTTGTTGGTGTTTTTAAATGTTGAGGTTGTTGTTGAATTTGCTGCTGTTTTGCAATGTTGAGGTTGTTGTTGTTTTTCAATGTTGAGGTTGTTGTTGAATTTGTTGGTGTTTTTCAATGTTGAGGTTGTTGTTGTTTTTCAATGTTGAGGTTGTTGTTGTATTTGTTGGTGTTTTTCAATTTCGAGGTTGTTGTTGAATTTGTTGTTGTTTTTCAATGTTGAAGTTGTTGTTGAATTTGTTGGTGTTTTTCAATGTTGAGGTTGTTGTTGTTTTTCAATGTTGAGGTTGTTGTTGAATTTGTTGGTGTTTTTCAATGTTGAGGTTGTTGTTGAATTTGTTGGTGGTTTTCAATGTTGAGGTTGTTGTTGTTTTTCAATGTTGAGGTTGTTGTTGAATTTGTTGGTGTTTTTCAATGTTGAGTTTGTTGTTGTTTTTCAATGTTGAGGTTGTTGTTGAATTTGTTGGTGTTTTTCAATGTTGAGGTTGTTGTTGTTTTTAATGTTGAGGTTGTTGTTGAATTTGTTGGTGTTTTTCAATGTTGAGGTTGTTGTTGTTTTTCAATGTTGAGGCTGTTGTTGAATTTGTTGGTGCTTTTCAATGTTGAGATTGTTGTTGAATTTGTTGGTGTTTTCCAATGTTGAGGTTGTTGTTGTTTTTCAATGTTGAGTTTGTTGTTGAATTTGTTGGTGTTTTTCAATGTTGAGTTTGTTCTTGAATTTGTTGGTGTTTTTCAATTTCGAGGTTGTTGTTGAATTTGTTAGTGTTTTTCAATGTAGAGGTTGTTGTTGAATTTGTTGGTGTTTTTCAATGTTGAGGTTGTTGTTGAATTTGTTGGTGTTTTTCAATGTTGAGGTTGTTGTTGTTTTTCAATGCGGAGGTTGTTGTTGTATTTGTTGGTGTTTTTCAATTTCGAGGTTGTTGTTGAATTTGTTGGTATTTTTCAATGTTGAAGTTGTTGTTGAATTTGTTGGTGTTTTTCAATGTTGAGGTTGTTGTTGTTTTTCAATGTTGAGGTTGTTGTTGAATTTGTTGGTGTTTTTCAATGTTTAGGTTGTTGTTGTTTTTCAATATTGAGGTTGTTGTTGAATTTGTTGGTGTTTTTCAATGTTGAGGTTGTTGTTGTTTTTCAATGTTGAGGTTGTTGTTGAACTTGTTGGTGCTTTTCAATGTTGAGGTTGTTGTTGAATTTGTTGGTGTTTTTCAATGTTGAGGTTGTTGTTGTTTTTCAATGTTGAGGTTGTAGTTGAATTTGTTGGTGTTTTTCAATGTTGAGTTTGTTGTTGAATTTTTTGGTGTTTTTCAATTTCGAGGTTGTTGTTGAATTTGTTGGTGTTTTTCAATGTTGAGGTTGTTGTTGAATTTGTTGGTGTTTTTCAATGTTGAGGTTGTTGTTGAATTGTTGGTGTTTTTCAATGTTGAGGTTGTTGTTGTTTTACAATGTTGAGGTTGTTGTTGAATTTGTTGATGTTTTTCAATGTTTAGTTTGTTGTTGTTTTTCAATGTTGAGGTTGTTGTTGAATTTGTTGGTGTTTTTCAATGTTGAGGTTGTTGTTGTTTTTCAATGTTGAGGTTGTTGTTGAATTTGTTGGTGCTTTTCAATGTTGAGGTTGTTGGTGTTTTTCAATGTTCAGGTTGTTGTTGAATTTGTTGGTGTTTTTCAATGTTGAGGTTGTTGTTGAATTTGTTGGTGTTTTTCAATGTTGAGGTTGTTGTTGTTTTTCAATGTTGAGGTTGTTGTTGAGTTTGTTGGTGTTTTTCAATGTTGAGGTTGTTGTTGAATTTGTTGGTGTTTTTCAATGTTGAGGTTGTTGTTGAATTTGTTGATGTTTTTCAATTTTGAGGATGTTTTTGTTTTTCAATGTTGAGGTTGTTGTTGAATTTGTTGGTGTTTTTCCATGATGAGGTTGTTGTTGTTTTTCAAAGTTCAGGTTGTTGTTGAATTTGTTGGTGTTTTTCAATGTCGGGGTTGTTGTTGAATTTGTTGGTGTTTTTCTATGTTGAATTTTTTGTTGAATTTGTTGGTGTTTTTCAATGTTGAGGTTGTTGTTTTTCAATGTTGAGGTTGTTGTTGAATTTGTTGGCGTTTTTAAATGTTGAGGTTGTTGTTGAATTTGTTGGTGTTTTCAATGTTGAGGTTTTTGTTGAATTTGTTGGTGTTTTTCAATGTTGAGGTTGTTGTTATTTTTCAATGTTGAGGTTGTTGTTGAGTTTGTTGGTGTTTTTCAATGTTGAGGTTGTTGTTGAATTTGTTGGTGTTTTTCAATGTTGAGGTTGTTGTTGAATTTGTTGGTGTTTTTCAATGTTGAGGTTGTTGTTGTTTTTAAATGTTGAGGTTGTTGTTGAATTTGTTGGTGTTTTTTCAATTTTGAGGTTGTTGGTGTTTTTCAAAGTTGAGGTTGATTTTGAATTTGAGGGTGTTTTTCAATGTCGAGGTTGTTGTTTAATTTGTTGGTGTTTTTCAATGTTGAGGTTGTTGTTGTTTTTCAATGTTGAGGTTGTTGTTGAATTTGTTGGTGTTTTTCAATGTTGAGATTGTTGTTGTTTTTCAATGTTGAGGTTGTTGTTCAATTTGTTGGTGTTTTTCAATGTTGAGGTTGTTGTTGAATTTGCTGCTGTTTTGCAATGTTGAGGTTGTTGTTGTTTTTCAATGTTGAGGTTGTTGTTGAATTTGTTGGTGTTTTTCAATGTTGAGGTTGTTGTTGTTTTTCAATGTTGAGGTTGTTGTTGTATTTGTTGGTGTTTTTCAATTTCGAGGTTGTTGTTGAATTTGTTGTTGTTTTTCAATGTTGAAGTTGTTGTTGAATTTGTTGGTGTTTTTCAATGTTGAGGTTGTTGTTGTTTTTCAATGTTGAGGTTGTTGTTGAATTTGTTGGTGTTTTTCAATGTTGAGGTTGTTGTTGAATTTGTTGGTGGTTTTCAATGTTGAGGTTGTTGTTGTTTTTCAATGTTGAGGTTGTTGTTGAATTTGTTGGTGTTTTTCAATGTTGAGTTTGTTGTTGTTTTTCAATGTTGAGGTTGTTGTTGAATTTGTTGGTGTTTTTCAATGTTGAGGTTGTTGTTGTTTTTAATGTTGAGGTTGTTGTTGAATTTGTTGGTGTTTTTCAATGTTGAGGTTGTTGTTGTTTTTCAATGTTGAGGTTGTTGTTGAATTTGTTGGTGCTTTTCAATGTTGAGATTGTTGTTGAATTTGTTGGTGTTTTCCAATGTTGAGGTTGTTGTTGTTTTTCAATGTTGAGTTTGTTGTTGAATTTGTTGGTGTTTTTCAATGTTGAGTTTGTTCTTGAATTTGTTGGTGTTTTTCAATTTCGAGGTTGTTGTTGAATTTGTTAGTGTTTTTCAATGTAGAGGTTGTTGTTGAATTTGTTGGTGTTTTTCAATGTTGAGGTTGTTGTTGAATTTGTTGGTGTTTTTCAATGTTGAGGTTGTTGTTGTTTTTCAATGCGGAGGTTGTTGTTGTATTTGTTGGTGTTTTTCAATTTCGAGGTTGTTGTTGAATTTGTTGGTATTTTTCAATGTTGAAGTTGTTGTTGAATTTGTTGGTGTTTTTCAATGTTGAGGTTGTTGTTGTTTTTCAATGTTGAGGTTGTTGTTGAATTTGTTGGTGTTTTTCAATGTTTAGGTTGTTGTTGTTTTTCAATATTGAGGTTGTTGTTGAATTTGTTGGTGTTTTTCAATGTTGAGGTTGTTGTTGTTTTTCAATGTTGAGGTTGTTGTTGAACTTGTTGGTGCTTTTCAATGTTGAGGTTGTTGTTGAATTTGTTGGTGTTTTTCAATGTTGAGGTTGTTGTTGTTTTTCAATGTTGAGGTTGTAGTTGAATTTGTTGGTGTTTTTCAATGTTGAGTTTGTTGTTGAATTTTTTGGTGTTTTTCAATTTCGAGGTTGTTGTTGAATTTGTTGGTGTTTTTCAATGTTGAGGTTGTTGTTGAATTTGTTGGTGTTTTTCAATGTTGAGGTTGTTGTTGAATTGTTGGTGTTTTTCAATGTTGAGGTTGTTGTTGTTTTACAATGTTGAGGTTGTTGTTGAATTTGTTGATGTTTTTCAATGTTTAGTTTGTTGTTGTTTTTCAATGTTGAGGTTGTTGTTGAATTTGTTGGTGTTTTTCAATGTTGAGGTTGTTGTTGTTTTTCAATGTTGAGGTTGTTGTTGAATTTGTTGGTGCTTTTCAATGTTGAGGTTGTTGGTGTTTTTCAATGTTCAGGTTGTTGTTGAATTTGTTGGTGTTTTTCAATGTTGAGGTTGTTGTTGAATTTGTTGGTGTTTTTCAATGTTGAGGTTGTTGTTGTTTTTCAATGTTGAGGTTGTTGTTGAGTTTGTTGGTGTTTTTCAATGTTGAGGTTGTTGTTGAATTTGTTGGTGTTTTTCAATGTTGAGGTTGTTGTTGAATTTGTTGATGTTTTTCAATTTTGAGGATGTTTTTGTTTTTCAATGTTGAGGTTGTTGTTGAATTTGTTGGTGTTTTTCCATGATGAGGTTGTTGTTGTTTTTCAAAGTTCAGGTTGTTGTTGAATTTGTTGGTGTTTTTCAATGTCGGGGTTGTTGTTGAATTTGTTGGTGTTTTTCTATGTTGAATTTTTTGTTGAATTTGTTGGTGTTTTTCAATGTTGAGGTTATTGTTTTTCAATGTTGAGGTTGTTGTTGAATTTGTTGGCGTTTTTAAATGTTGAGGTTGTTGTTGAATTTGTTGGTGTTTTCAATGTTGAGGTTTTTGTTGAATTTGTTGGTGTTTTTCAATGTTGAGGTTGTTGTTATTTTTCAATGTTGAGGTTGTTGTTGAGTTTGTTGGTGTTTTTCAATGTTGAGGTTGTTGTTGAATTTGTTGGTGTTTTTAAATGTTGAGGTTGTTGTTGAATTTGTTGGTGTTTTTCAATGTTGAGGTTGTTGTTGTTTTTAAATGTTGAGGTTGTTGTTGAATTTGTTGGTGTTTTTTCAATTTTGAGGTTGTTGGTGTTTTTCAAAGTTGAGGTTGATTTTGAATTTGAGGGTGTTTTTCAATGTCGAGGTTGTTGTTTAATTTGTTGGTGTTTTTCAATGTTGAGGTTGTTGTTGTTTTTCAATGTTGAGGTTGTTGTTGAATTTGTTGGTGTTTTTCAATGTTGAGATTGTTGTTGTTTTTCAATGTTGAGGTTGTTGTTCAATTTGTTGGTGTTTTTCAATGTTGAGGTTGTTGTTGAATTTGCTGGTGTTTTGCAATGTTGAGGTTGTTGTTGTTTTTCAATGTTGAGGTTGTTGTTGAATTTGTTGGTGTTTTTCAATGTTGAGGTTGTTGTTGTTTTTCAATGTTGAGGTTGTTGTTGTATTTGTTGGTGTTTTTCAATTTCGAGGTTGTTGTTGAATTTGTTGTTGTTTGTCAATGTTGAAGTTGTTGTTGAATTTGTTGGTGTTTTTCAATGTTGAGGTTGTTGTTGTTTTTCAATGTTGTGGTTGTCGTTGAATTTGTTGGTGTTTTTCAATGTTGAGGTTGTTGTTGAATTTGTTGGTGTTTTTCAATGTTGAGGTTGTTGTTGTTTTTCAATGTTGAGGTTGTTGTTGAATTTGTTGGTGTTTTTCAATGTTGAGTTTGTTGTTGTTTTTCAATGTTGAGGTTGTTGTTGAATTTGTTGGTGTTTTTCAATGTTGAGGTTGTTGTTGTTTTTCAATGTTGAGGTTGTTGTTGAATTTGTTGGTGTTTTTCAATGTTGAGGTTCTTGTTGTTTTTCAATGTTGAGGTTGTTGTTGAATTTGTTGGTGCTTTTCAATGTTGAGATTGTTGTTGAATTTGTTGGTGTTTTTCAATGTTGAGGTTGTTGTTGTTTTTCAATGTTGAGTTTGTTGTTGAATTTGTTGGTGTTTTTCAATGTTGAGTTTGTTGTTGAATTTGTTGGTGTTTTTCAATTTCGAGGTTGTTGTTGAATTTGTTAGTGTTTTTCAATGTTGAGGTTGTTGTTGAATTTGTTGGTGTTTTTCAATGTTGAGGTTGTTGTTGAATTTGTTGGTGTTTTTCAATGCTGAGGTTGTTGTTGTTTTTCAATGTTGAGGTTGTTGTTGTATTTGTTGGTGTTTTTCAATTTCAAGGTTGTTGTTGAATTTGTTGGTGTTTTTCAATGTTGAAGTTGTTGTTGAATTTGTTGGTGTTTTTCAATGTTGAGGTTGTTGTTGTTTTTCATTGTTGAGGTTGTTGTTGAATTTGTTGGTGTTTTTCAATGTTTAGGTTGTTGTTGTTTTTCAATGTTGAGGTTGTTTTTGAATTTGTTGGTGTTTTTCAATGTTGAGGTTGTTGTTGAATTTGTTGGTGTTTTTCAATGTTGAGGTTGTTGTTGTTTTTCAATGTTGAGGTTGTTGTTGAATTTGTTGGTGTTTTTCAATGTTGAGGTTGTTGTTGTTTTTCAATGTTGAGGTTGTTGTTGTTTTTCAATGTTGAGGTTGTTGTTGAATTTGATGGTGTTTTTCAATGTTGAGGTTGTTGTTGTTTTTCAATGTTGAGGTTGTTGTTGAATTTGTTGGTGTTTTTCAATGTTTAGTTTGTTGTTGTTTTTCAATGTTGAGGTTGTTGTTGAATTTGTTGGTGTTTTTCAATGTTGAGGTTGTTGTTGTTTTTCAATGTTGAGGTTGTTGTTGAATTTGTTGGTGCTTTTCAATGTTGAGGTTGTTGGTGTTTTTCAATGTTCAGGTTGTTGTTGAATTTGTTGGTGTTTTTCAATGTTGAGGTTGTTGTTGAATTTGTTGGTGTTTTTCAATGTTGAGGTTGTTGTTGTTTTTCAACGTTGAGGTTGTTGTTGAGTTTGTTGGTGTTTTTCAATGTTAGGGTTGTTGTTGAATTTGTTGGTGTTTTTCAATGTTGAGGTTGTTGTTGAATTTGTTGGTGTTTTTCAATGCTGAGGTTGTTGTTTTTAAATGTTGGGGTTGTTGTTGAATTTGTTGGTGTTTTTCAATTTTGAGAATGTTTTTGTTTTTCAATGTTGAGGTTGTTGTTGAATTTGTTGGTGTTTTTCCATGATGAGGTTGTTGTTGTTTTTCAAAGTTCAGGTGTTGTTGTATTTGCTGGTGTTTTTCAATGTCGGGGTTGTTGTTGAATTTGTTGGTGTTTTTCTATGTTGAATTTTTTGCTGAATTTGTTGGTGTTTTTCAATGTTGAGGTTGTTGTTTTTCAATGTTGAGGATGTTGTTGAATTTGTTGGCGTTTTTAAATGTTGAGGTTGTTGTTGAATTCGTTGGTGTTTTCAATGTTGAGGTTTTTGTTGAATTTGTTGGTGTTTTTCAATGTTGAGGTTGTTGTTATTTTTCAATGTTGAGGTTGTTGTTGAGTTTGTTGGTGTTTTTCAATGTTGAGGTTGTTGTTGAATTTGTTGGTGTTTTTCAATGTTGAGGTTGTTGTTGAATTTGTTGGTGTTTTTCAATGTTGAGGTTGTTGTTGTTTTTAAATGTTGAGGTTGTTGTTGAATTTGTTGGTGTTTTTTCAATTTTGAGGTTGTTGGTGTTTTTCAATGTTGAGGTTGATTTTGAATTTGAGGGTGTTTTTCAATGTCGAGGTTGTTGTTTAATTTGTTGGTGTTTTTCAATGTTGAGGTTGTTGTTGTTTTTCAATGTTGAGGTTGTTGTTGAATTTGTTGGTGTTTTTCAATGTTGAGATTGTTGTTGTTTTTCAATGTTGTAGTTGTTGTTCAATTTGTTGGTGTTTTTAAATGTTGAGGTTGTTGTTGAATTTGCTGGTGTTTTGCAATGTTGAGGTTGTTGTTGTTTTTCAATGTTGAGGTTGTTGTTGAATTTGTTGGTGTTTGTCAATGTTGAGGTTGTTGTTGTTTTTCAATGTTGAGGTTGTTGTTGTATTTGTTGGTGTTTTTCAATTTCGAGGTTGTTGTTGAATTTGTTGTTGTTTTTCAATGTTGAAGTTGTTGTTGAATTTGTTGGTGTTTTTCAATGTTGAGGTAGTTGTTGTTTTTCAATGTTGAGGTTGTTGTTGAATTTGTTGGTGTTTTTCAATGTTGAGGTTGTTGTTGAATTTGTTGCTGTTTTTCAATGTTGAGGTTGTTGTTGTTTTTCAATGTTGAGGTTGTTGTTGAATTTGTTGGTGTTTTTCAATGTTGAGTTTGTTGTTGTTTTTCAATGTTGAGGTTGTTGTTGAATTTGTTGGTGTTTTTCAATGTTGAGGTTGTTGTTGTTTTTCAATGTTGAGGTTGTTGTTGAATTTGTTGGTGTTTTTCAATGTTGAGGTTGTTGTTGTTTTTCAATGTTGAGGTTGTTGTTGAATTTGTTGGTGCTTTTCAATGTTGAGATTGTTGTTGAATTTGTTGGTGTTTTTCAATGTTGAGGTTGTTGTTGTTTTTCAATGTTGAGTTTGTTGTTGAATTTGTTGGTGTTTTTCAATGTTGAGTTTGTTGTTGAATTTGTTGGTGTTTTTCAATTTCGAGGTTGTTGTTGAATTTGTTAGTGTTTTTCAATGTTGAGGTTGTTGTTGAATTTGTTGGTGTTTTTCAATGTTGAGGTTGTTGTTGAATTTGTTGGTGTTTTTCAATGTTGAGGTTGTTGTTGTTTTTCAATGTTGAGGTTGTTGTTGAATTTGTTGGTGTTTTTCAATGTTGAGGTTGTTGTTGTTTTTCAATGCTGAGGTTGTTGTTGAATTTGTTGGTGTTTTTCAATGTTGAGGTTGTTGTTGAATTTGTTGGTGTTTTTCAATGTTGAGGTTGTTCTTTTTCAATGTTGAGGTTGTTGTTGAATTTGTTGGTGTTTTTCAATGTTTAGGTTGTTGTTGTTTTTCAATGTTGAGGTTGTTGTTGAATTTGTTGGTGTTTTTCAATGTTGAGGTTGTTGTTGAATTTGTTGGTGTTTTTCAATGTTGAGGTTGTTGTTGTTTTTCAATGTTGAGGTTGTTGTTGAATTTGTTGGTGTTTTTCAATGTTGAGTTTGTTGTTGTTTTTCAATGTTGAGGTTGTTGCTGTTTTTCAATGTTGAGGTTGTTGTTGAATTTGTTGGTGTTTTTCAATGTTGAGGTTGTTGTTGTTTTTCAATGTTGAGGTTGTTGTTGAATTTGTTGGTGCTTTTGAATGTTGAGATTGTTGTTGAATTTGTTGGTGTTTTTCAATGTTGAGGTTGTTGTTGTTTTTCAATGTTGAGTTTGTTGTTGAATTTGTTGGTGTTTTTCAATGTTGAGTTTGTTGTTGAATTTGTTGGTGTTTTTCAATTTCGAGGTTGTTGTTGAATTTGTTAGTGTTTTTCAATGTTGAGGTTGTTGTTGTTTTTCAATGTTGAGGTTGTTGTTGTATTTGTTGGTGTTTTTCAATTTCGAGGTTGTTGTTGAATTTGTTGGTGTTTTTCAATGTTGAAGTTGTTGTTGAATTTGTTGGTGTTTTTCAATGTTGAGGTTGTTGTTGTTTTTCAATGTTGAGGTTGTTGTTGAATTTGTTGGTGTTTTTCAATGTTTAGGTTGTTGTTGTTTTTCAATGTTGAGGTTGTTGTTGAATTTGTTGGTGTTTTTCAATGTTGAGGTTGTTGTTGAATTTGTTGGTGTTTTTCAATGTTGAGGTTGTTGTTGTTTTTCAATGTTGAGGTTGTTGTTGAATTTGTTGGTGTTTTTCAATGTTGAGTTTGTTGTTGTTTTTCAATGTTGAGGTTGTTGTTGTTTTTCAATGTTGAGGTTGTTGTTCAATTTGTTGGTGTTTTTCAATGTTGAGGTTGTTGTTGTTTTTCAATGTTGAGGTTGTTGTTGAATTTGTTGGTGCTTTTCAATGTTGAGGTTGTTGTTGAATTTGTTGGTGTTTTTCAATGTTGAGGTTGTTGTTGTTTTTCAATGTTGAGGTTGTTGTTGAATTTGTTGGTGTTTTTCAATGTTGAGTTTGTTGTTGAATTTGTTGGTGTTTTTCAATTTCGAGGTTGTTGTTGAATTTGTTAGTGTTTTTCAATGTTGAGGTTGTTGTTGAATTTGTTGGTGTTTTTCAATGTTGAGGTTGTTGTTGAATTTGTTGGTGTTTTTCAATGCTGAGGTTGTTGTTGTTTTTCAATGTTGAGGTTGTTGTTGTATTTGTTGGTGTTTTTCAATTTCAAGGTTGTTGTTGAATTTGTTGGTGTTTTTCAATGTTGAAGTTGTTGTTGAATTTGTTGGTGTTTTTCAATGTTGAGGTTGTTGTTGTTTTTCATTGTTGAGGTTGTTGTTGAATTTGTTGGTGTTTTTCAATGTTTAGGTTGTTGTTGTTTTTCAATGTTGAGGTTGTTTTTGAATTTGTTGGTGTTTTTCAATGTTGAGGTTGTTGTTGAATTTGTTGGTGTTTTTCAATGTTGAGGTTGTTGTTGTTTTTCAATGTTGAGGTTGTTGTTGAATTTGTTGGTGTTTTTCAATGTTGAGTTTGTTGTTGTTTTTCAATGTTGAGGTTGTTGTTGTTTTTCAATGTTGAGGTTGTTGTTGTTTTTCAATGTTGAGGTTGTTGTTGAATTTGTTGGTGTTTTTCAATGTTTAGTTTGTTGTTGTTTTTCAATGTTGAGGTTGTTGTTGAATTTGTTGGTGTTTTTCAATGTTGAGGTTGTTGTTGTTTTTCAATGTTGAGGTTGTTGTTGAATTTGTTGGTGCTTTTCAATGTTGAGGTTGTTGGTGTTTTTCAATGTTCAGGTTGTTGTTGAATTTGTTGGTGTTTTTCAATGTTGAGGTTGTTGTTGAATTTGTTGGTGTTTTTCAATGTTGAGGTTGTTGTTGTTTTTCAATGTTGAGGTTGTTGTTGAGTTTGTTGGTGTTTTTCAATGTTGAGGTTGTTGTTGAATTTGTTGGTGTTTTTCAATGTTGAGGTTGTTGTTGAATTTGTTGGTGTTTTTCAATGCTGAGGATGTTGTTTTTAAATGTTGGGGTTGTTGTTGAATTTGTTGGTGTTTTTCAATTTTGAGAATGTTTTTGTTTTTCAATGTTGAGGTTGTTGTTGAATTTGTTGGTGTTTTTCCATGATGAGGTTGTTGTTGTTTTTCAAAGTTCAGGTGTTGTTGTATTTGTTGGTGTTTTTCAATGTCGGGGTTGTTGTTGAATTTGTTGGTGTTTTTCTATGTTGAATTTTTTGCTGAATTTGTTGGTGTTTTTCAATGTTGAGGTTGTTGTTTTTCAATGTTGAGGATGTTGTTGAATTTGTTGGCGTTTTTAAATGTTGAGGTTGTTGTTGAATTCGTTGGTGTTTTCAATGTTGAGGTTTTTGTTGAATTTGTTGGTGTTTTTCAATGTTGAGGTTGTTGTTATTTTTCAATGTTGAGGTTGTTGTTGAGTTTGTTGGTGTTTTTCAATGTTGAGGTTGTTGTTGAATTTGTTGGTGTTTTTCAATGTTGAGGTTGTTGTTGAATTTGTTGGTGTTTTTCAATGTTGAGGTTGTTGTTGTTTTTAAATGTTGAGGTTGTTGTTGAATTTGTTGGTGTTTTTTCAATTTTGAGGTTGTTGGTGTTTTTCAATGTTGAGGTTGATTTTGAATTTGAGGGTGTTTTTCAATGTCGAGGTTGTTGTTTAATTTGTTGGTGTTTTTCAATGTTGAGGTTGTTGTTGTTTTTCAATGTTGAGGTTGTTGTTGAATTTGTTGGTGTTTTTCAATGTTGAGATTGTTGTTGTTTTTCAATGTTGTAGTTGTTGTTCAATTTGTTGGTGTTTTTAAATGTTGAGGTTGTTGTTGAATTTGCTGGTGTTTTGCAATGTTGAGGTTGTTGTTGTTTTTCAATGTTGAGGTTGTTGTTGAATTTGTTGGTGTTTGTCAATGTTGAGGTTGTTGTTGTTTTTCAATGTTGAGGTTGTTGTTGTATTTGTTGGTGTTTTTCAATTTCGAGGTTGTTGTTGAATTTGTTGTTGTTTTTCAATGTTGAAGTTGTTGTTGAATTTGTTGGTGTTTTTCAATGTTGAGGTAGTTGTTGTTTTTCAATGTTGAGGTTGTTGTTGAATTTGTTGGTGTTTTTCAATGTTGAGGTTGTTGTTGAATTTGTTGCTGTTTTTCAATGTTGAGGTTGTTGTTGTTTTTCAATGTTGAGGTTGTTGTTGAATTTGTTGGTGTTTTTCAATGTTGAGTTTGTTGTTGTTTTTCAATGTTGAGGTTGTTGTTGAATTTGTTGGTGTTTTTCAATGTTGAGGTTGTTGTTGTTTTTCAATGTTGAGGTTGTTGTTGAATTTGTTGGTGTTTTTCAATGTTGAGGTTGTTGTTGTTTTTCAATGTTGAGGTTGTTGTTGAATTTGTTGGTGCTTTTCAATGTTGAGATTGTTGTTGAATTTGTTGGTGTTTTTCAATGTTGAGGTTGTTGTTGTTTTTCAATGTTGAGTTTGTTGTTGAATTTGTTGGTGTTTTTCAATGTTGAGTTTGTTGTTGAATTTGTTGGTGTTTTTCAATTTCGAGGTTGTTGTTGAATTTGTTAGTGTTTTTCAATGTTGAGGTTGTTGTTGAATTTGTTGGTGTTTTTCAATGTTGAGGTTGTTGTTGAATTTGTTGGTGTTTTTCAATGTTGAGGTTGTTGTTGTTTTTCAATGTTGAGGTTGTTGTTGAATTTGTTGGTGTTTTTCAATGTTGAGGTTGTTGTTGTTTTTCAATGCTGAGGTTGTTGTTGAATTTGTTGGTGTTTTTCAATGTTGAGGTTGTTGTTGAATTTGTTGGTGTTTTTCAATGTTGAGGTTGTTCTTTTTCAATGTTGAGGTTGTTGTTGAATTTGTTGGTGTTTTTCAATGTTTAGGTTGTTGTTGTTTTTCAATGTTGAGGTTGTTGTTGAATTTGTTGGTGTTTTTCAATGTTGAGGTTGTTGTTGAATTTGTTGGTGTTTTTCAATGTTGAGGTTGTTGTTGTTTTTCAATGTTGAGGTTGTTGTTGAATTTGTTGGTGTTTTTCAATGTTGAGTTTGTTGTTGTTTTTCAATGTTGAGGTTGTTGCTGTTTTTCAATGTTGAGGTTGTTGTTGAATTTGTTGGTGTTTTTCAATGTTGAGGTTGTTGTTGTTTTTCAATGTTGAGGTTGTTGTTGAATTTGTTGGTGCTTTTGAATGTTGAGATTGTTGTTGAATTTGTTGGTGTTTTTCAATGTTGAGGTTGTTGTTGTTTTTCAATGTTGAGTTTGTTGTTGAATTTGTTGGTGTTTTTCAATGTTGAGTTTGTTGTTGAATTTGTTGGTGTTTTTCAATTTCGAGGTTGTTGTTGAATTTGTTAGTGTTTTTCAATGTTGAGGTTGTTGTTGTTTTTCAATGTTGAGGTTGTTGTTGTATTTGTTGGTGTTTTTCAATTTCGAGGTTGTTGTTGAATTTGTTGGTGTTTTTCAATGTTGAAGTTGTTGTTGAATTTGTTGGTGTTTTTCAATGTTGAGGTTGTTGTTGTTTTTCAATGTTGAGGTTGTTGTTGAATTTGTTGGTGTTTTTCAATGTTTAGGTTGTTGTTGTTTTTCAATGTTGAGGTTGTTGTTGAATTTGTTGGTGTTTTTCAATGTTGAGGTTGTTGTTGAATTTGTTGGTGTTTTTCAATGTTGAGGTTGTTGTTGTTTTTCAATGTTGAGGTTGTTGTTGAATTTGTTGGTGTTTTTCAATGTTGAGTTTGTTGTTGTTTTTCAATGTTGAGGTTGTTGTTGTTTTTCAATGTTGAGGTTGTTGTTCAATTTGTTGGTGTTTTTCAATGTTGAGGTTGTTGTTGTTTTTCAATGTTGAGGTTGTTGTTGAATTTGTTGGTGCTTTTCAATGTTGAGGTTGTTGTTGAATTTGTTGGTGTTTTTCAATGTTGAGGTTGTTGTTGTTTTTCAATGTTGAGGTTGTTGTTGAATTTGTTGGTGTTTTTCAATGTTGAGGTTGTTGGTGTTTTTCAATGTTTAGGTTGTTGTTGAATTTGTTGGTGTTTTTCAATGTTGAGGTTGTTGTTGAATTTGTTGGTGTTTTTCAATGTTGAGGTTGTTGTTGTTTTTCAATGTTGAGGTTTTTGTTGAATTTGTTGGTGTTTTTCTATGTTGAGGTTGTTGTTGAATTTGTTGGTGTTTTTCAATGTTGAGGTTGTTGTTGTTTTTCAATGTTGAGGTTGTTGTTGAGTTTGTTGCTGTTTTTCAATGTTGAGGTTGTTGTTGAATTTGTTGGTGTTTTTCAATGTTGAGGTTGTTGTTGAATTTGTTGTTGTTTTACAATGTTGAGGTTGTTGTTGAATTTGTTGATGATTTTCAATGTTTAGTTTGTTGTTGTTTTTCAATGTTGAGGTTGTTGTTGAATTTGTTGGTGTTTTTCAATGTTGAGGTTGTTGTTGTTTTTCAATGTTGAGGTTGTTCTTGAATTTGTTGGTGCTTTTCAATGTTGAGGTTGTTGGTGTTTTTCAATGTTCAGGTTCTTGTTGAATTTGTTGGTGTTTTTCAATGTTGAGGTTGTTGTTGAATTTGTTGGTGTTTTTCAATGTTGAGGTTGTTGTTGTTTTTCAATGTTGAGGTTGTTGTTGAGTTTGTTGGTGTTTTTCAATGTTGAGGTTGTTGTTGAATTTGTTGGTGTTTTTCAATGTTGAGGTTGTTGTTGAATTTGTTGGTGTTTTTCAATTTTGAGGATGTTTTTGTTTTTCAATGTTGAGGTTGTTGTTGAATTTGTTGGTGTTTTTCCATGATGAGGTTGTTGTTGTTTTTCAAAGTTCAGGTTGTTGTTGAATTTGTTGGTGTTTTTCAATGTCGGGGTTGTTGTTGAATTTGTTGGTGTTTTTCTATGTTGAATTTTTTGTTGAATTTGTTGGTGTTTTTCAATGTTGAGGTTGTTGTTTTTCAATGTTGAGGTTGTTGTTGAATTTGTTGGCGTTTTTAAATGTTGAGGTTGTTGTTGAATTTGTTGGTGTTTTCAATGTTGAGGTTTTTGTTGAATTTGTTGGTGTTTTTCAATGTTGAGGTTGTTGTTATTTTTCAATGTTGAGGTTGTTGTTGAGTTTGTTGGTGTTTTTCAATGTTGAGGTTGTTGTTGAATTTGTTGGTGTTTTTCAATGTTGAGGTTGTTGTTGAATTTGTTGGTGTTTTTCAATGTTGAGGTTGTTGTTGTTTTTAAATGTTGAGGTTGTTGTTGAATTTGTTGGTGTTTTTTCAATTTTGAGGTTGTTGGTGTTTTTCAATGTTGAGGTTGATTTTGAATTTGAGGGTGTTTTTCAATGTCGAGGTTGTTGTTTAATTTGATGGTGTTTTTCAATGTTGAGGTTGTTGTTGTTTTTCAATGTTGAGGTTGTTGTTGAATTTGTTGGTGTTTTTCAATGTTGAGATTGTTGTTGTTTTTCAATGTTGAGGTTGTTGTTCAATTTGTTGGTGTTTTTAAATGTTGAGGTTGTTGTTGAATTTGCTGGTGTTTTGCAATGTTGAGGTTGTTGTTGTTTTTCAATGTTGAGGTTGTTGTTGAATTTGTTGGTGTTTTTCAATGTTGAGGTTGTTGTTGTTTTTCAATGTTGAGGCTGTCGTTGAATTTGTTGGTGTTTTTCAATGTTGAGGTTGTTGTTGAATTTGTTGGTGTTTTTCAATGTTGAGGTTGTTGTTGTTTTTCAAGGTTGAGGTTGTTGTTGAATTTGTTGGTGTTTTTCAATGTTGAGTTTGTTGTTGTTTTTCAATGTTGAGGTTGTTGTTGAATTTGTTGGTGTTTTTCAATGTTGAGGTTGTTGTTTTTCAATGTTGAGGATGTTGTTGAATTTGTTGGCGTTTTTAAATGTTGAGGTTGTTGTTGTTTTTCAATGTTGAGTTTGTTGTTGAATTTGTTGGTGTTTTTCAATGTTGAGTTTGTTGTTGAATTTGTTGGTGTTTTTCAATTTCGAGGTTGTTGTTGAATTTGTTAGTGTTTTTCAATGTTGAGGTTGTTGTTGAATTTGTTGGTGTTTTTCAATGTTGAGGTTGTTGTTGAATTTGTTGGTGTTTTTCAATGTTGAGGTTGTTGTTGTTTTTCAATGTTGAGGTTGTTGTTGAATTTGTTGGTGTTTTTCAATGTTGAGGTTGTTGTTGTTTTTCAATGCTGAGGTTGTTGTTGAATTTGTTGGTGTTTTTCAATGTTGAGGTTGTTGTTGAATTTGTTGGTGTTTTTCAATGTTGAGGTTGTTCTTTTTCAATGTTGAGGTTGTTGTTGAATTTGTTGGTGTTTTTCAATGTTTAGGTTGTTGTTGTTTTTCAATGTTGAGGTTGTTGTTGAATTTGTTGGTGTTTTTCAATGTTGAGGTTGTTGTTGAATTTGTTGGTGTTTTTCAATGTTGAGGTTGTTGTTGTTTTTCAATGTTGAGGTTGTTGTTGAATTTGTTGGTGTTTTTCAATGTTGAGTTTGTTGTTGTTTTTCAATGTTGAGGTTGTTGCTGTTTTTCAATGTTGAGGTTGTTGTTGAATTTGTTGGTGTTTTTCAATGTTGAGGTTGTTGTTGTTTTTCAATGTTGAGGTTGTTGTTGAATTTGTTGGTGCTTTTGAATGTTGAGATTGTTGTTGAATTTGTTGGTGTTTTTCAATGTTGAGGTTGTTGTTGTTTTTCAATGTTGAGTTTGTTGTTGAATTTGTTGGTGTTTTTCAATGTTGAGTTTGTTGTTGAATTTGTTGGTGTTTTTCAATTTCGAGGTTGTTGTTGAATTTGTTAGTGTTTTTCAATGTTGAGGTTGTTGTTGTTTTTCAATGTTGAGGTTGTTGTTGTATTTGTTGGTGTTTTTCAATTTCGAGGTTGTTGTTGAATTTGTTGGTGTTTTTCAATGTTGAAGTTGTTGTTGAATTTGTTGGTGTTTTTCAATGTTGAGGTTGTTTTTGTTTTTCAATGTTGAGGTTGTTGTTGAATTTGTTGGTGTTTTTCAATGTTTAGGTTGTTGTTGTTTTTCAATGTTGAGGTTGTTGTTGAATTTGTTGGTGTTTTTCAATGTTGAGGTTGTTGTTGAATTTGTTGGTGTTTTTCAATGTTGAGGTTGTTGTTGTTTTTCAATGTTGAGGTTGTTGTTGAATTTGTTGGTGTTTTTCAATGTTGAGTTTGTTGTTGTTTTTCAATGTTGAGGTTGTTGTTGTTTTTCAATGTTGAGGTTGTTGTTCAATTTGTTGGTGTTTTTCAATGTTGAGGTTGTTGTTGTTTTTCAATGTTGAGGTTGTTGTTGAATTTGTTGGTGCTTTTCAATGTTGAGGTTGTTGTTGAATTTGTTGGTGTTTTTCAATGTTGAGGTTGTTGTTGTTTTTCAATGTTGAGGTTGTTGTTGAATTTGTTGGTGTTTTTCAATGTTGAGGTTGTTGGTGTTTTTCAATGTTTAGGTTGTTGTTGAATTTGTTGGTGTTTTTCAATGTTGAGGTTGTTGTTGAATTTGTTGGTGTTTTTCAATGTTGAGGTTGTTGTTGTTTTTCAATGTTGAGGTTTTTGTTGAATTTGTTGGTGTTTTTCTATGTTTAGTTTGTTGTTGTTTTTCAATGTTGAGGTTGTTGTTGAATTTGTTGGTGTTTTTCAATGTTGAGGTTGTTGTTGTTTTTCAATGTTGAGGTTGTTGTTGAATTTGTTGGTGCTTTTCAATGTTGAGGTTGTTGGTGTTTTTCAATGTTCAGGTTGTTGTTGAATTTGTTGGTGTTTTTCAATGTTGAGGTTGTTGTTGAATTTGTTGGTGTTTTTCAATGTTGAGGTTGTTGTTGTTTTTCAATGTTGAGGTTGTTGTTGAGTTTGTTGCTGTTTTTCAATGTTGAGGTTGTTGTTGAATTTGTTGGTGTTTTTCAATGTTGAGGTTGTTGTTGAATTTGTTGTTGTTTTACAATGTTGAGGTTGTTGTTGAATTTGTTGATGATTTTCAATGTTTAGTTTGTTGTTGTTTTTCAATGTTGAGGTTGTTGTTGAATTTGTTGGTGTTTTTCAATGTTGAGGTTGTTGTTGTTTTTCAATGTTGAGGTTGTTCTTGAATTTGTTGGTGCTTTTCAATGTTGAGGTTGTTGGTGTTTTTCAATGTTCAGGTTCTTGTTGAATTTGTTGGTGTTTTTCAATGTTGAGGTTGTTGTTGAATTTGTTGGTGTTTTTCAATGTTGAGGTTGTTGTTGTTTTTCAATGTTGAGGTTGTTGTTGAGTTTGTTGGTGTTTTTCAATGTTGAGGTTGTTGTTGAATTTGTTGGTGTTTTTCAATGTTGAGGTTGTTGTTGAATTTGTTGGTGTTTTTCAATTTTGAGGATGTTTTTGTTTTTCAATGTTGAGGTTGTTGTTGAATTTGTTGGTGTTTTTCCATGATGAGGTTGTTGTTGTTTTTCAAAGTTCAGGTTGTTGTTGAATTTGTTGGTGTTTTTCAATGTCGGGGTTGTTGTTGAATTTGTTGGTGTTTTTCTATGTTGAATTTTTTGTTGAATTTGTTGGTGTTTTTCAATGTTGAGGTTGTTGTTTTTCAATGTTGAGGTTGTTGTTGAATTTGTTGGCGTTTTTAAATGTTGAGGTTGTTGTTGAATTTGTTGGTGTTTTCAATGTTGAGGTTTTTGTTGAATTTGTTGGTGTTTTTCAATGTTGAGGTTGTTGTTATTTTTCAATGTTGAGGTTGTTGTTGAGTTTGTTGGTGTTTTTCAATGTTGAGGTTGTTGTTGAATTTGTTGGTGTTTTTCAATGTTGAGGTTGTTGTTGAATTTGTTGGTGTTTTTCAATGTTGAGGTTGTTGTTGTTTTTAAATGTTGAGGTTGTTGTTGAATTTGTTGGTGTTTTTTCAATTTTGAGGTTGTTGGTGTTTTTCAATGTTGAGGTTGATTTTGAATTTGAGGGTGTTTTTCAATGTCGAGGTTGTTGTTTAATTTGATGGTGTTTTTCAATGTTGAGGTTGTTGTTGTTTTTCAATGTTGAGGTTGTTGTTGAATTTGTTGGTGTTTTTCAATGTTGAGATTGTTGTTGTTTTTCAATGTTGAGGTTGTTGTTCAATTTGTTGGTGTTTTTAAATGTTGAGGTTGTTGTTGAATTTGCTGGTGTTTTGCAATGTTGAGGTTGTTGTTGTTTTTCAATGTTGAGGTTGTTGTTGAATTTGTTGGTGTTTTTCAATGTTGAGGTTGTTGTTGTTTTTCAATGTTGAGGCTGTCGTTGAATTTGTTGGTGTTTTTCAATGTTGAGGTTGTTGTTGAATTTGTTGGTGTTTTTCAATGTTGAGGTTGTTGTTGTTTTTCAAGGTTGAGGTTGTTGTTGAATTTGTTGGTGTTTTTCAATGTTGAGTTTGTTGTTGTTTTTCAATGTTGAGGTTGTTGTTGAATTTGTTGGTGTTTTTCAATGTTGAGGTTGTTGTTTTTCAATGTTGAGGATGTTGTTGAATTTGTTGGCGTTTTTAAATGTTGAGGTTGTTGTTGAATTCGTTGGTGTTTTCAATGTTGAGGTTTTTGTTGAATTTGTTGGTGTTTTTCAATGTTGAGGTTGTTGTTATTTTTCAATGTTGAGGTTGTTGTTGAGTTTGTTGGTGTTTTTCAATGTTGAGGTTGTTGTTGAATTTGTTGGTGTTTTTCAATGTTGAGGTTGTTGTTGAATTTGTTGGTGTTTTTCAATGTTGAGGTTGTTGTTGTTTTTAAATGTTGAGGTTGTTGTTGAATTTGTTGGTGTTTTTTCAATTTTGAGGTTGTTGGTGTTTTTCAATGTTGAGGTTGATTTTGAATTTGAGGGTGTTTTTCAATGTCGAGGTTGTTGTTTAATTTGTTGGTGTTTTTCAATGTTGAGGTTGTTGTTGTTTTTCAATGTTGAGGTTGTTGTTGAATTTGTTGGTGTTTTTCAATGTTGAGATTGTTGTTGTTTTTCAATGTTGTAGTTGTTGTTCAATTTGTTGGTGTTTTTAAATGTTGAGGTTGTTGTTGAATTTGCTGGTGTTTTGCAATGTTGAGGTTGTTGTTGTTTTTCAATGTTGAGGTTGTTGTTGAATTTGTTGGTGTTTGTCAATGTTGAGGTTGTTGTTGTTTTTCAATGTTGAGGTTGTTGTTGTATTTGTTGGTGTTTTTCAATTTCGAGGTTGTTGTTGAATTTGTTGTTGTTTTTCAATGTTGAAGTTGTTGTTGAATTTGTTGGTGTTTTTCAATGTTGAGGTAGTTGTTGTTTTTCAATGTTGAGGTTGTTGTTGAATTTGTTGGTGTTTTTCAATGTTGAGGTTGTTGTTGAATTTGTTGCTGTTTTTCAATGTTGAGGTTGTTGTTGTTTTTCAATGTTGAGGTTGTTGTTGAATTTGTTGGTGTTTTTCAATGTTGAGTTTGTTGTTGTTTTTCAATGTTGAGGTTGTTGTTGAATTTGTTGGTGTTTTTCAATGTTGAGGTTGTTGTTGTTTTTCAATGTTGAGGTTGTTGTTGAATTTGTTGGTGTTTTTCAATGTTGAGGTTGTTGTTGTTTTTCAATGTTGAGGTTGTTGTTGAATTTGTTGGTGCTTTTCAATGTTGAGATTGTTGTTGAATTTGTTGGTGTTTTTCAATGTTGAGGTTGTTGTTGTTTTTCAATGTTGAGTTTGTTGTTGAATTTGTTGGTGTTTTTCAATGTTGAGTTTGTTGTTGAATTTGTTGGTGTTTTTCAATTTCGAGGTTGTTGTTGAATTTGTTAGTGTTTTTCAATGTTGAGGTTGTTGTTGAATTTGTTGGTGTTTTTCAATGTTGAGGTTGTTGTTGAATTTGTTGGTGTTTTTCAATGTTGAGGTTGTTGTTGTTTTTCAATGTTGAGGTTGTTGTTGAATTTGTTGGTGTTTTTCAATGTTGAGGTTGTTGTTGTTTTTCAATGCTGAGGTTGTTGTTGAATTTGTTGGTGTTTTTCAATGTTGAGGTTGTTGTTGAATTTGTTGGTGTTTTTCAATGTTGAGGTTGTTCTTTTTCAATGTTGAGGTTGTTGTTGAATTTGTTGGTGTTTTTCAATGTTTAGGTTGTTGTTGTTTTTCAATGTTGAGGTTGTTGTTGAATTTGTTGGTGTTTTTCAATGTTGAGGTTGTTGTTGAATTTGTTGGTGTTTTTCAATGTTGAGGTTGTTGTTGTTTTTCAATGTTGAGGTTGTTGTTGAATTTGTTGGTGTTTTTCAATGTTGAGTTTGTTGTTGTTTTTCAATGTTGAGGTTGTTGCTGTTTTTCAATGTTGAGGTTGTTGTTGAATTTGTTGGTGTTTTTCAATGTTGAGGTTGTTGTTGTTTTTCAATGTTGAGGTTGTTGTTGAATTTGTTGGTGCTTTTGAATGTTGAGATTGTTGTTGAATTTGTTGGTGTTTTTCAATGTTGAGGTTGTTGTTGTTTTTCAATGTTGAGTTTGTTGTTGAATTTGTTGGTGTTTTTCAATGTTGAGTTTGTTGTTGAATTTGTTGGTGTTTTTCAATTTCGAGGTTGTTGTTGAATTTGTTAGTGTTTTTCAATGTTGAGGTTGTTGTTGTTTTTCAATGTTGAGGTTGTTGTTGTATTTGTTGGTGTTTTTCAATTTCGAGGTTGTTGTTGAATTTGTTGGTGTTTTTCAATGTTGAAGTTGTTGTTGAATTTGTTGGTGTTTTTCAATGTTGAGGTTGTTGTTGTTTTTCAATGTTGAGGTTGTTGTTGAATTTGTTGGTGTTTTTCAATGTTTAGGTTGTTGTTGTTTTTCAATGTTGAGGTTGTTGTTGAATTTGTTGGTGTTTTTCAATGTTGAGGTTGTTGTTGAATTTGTTGGTGTTTTTCAATGTTGAGGTTGTTGTTGTTTTTCAATGTTGAGGTTGTTGTTGAATTTGTTGGTGTTTTTCAATGTTGAGTTTGTTGTTGTTTTTCAATGTTGAGGTTGTTGTTGTTTTTCAATGTTGAGGTTGTTGTTCAATTTGTTGGTGTTTTTCAATGTTGAGGTTGTTGTTGTTTTTCAATGTTGAGGTTGTTGTTGAATTTGTTGGTGCTTTTCAATGTTGAGGTTGTTGTTGAATTTGTTGGTGTTTTTCAATGTTGAGGTTGTTGTTGTTTTTCAATGTTGAGGTTGTTGTTGAATTTGTTGGTGTTTTTCAATGTTGAGGTTGTTGGTGTTTTTCAATGTTTAGGTTGTTGTTGAATTTGTTGGTGTTTTTCAATGTTGAGGTTGTTGTTGAATTTGTTGGTGTTTTTCAATGTTGAGGTTGTTGTTGTTTTTCAATGTTGAGGTTTTTGTTGAATTTGTTGGTGTTTTTCTATGTTTAGTTTGTTGTTGTTTTTCAATGTTGAGGTTGTTGTTGAATTTGTTGGTGTTTTTCAATGTTGAGGTTGTTGTTGTTTTTCAATGTTGAGGTTGTTGTTGAATTTGTTGGTGCTTTTCAATGTTGAGGTTGTTGGTGTTTTTCAATGTTCAGGTTGTTGTTGAATTTGTTGGTGTTTTTCAATGTTGAGGTTGTTGTTGAATTTGTTGGTGTTTTTCAATGTTGAGGTTGTTGTTGTTTTTCAATGTTGAGGTTGTTGTTGAGTTTGTTGCTGTTTTTCAATGTTGAGGTTGTTGTTGAATTTGTTGGTGTTTTTCAATGTTGAGGTTGTTGTTGAATTTGTTGTTGTTTTACAATGTTGAGGTTGTTGTTGAATTTGTTGATGATTTTCAATGTTTAGTTTGTTGTTGTTTTTCAATGTTGAGGTTGTTGTTGAATTTGTTGGTGTTTTTCAATGTTGAGGTTGTTGTTGTTTTTCAATGTTGAGGTTGTTCTTGAATTTGTTGGTGCTTTTCAATGTTGAGGTTGTTGGTGTTTTTCAATGTTCAGGTTCTTGTTGAATTTGTTGGTGTTTTTCAATGTTGAGGTTGTTGTTGAATTTGTTGGTGTTTTTCAATGTTGAGGTTGTTGTTGTTTTTCAATGTTGAGGTTGTTGTTGAGTTCGTTGGTGTTTTTCAATGTTGAGGTTGTTGTTGAATTTGTTGGTGTTTTTCAATGTTGAGGTTGTTGTTGAATTTGTTGGTGTTTTTCAATTTTGAGGATGTTTTTGTTTTTCAATGTTGAGGTTGTTGTTGAATTTGTTGGTGTTTTTCCATGATGAGGTTGTTGTTGTTTTTCAAAGTTCAGGTTGTTGTTGAATTTGTTGGTGTTTTTCAATGTCGGGGTTGTTGTTGAATTTGTTGGTGTTTTTCTATGTTGAATTTTTTGTTGAATTTGTTGGTGTTTTTCAATGTTGAGGTTGTTGTTTTTCAATGTTGAGGTTGTTGTTGAATTTGTTGGCGTTTTTAAATGTTGAGGTTGTTGTTGAATTTGTTGGTGTTTTCAATGTTGAGGTTTTTGTTGAATTTGTTGGTGTTTTTCAATGTTGAGGTTGTTGTTATTTTTCAATGTTGAGGTTGTTGTTGAGTTTGTTGGTGTTTTTCAATGTTGAGGTTGTTGTTGAATTTGTTGGTGTTTTTCAATGTTGAGGTTGTTGTTGAATTTGTTGGTGTTTTTCAATGTTGAGGTTGTTGTTGTTTTTAAATGTTGAGGTTGTTGTTGAATTTGTTGGTGTTTTTTCAATTTTGAGGTTGTTGGTGTTTTTCAATGTTGAGGTTGATTTTGAATTTGAGGGTGTTTTTCAATGTCGAGGTTGTTGTTTAATTTGATGGTGTTTTTCAATGTTGAGGTTGTTGTTGTTTTTCAATGTTGAGGTTGTTGTTGAATTTGTTGGTGTTTTTCAATGTTGAGATTGTTGTTGTTTTTCAATGTTGAGGTTGTTGTTCAATTTGTTGGTGTTTTTAAATGTTGAGGTTGTTGTTGAATTTGCTGGTGTTTTGCAATGTTGAGGTTGTTGTTGTTTTTCAATGTTGAGGTTGTTGTTGAATTTGTTGGTGTTTTTCAATGTTGAGGTTGTTGTTGTTTTTCAATGTTGAGGCTGTCGTTGAATTTGTTGGTGTTTTTCAATGTTGAGGTTGTTGTTGAATTTGTTGGTGTTTTTCAATGTTGAGGTTGTTGTTGTTTTTCAAGGTTGAGGTTGTTGTTGAATTTGTTGGTGTTTTTCAATGTTGAGTTTGTTGTTGTTTTTCAATGTTGAGGTTGTTGTTGAATTTGTTGGTGTTTTTCAATGTTGAGGTTGTTGTTTTTCAATGTTGAGGATGTTGTTGAATTTGTTGGCGTTTTTAAATGTTGAGGTTGTTGTTGAATTCGTTGGTGTTTTCAATGTTGAGGTTTTTGTTGAATTTGTTGGTGTTTTTCAATGTTGAGGTTGTTGTTATTTTTCAATGTTGAGGTTGTTGTTGAGTTTGTTGGTGTTTTTCAATGTTGAGGTTGTTGTTGAATTTGTTGGTGTTTTTCAATGTTGAGGTTGTTGTTGAATTTGTTGGTGTTTTTCAATGTTGAGGTTGTTGTTGTTTTTAAATGTTGAGGTTGTTGTTGAATTTGTTGGTGTTTTTTCAATTTTGAGGTTGTTGGTGTTTTTCAATGTTGAGGTTGATTTTGAATTTGAGGGTGTTTTTCAATGTCGAGGTTGTTGTTTAATTTGTTGGTGTTTTTCAATGTTGAGGTTGTTGTTGTTTTTCAATGTTGAGGTTGTTGTTGAATTTGTTGGTGTTTTTCAATGTTGAGATTGTTGTTGTTTTTCAATGTTGTAGTTGTTGTTCAATTTGTTGGTGTTTTTAAATGTTGAGGTTGTTGTTGAATTTGCTGGTGTTTTGCAATGTTGAGGTTGTTGTTGTTTTTCAATGTTGAGGTTGTTGTTGAATTTGTTGGTGTTTGTCAATGTTGAGGTTGTTGTTGTTTTTCAATGTTGAGGTTGTTGTTGTATTTGTTGGTGTTTTTCAATTTCGAGGTTGTTGTTGAATTTGTTGTTGTTTTTCAATGTTGAAGTTGTTGTTGAATTTGTTGGTGTTTTTCAATGTTGAGGTAGTTGTTGTTTTTCAATGTTGAGGTTGTTGTTGAATTTGTTGGTGTTTTTCAATGTTGAGGTTGTTGTTGAATTTGTTGCTGTTTTTCAATGTTGAGGTTGTTGTTGTTTTTCAATGTTGAGGTTGTTGTTGAATTTGTTGGTGTTTTTCAATGTTGAGTTTGTTGTTGTTTTTCAATGTTGAGGTTGTTGTTGAATTTGTTGGTGTTTTTCAATGTTGAGGTTGTTGTTGTTTTTCAATGTTGAGGTTGTTGTTGAATTTGTTGGTGTTTTTCAATGTTGAGGTTGTTGTTGTTTTTCAATGTTGAGGTTGTTGTTGAATTTGTTGGTGCTTTTCAATGTTGAGATTGTTGTTGAATTTGTTGGTGTTTTTCAATGTTGAGGTTGTTGTTGTTTTTCAATGTTGAGTTTGTTGTTGAATTTGTTGGTGTTTTTCAATGTTGAGTTTGTTGTTGAATTTGTTGGTGTTTTTCAATTTCGAGGTTGTTGTTGAATTTGTTAGTGTTTTTCAATGTTGAGGTTGTTGTTGAATTTGTTGGTGTTTTTCAATGTTGAGGTTGTTGTTGAATTTGTTGGTGTTTTTCAATGTTGAGGTTGTTGTTGTTTTTCAATGTTGAGGTTGTTGTTGAATTTGTTGGTGTTTTTCAATGTTGAGGTTGTTGTTGTTTTTCAATGCTGAGGTTGTTGTTGAATTTGTTGGTGTTTTTTCAATGTTGAGGTTGTTGTTGAATTTGTTGGTGTTTTTCAATGTTGAGGTTGTTCTTTTTCAATGTTGAGGTTGTTGTTGAATTTGTTGGTGTTTTTCAATGTTTAGGTTGTTGTTGTTTTTCAATGTTGAGGTTGTTGTTGAATTTGTTGGTGTTTTTCAATGTTGAGGTTGTTGTTGAATTTGTTGGTGTTTTTCAATGTTGAGGTTGTTGTTGTTTTTCAATGTTGAGGTTGTTGTTGAATTTGTTGGTGTTTTTCAATGTTGAGTTTGTTGTTGTTTTTCAATGTTGAGGTTGTTGCTGTTTTTCAATGTTGAGGTTGTTGTTGAATTTGTTGGTGTTTTTCAATGTTGAGGTTGTTGTTGTTTTTCAATGTTGAGGTTGTTGTTGAATTTGTTGGTCTTTTGAATGTTGAGATTGTTGTTGAATTTGTTGGTGTTTTTCAATGTTGAGGTTGTTGTTGTTTTTCAATGTTGAGTTTGTTGTTGAATTTGTTGGTGTTTTTCAATGTTGAGTTTGTTGTTGAATTTGTTGGTGTTTTTCAATTTCGAGGTTGTTGTTGAATTTGTTAGTGTTTTTCAATGTTGAGGTTGTTGTTGTTTTTCAATGTTGAGGTTGTTGTTGTATTTGTTGGTGTTTTTCAATTTCGAGGTTGTTGTTGAATTTGTTGGTGTTTTTCAATGTTGAAGTTGTTGTTGAATTTGTTGGTGTTTTTCAATGTTGAGGTTGTTGTTGTTTTTCAATGTTGAGGTTGTTGTTGAATTTGTTGGTGTTTTTCAATGTTTAGGTTGTTGTTGTTTTTCAATGTTGAGGTTGTTGTTGAATTTGTTGGTGTTTTTCAATGTTGAGGTTGTTGTTGAATTTGTTGGTGTTTTTCAATGTTGAGGTTGTTGTTGTTTTTCAATGTTGAGGTTGTTGTTGAATTTGTTGGTGTTTTTCAATGTTGAGTTTGTTGTTGTTTTTCAATGTTGAGGTTGTTGTTGTTTTTCAATGTTGAGGTTGTTGTTCAATTTGTTGGTGTTTTTCAATGTTGAGGTTGTTGTTGTTTTTCAATGTTGAGGTTGTTGTTGAATTTGTTGGTGCTTTTCAATGTTGAGGTTGTTGTTGAATTTGTTGGTGTTTTTCAATGTTGAGGTTGTTGTTGTTTTTCAATGTTGAGGTTGTTGTTGAATTTGTTGGTGTTTTTCAATGTTGAGTTTGTTGTTGAATTTGTTGGTGTTTTTCAATTTCGAGGTTGTTGTTGAATTTGTTAGTGTTTTTCAATGTTGAGGTTGTTGTTGAATTTGTTGGTGTTTTTCAATGTTGAGGTTGTTGTTGAATTTGTTGGTGTTTTTCAATGCTGAGGTTGTTGTTGTTTTTCAATGTTGAGGTTGTTGTTGTATTTGTTGGTGTTTTTCAATTTCAAGGTTGTTGTTGAATTTGTTGGTGTTTTTCAATGTTGAAGTTGTTGTTGAATTTGTTGGTGTTTTTCAATGTTGAGGTTGTTGTTGTTTTTCATTGTTGAGGTTGTTGTTGAATTTGTTGGTGTTTTTCAATGTTTAGGTTGTTGTTGTTTTTCAATGTTGAGGTTGTTTTTGAATTTGTTGGTGTTTTTCAATGTTGAGGTTGTTGTTGAATTTGTTGGTGTTTTTCAATGTTGAGGTTGTTGTTGTTTTTCAATGTTGAGGTTGTTGTTGAATTTGTTGGTGTTTTTCAATGTTGAGTTTGTTGTTGTTTTTCAATGTTGATGTTGTTGTTGTTTTTCAATGTTGAGGTTGTTGTTGAATTTGATGGTGTTTTTCAATGTTGAGGTTGTTGTTGTTTTTCAATGTTGAGGTTGTTGTTGAATTTGTTGGTGTTTTTCAATGTTTAGTTTGTTGTTGTTTTTCAATGTTGAGGTTGTTGTTGAATTTGTTGGTGTTTTTCAATGTTGAGGTTGTTGTTGTTTTTCAATGTTGAAGTTGTTGTTGAATTTGTTGGTGCTTTTCAATGTTGAGGTTGTTGGTGTTTTTCAATGTTCAGGTTGTTGTTGAATTTGTTGGTGTTTTTCAATGTTGAGGTTGTTGTTGAATTTGTTGGTGTTTTTCAATGTTGAGGTTGTTGTTGTTTTTCAATGTTGAGGTTGTTGTTGAGTTTGTTGGTGTTTTTCAATGTTGAGGTTGTTGTTGAATTTGTTGGTGTTTTTCAATGTTGAGGTTGTTGTTGAATTTGTTGGTGTTTTTCAATGCTGAGGTTGTTGTTTTTAAATGTTGGGGTTGTTGTTGAATTTGTTGGTGTTTTTCAATTTTGAGAATGTTTTTGTTTTTCAATGTTGAGGTTGTTGTTGAATTTGTTGGTGTTTTTCCATGATGAGGTTGTTGTTGTTTTTCAAAGTTCAGGTGTTGTTGTATTTGTTGGTGTTTTTCAATGTCGGGGTTGTTGTTGAATTTGTTGGTGTTTTTCTATGTTGAATTTTTTGCTGAATTTGTTGGTGTTTTTCAATGTTGAGGTTGTTGTTTTTCAATGTTGAGGATGTTGTTTTATTTGTTGGCGTTTTTAAATGTTGAGGTTGTTGTTGAATTCGTTGGTGTTTTCAATGTTGAGGTTTTTGTTGAATTTGTTGGTGTTTTTCAATGTTGAGGTTGTTGTTATTTTTCAATGTTGAGGTTGTTGTTGAGTTTGTTGGTGTTTTTCAATGTTGAGGTTGTTGTTGAATTTGTTGGTGTTTTTCAATGTTGAGGTTGTTGTTGAATTTGTTGGTGTTTTTCAATGTTGAGGTTGTTGTTGTTTTTAAATGTTGAGGTTGTTGTTGAATTTGTTGGTGTTTTTTCAATTTTGAGGTTGTTGGTGTTTTTCAATGTTGAGGTTGATTTTGAATTTGAGGGTGTTTTTCAATGTCGAGGTTGTTGTTTAATTTGTTGGTGTTTTTCAATGTTGAGGTTGTTGTTGTTTTTCAATGTTGAGGTTGTTGTTGAATTTGTTGGTGTTTTTCAATGTTGAGATTGTTGTTGTTTTTCAATGTTGTAGTTGTTGTTCAATTTGTTGGTGTTTTTAAATGTTGAGGTTGTTGTTGAATTTGCTGGTGTTTTGCAATGTTGAGGTTGTTGTTGTTTTTCAATGTTGAGGTTGTTGTTGAATTTGTTGGTGTTTGTCAATGTTGAGGTTGTTGTTGTTTTTCAATGTTGAGGTTGTTGTTGTATTTGTTGGTGTTTTTCAATTTCGAGGTTGTTGTTGAATTTGTTGTTGTTTTTCAATGTTGAAGTTGTTGTTGAATTTGTTGGTGTTTTTCAATGTTGAGGTAGTTGTTGTTTTTCAATGTTGAGGTTGTTGTTGAATTTGTTGGTGTTTTTCAATGTTGAGGTTGTTGTTGAATTTGTTGCTGTTTTTCAATGTTGAGGTTGTTGTTGTTTTTCAATGTTGAGGTTGTTGTTGAATTTGTTGGTGTTTTTCAATGTTGAGTTTGTTGTTGTTTTTCAATGTTGAGGTTGTTGTTGAATTTGTTGGTGTTTTTCAATGTTGAGGTTGTTGTTGTTTTTCAATGTTGAGGTTGTTGTTGAATTTGTTGGTGTTTTTCAATGTTGAGGTTGTTGTTGTTTTTCAATGTTGAGGTTGTTGTTGAATTTGTTGGTGCTTTTCAATGTTGAGATTGTTGTTGAATTTGTTGGTGTTTTTCAATGTTGAGGTTGTTGTTGTTTTTCAATGTTGAGTTTGTTGTTGAATTTGTTGGTGTTTTTCAATGTTGAGTTTGTTGTTGAATTTGTTGGTGTTTTTCAATTTCGAGGTTGTTGTTGAATTTGTTAGTGTTTTTCAATGTTGAGGTTGTTGTTGAAATTGTTGGTGTTTTTCAATGTTGAGGTTGTTGTTGAATTTGTTGGTGTTTTTCAATGTTGAGGTTGTTGTTGTTTTTCAATGTTGAGGTTGTTGTTGAATTTGTTGGTGTTTTTCAATGTTGAGGTTGTTGTTGTTTTTCAATGCTGAGGTTGTTGTTGAATTTGTTGGTGTTTTTCAATGTTGAGGTTGTTGTTGAATTTGTTGGTGTTTTTCAATGTTGAGGTTGTTCTTTTTCAATGTTGAGGTTGTTGTTGAATTTGTTGGTGTTTTTCAATGTTTAGGTTGTTGTTGTTTTTCAATGTTGAGGTTGTTGTTGAATTTGTTGGTGTTTTTCAATGTTGAGGTTGTTGTTGAATTTGTTGGTGTTTTTCAATGTTGAGGTTGTTGTTGTTTTTCAATGTTGAGGTTGTTGTTGAATTTGTTGGTGTTTTTCAATGTTGAGTTTGTTGTTGTTTTTCAATGTTGAGGTTGTTGCTGTTTTTCAATGTTGAGGTTGTTGTTGAATTTGTTGGTGTTTTTCAATGTTGAGGTTGTTGTTGTTTTTCAATGTTGAGGTTGTTGTTGAATTTGTTGGTGCTTTTGAATGTTGAGATTGTTGTTGAATTTGTTGGTGTTTTTCAATGTTGAGGTTGTTGTTGTTTTTCAATGTTGAGTTTGTTGTTGAATTTGTTGGTGTTTTTCAATGTTGAGTTTGTTGTTGAATTTGTTGGTGTTTTTCAATTTCGAGGTTGTTGTTGAATTTGTTAGTGTTTTTCAATGTTGAGGTTGTTGTTGTTTTTCAATGTTGAGGTTGTTGTTGTATTTGTTGGTGTTTTTCAATTTCGAGGTTGTTGTTGAATTTGTTGGTGTTTTTCAATGTTGAAGTTGTTGTTGAATTTGTTGGTGTTTTTCAATGTTGAGGTTGTTGTTGTTTTTCAATGTTGAGGTTGTTGTTGAATTTGTTGGTGTTTTTCAATGTTTAGGTTGTTGTTGTTTTTCAATGTTGAGGTTGTTGTTGAATTTGTTGGTGTTTTTCAATGTTGAGGTTGTTGTTGAATTTGTTGGTGTTTTTCAATGTTGAGGTTGTTGTTGTTTTTCAATGTTGAGGTTGTTGTTGAATTTGTTGGTGTTTTTCAATGTTGAGTTTGTTGTTGTTTTTCAATGTTGAGGTTGTTGTTGTTTTTCAATGTTGAGGTTGTTGTTCAATTTGTTGGTGTTTTTCAATGTTGAGGTTGTTGTTGTTTTTCAATGTTGAGGTTGTTGTTGAATTTGTTGGTGCTTTTCAATGTTGACGTTGTTGTTGAATTTGTTGGTGTTTTTCAATGTTGAGGTTGTTGTTGTTTTTCAATGTTGAGGTTGTTGTTGAATTTGTTGGTGTTTTTCAATGTTGAGGTTGTTGGTGTTTTTCAATGTTTAGGTTGTTGTTGAATTTGTTGGTGTTTTTCAATGTTGAGGTTGTTGTTGAATTTGTTGGTGTTTTTCAATGTTGAGGTTGTTGTTGTTTTTCAATGTTCAGGTTTTTGTTGAATTTGTTGGTGTTTTTCTATGTTTAGTTTGTTGTTGTTTTTCAATGTTGAGGTTGTTGTTGAATTTGTTGGTGTTTTTCAATGTTGAGGTTGTTGTTGTTTTTCAATGTTGAGGTTGTTGTTGAATTTGTTGGTGCTTTTCAATGTTGTGGTTGTTGCTGTTTTTCAATGTTCAGGTTGTTGTTGAATTTGTTGGTGTTTTTCAATGTTGAGGTTGTTGTTGAATTTGTTGGTGTTTTTCAATGTTGAGGTTGTTGTTGTTTTTCAATGTTGAGGTTGTTGTTGAGTTTGTTGCTGTTTTTCAATGTTGAGGTTGTTGTTGAATTTGTTGGTGTTTTTCAATGTTGAGGTTGTTGTTGAATTTGTTGTTGTTTTACAATGTTGAGGTTGTTGTTGAATTTGTTGATGATTTTCAATGTTTAGTTTGTTGTTGTTTTTCAATGTTGAGGTTGTTGTTGAATTTGTTGGTGTTTTTCAATGTTGAGGTTGTTGTTGTTTTTCAATGTTGAGGTTGTTGTTGAATTTGTTGGTGCTTTTCAATGTTGAGGTTGTTGGTGTTTTTCAATGTTCAGGTTGTTGTTGAATTTGTTGGTGTTTTTCAATGTTGAGGTTGTTGTTGAATTTGTTGGTGTTTTTCAATGTTGAGGTTGTTGTTGTTTTTCAATGTTGAGGTTGTTGTTGAGTTTGTTGGTGTTTTTCAATGTTGAGGTTGTTGTTGAATTTGTTGGTGTTTTTCAATGTTGAGGTTGTTGTTGAATTTGTTGGTGTTTTTCAATTTTGAGGATGTTTTTGTTTTTCAATGTTGAGGTTGTTGTTGAATTTGTTGGTGTTTTTCCATGATGAGGTTGTTGTTGTTTTTCAAAGTTCAGGTTGTTGTTGAATTTGTTGGTGTTTTTCAATGTCGGGGTTGTTGTTGAATTTGTTGGTGTTTTTCTATGTTGAATTTTTTGTTGAATTTGTTGGTGTTTTTCAATGTTGAGGTTGTTGTTTTTCAATGTTGAGGTTGTTGTTGAATTTGTTGGCGTTTTTAAATGTTGAGGTTGTTGTTGAATTTGTTGGTGTTTTCAATGTTGAGGTTTTTGTTGAATTTGTTGGTGTTTTTCAATGTTGAGGTTGTTGTTATTTTTCAATGTTGAGGTTGTTGTTGAGTTTGTTGGTGTTTTTCAATGTTGAGGTTGTTGTTGAATTTGTTGGTGTTTTTCAATGTTGAGGTTGTTGTTGAATTTGTTGGTGTTTTTCAATGTTGAGGTTGTTGTTGTTTTTAAATGTTGAGGTTGTTGTTGAATTTGTTGGTGTTTTTTCAATTTTGAGGTTGTTGGTGTTTTTCAATGTTGAGGTTGATTTTGAATTTGAGGGTGTTTTTCAATGTCGAGGTTGTTGTTTAATTTGATGGTGTTTTTCAATGTTGAGGTTGTTGTTGTTTTTCAATGTTGAGGTTGTTGTTGAATTTGTTGGTGTTTTTCAATGTTGAGATTGTTGTTGTTTTTCAATGTTGAGGTTGTTGTTCAATTTGTTGGTGTTTTTAAATGTTGAGGTTGTTGTTGAATTTGCTGGTGTTTTGCAAAGTTGAGGTTGTTGTTGTTTTTCAATGTTGAGGTTGTTGTTGAATTTGTTGGTGTTTTTCAATGTTGAGGTTGTTGTTGTTTTTCAATGTTGAGGCTGTCGTTGAATTTGTTGGTGTTTTTCAATGTTGAGGTTGTTGTTGAATTTGTTGGTGTTTTTCAATGTTGAGGTTGTTGTTGTTTTTCAAGGTTGAGGTTGTTGTTGAATTTGTTGGTGTTTTTCAATGTTGAGTTTGTTGTTGTTTTTCAATGTTGAGGTTGTTGTTGAATTTGTTGGTGTTTTTCAATGTTGAGGTTGTTGTTGTTTTTCAATGTTGAGGTTGTTGTTGAATTTGTTGGTGTTTTTCAATGTTGAGGTTGTTGTTGTTTTTCAATGTTGAGGTTGTTGTTGAATTTGTTGGTGCTTTTCAATGTTGAGATTGTTGTTGAATTTGTTGGTGTTTTTCAATGTTGAGGTTGTTGTTGTTTTTCAATGTTGAGTTTGTTGTTGAATTTGTTGGTGTTTTTCAATGTTGAGTTTGTTGTTGAATTTGTTGGTGTTTTTCAATTTCGAGGTTGTTGTTGAATTTGTTAGTGTTTTTCAATGTTGAGGTTGTTGTTGAATTTGTTGGTGTTTTTCAATGTTGAGGTTGTTGTTGAATTTGTTGGTGTTTTTCAATGCTGAGGTTGTTGTTGTTTTTCAATGTTGAGGTTGTTGTTGTATTTGTTGGTGTTTTTCAATTTCAAGGTTGTTGTTGAATTTGTTGGTGTTTTTCAATGTTGAAGTTGTTGTTGAATTTGTTGGTGTTTTTCAATGTTGAGGTTGTTGTTGTTTTTCAATGTTGAGGTTGTTGAATTTGTTGGTGTTTTTCAATGTTTAGGTTGTTGTTGTTTTTCAATGTTGAGGTTGTTTTTGAATTTGTTGGTGTTTTTCAATGTTGAGGTTGTTGTTGAATTTGTTGGTGTTTTTCAATGTTGAGGTTGTTGTTGTTTTTCAATGTTGAGGTTGTTGTTGAGTTTGTTGCTGTTTTTCAATGTTGAGGTTGTTGTTGAATTTGTTGGTGTTTTTCAATGTTGAGGTTGTTGTTGAATTTGTTGTTGTTTTACAATGTTGAGGTTGTTGTTGAATTTGTTGATGATTTTCAATGTTTAGTTTGTTGTTGTTTTTCAATGTTGAGGTTGTTGTTGAATTTGTTGGTGTTTTTCAATGTTGAGGTTGTTGTTGTTTTTCAATGTTGAGGTTGTTGTTGAATTTGTTGGTGCTTTTCAATGTTGAGGTTGTTGGTGTTTTTCAATGTTCAGGTTGTTGTTGAATTTGTTGGTGTTTTTCAATGTTGAGGTTGTTGTTGAATTTGTTGGTGTTTTTCAATGTTGAGGTTGTTGTTGTTTTTCAATGTTGAGGTTGTTGTTGAGTTTGTTGGTGTTTTTCAATGTTGAGGTTGTTGTTGAATTTGTTGGTGTTTTTCAATGTTGAGGTTGTTGTTGAATTTGTTGGTGTTTTTCAATTTTGAGGATGTTTTTGTTTTTCAATGTTGAGGTTGTTGTTGAATTTGTTGGTGTTTTTCCATGATGAGGTTGTTGTTGTTTTTCAAAGTTCAGGTTGTTGTTGAATTTGTTGGTGTTTTTCAATGTCGGGGTTGTTGTTGAATTTGTTGGTGTTTTTCTATGTTGAATTTTTTGTTGAATTTGTTGGTGTTTTTCAATGTTGAGGTTGTTGTTTTTCAATGTTGAGGTTGTTGTTGAATTTGTTGGCGTTTTTAAATGTTGAGGTTGTTGTTGAATTTGTTGGTGTTTTCAATGTTGAGGTTTTTGCTGAATTTGTTGGTGTTTTTCAATGTTGAGGTTGTTGTTATTTTTCAATGTTGAGGTTGTTGTTGAGTTTGTTGGTGTTTTTCAATGTTGAGGTTGTTGTTGAATTTGTTGGTGTTTTTCAATGTTGAGGTTGTTGTTGAATTTGTTGGTGTTTTTCAATGTTGAGGTTGTTGTTGTTTTTAAATGTTGAGGTTGTTGTTGAATTTGTTGGTGTTTTTTCAATTTTGAGGTTGTTGGTGTTTTTCAATGTTGAGGTTGATTTTGAATTTGAGGGTGTTTTTCAATGTCGAGGTTGTTGTTTAATTTGATGGTGTTTTTCAATGTTGAGGTTGTTGTTGTTTTTCAATGTTGAGGTTGTTGTTGAATTTGTTGGTGTTTTTCAATGTTGAGATTGTTGTTGTTTTTCAATGTTGAGGTTGTTGTTCAATTTGTTGGTGTTTTTAAATGTTGAGGTTGTTGTTGAATTTGCTGGTGTTTTGCAATGTTGAGGTTGTTGTTGTTTTTCAATGTTGAGGTTGTTGTTGAATTTGTTGGTGTTTTTCAATGTTGAGGTTGTTGTTGTTTTTCAATGTTGAGGCTGTCGTTGAATTTGTTGGTGTTTTTCAATGTTGAGGTTGTTGTTGAATTTGTTGGTGTTTTTCAATGTTGAGGTTGTTGTTGTTTTTCAAGGTTGAGGTTGTTGTTGAATTTGTTGGTGTTTTTCAATGTTGAGTTTGTTGTTGTTTTTCAATGTTGAGGTTGTTGTTGAATTTGTTGGTGTTTTTCAATGTTGAGGTTGTTGTTGTTTTTCAATGTTGAGGTTGTTGTTGAATTTGTTGGTGTTTTTCAATGTTGAGGTTGTTGTTGTTTTTCAATGTTGAGGTTGTTGTTGAATTTGTTGGTGCTTTTCAATGTTGAGATTGTTGTTGAATTTGTTGGTGTTTTTCAATGTTGAGGTTGTTGTTGTTTTTCAATGTTGAGTTTGTTGTTGAATTTGTTGGTGTTTTTCAATGTTGAGTTTGTTGTTGAATTTGTTGGTGTTTTTCAATTTCGAGGTTGTTGTTGAATTTGTTAGTGTTTTTCAATGTTGAGGTTGTTGTTGAATTTGTTGGTGTTTTTCAATGTTGAGGTTGTTGTTGAATTTGTTGGTGTTTTTCAATGCTGAGGTTGTTGTTGTTTTTCAATGTTGAGGTTGTTGTTGTATTTGTTGGTGTTTTTCAATTTCAAGGTTGTTGTTGAATTTGTTGGTGTTTTTCAATGTTGAAGTTGTTGTTGAATTTGTTGGTGTTTTTCAATGTTGAGGTTGTTGTTGTTTTTCAATGTTGAGGTTGTTGAATTTGTTGGTGTTTTTCAATGTTTAGGTTGTTGTTGTTTTTCAATGTTGAGGTTGTTTTTGAATTTGTTGGTGTTTTTCAATGTTGAGGTTGTTGTTGAATTTGTTGGTGTTTTTCAATGTTGAGGTTGTTGTTGTTTTTCAATGTTGAGGTTGTTGTTGAATTTGTTGGTGTTTTTCAATGTTGAGTTTGTTGTTGTTTTTCAATGTTGAGGTTGTTGTTGTTTTTCAATGTTGAGGTTGTTGTTGAATTTGATGGTGTTTTTCAATGTTGAGGTTGTTGTTGTTTTTCAATGTTGAGGTTGTTGTTGAATTTGTTGGTGTTTTTCAATGTTTAGTTTGTTGTTGTTTTTCAATGTTGAGGTTGTTGTTGAATTTGTTGGTGTTTTTCAATGTTGAGGTTGTTGTTGTTTTTCAATGTTGAGGTTGTTGTTGAATTTGTTGGTGCTTTTCAATGTTGAGGTTGTTGGTGTTTTTCAATGTTCAGGTTGTTGTTGAATTTGTTGGTGTTTTTCAATGTTGAGGTTGTTGTTGAATTTGTTGGTGTTTTTCAATGTTGAGGTTGTTGTTGTTTTTCAATGTTGAGGTTGTTGTTGTTTTTCAATGTTGAGGTTGTTGTTGAGTTTGTTGCTGTTTTTCAATGTTGAGGTTGTTGTTGAATTTGTTGGTGTTTTTCAATGTTGAGGTTGTTGTTGAATTTGTTGTTGTTTTACAATGTTGAGGTTGTTGTTGAATTTGTTGATGATTTTCAATGTTTAGTTTGTTGTTGTTTTTCAATGTTGAGGTTGTTGTTGAATTTGTTGGTGTTTTTCAATGTTGAGGTTGTTGTTGTTTTTCAATGTTGAGGTTGTTGTTGAATTTGTTGGTGCTTTTCAATGTTGAGGTTGTTGGTGTTTTTCAATGTTCAGGTTGTTGTTGAATTTGTTGGTGTTTTTCAATGTTGAGGTTGTTGTTGAATTTGTTGGTGTTTTTCAATGTTGAGGTTGTTGTTGTTTTTCAATGTTGAGGTTGTTGTTGAGTTTGTTGGTGTTTTTCAATGTTGAGGTTGTTGTTGAATTTGTTGGTGTTTTTCAATGTTGAGGTTGTTGTTGAATTTGTTGGTGTTTTTCAATTTTGAGGATGTTTTTGTTTTTCAATGTTGAGGTTGTTGTTGAATTTGTTGGTGTTTTTCCATGATGAGGTTGTTGTTGTTTTTCAAAGTTCAGGTTGTTGTTGAATTTGTTGGTGTTTTTCAATGTCGGGGTTGTTGTTGAATTTGTTGGTGTTTTTCTATGTTGAATTTTTTGTTGAATTTGTTGGTGTTTTTCAATGTTGAGGTTGTTGTTTTTCAATGTTGAGGTTGTTGTTGAATTTGTTGGCGTTTTTAAATGTTGAGGTTGTTGTTGAATTTGTTGGTGTTTTCAATGTTGAGGTTTTTGTTGAATTTGTTGGTGTTTTTCAATGTTGAGGTTGTTGTTATTTTTCAATGTTGAGGTTGTTGTTGAGTTTGTTGGTGTTTTTCAATGTTGAGGTTGTTGTTGAATTTGTTGGTGTTTTTCAATGTTGAGGTTGTTGTTGAATTTGTTGGTGTTTTTCAATGTTGAGGTTGTTGTTGTTTTTAAATGTTGAGGTTGTTGTTGAATTTGTTGGTGTTTTTTCAATTTTGAGGTTGTTGGTGTTTTTCAATGTTGAGGTTGATTTTGAATTTGAGGGTGTTTTTCAATGTCGAGGTTGTTGTTTAATTTGTTGGTGTTTTTCAATGTTGAGGTTGTTGTTGTTTTTCAATGTTGAGGTTGTTGTTGAATTTGTTGGTGTTTTTCAATGTTGAGATTGTTGTTGTTTTTCAATGTTGAGGTTGTTGTTCAATTTGTTGGTGTTTTTAAATGTTGAGGTTGTTGTTGAATTTGCTGGTGTTTTGCAATGTTGAGGTTGTTGTTGTTTTTCAATGTTGAGGTTGTTGTTGAATTTGTTGGTGTTTTTCAATGTTGAGGTTGTTGTTGTTTTTCAATGTTGAGGTTGTTGTTGTATTTGTTGGTGTTTTTCAATTTCGAGGTTGTTGTTGAATTTGTTGTTGTTTGTCAATGTTGAAGTTGTTGTTGAATTTGTTGGTGTTTTTCAATGTTGAGGTTGTTGTTGTTTTTCAATGTTGAGGTTGTCGTTGAATTTGTTGGTGTTTTTCAATGTTGAGGTTGTTGTTGAATTTGTTGGTGTTTTTCAATGTTGAGGTTGTTGTTGTTTTTCAAGGTTGAGGTTGTTGTTGAATTTGTTGGTGTTTTTCAATGTTGAGTTTGTTGTTGTTTTTCAATGTTGAGGTTGTTGTTGAATTTGTTGGTGTTTTTCAATGTTGAGGTTGTTGTTGTTTTTCAATGTTGAGGTTGTTGTTGAATTTGTTGGTGTTTTTCAATGTTGAGGTTGTTGTTGTTTTTCAATGTTGAGGTTGTTGTTGAATTTGTTGGTGCTTTTCAATGTTGAGATTGTTGTTGAATTTGTTGGTGTTTTTCAATGTTGAGGTTGTTGTTGTTTTTCAATGTTGAGTTTGTTGTTGAATTTGTTGGTGTTTTTCAATGTTGAGTTTGTTGTTGAATTTGTTGGTGTTTTTCAATTTCGAGGTTGTTGTTGAATTTGTTAGTGTTTTTCAATGTTGAGGTTGTTGTTGAATTTGTTGGTGTTTTTCAATGTTGAGGTTGTTGTTGAATTTGTTGGTGTTTTTCAATGCTGAGGTTGTTGTTGTTTTTCAATGTTGAGGTTGTTGTTGTATTTGTTGGTGTTTTTCAATTTCAAGGTTGTTGTTGAATTTGTTGGTGTTTTTCAATGTTGAAGTTGTTGTTGAATTTGTTGGTGTTTTTCAATGTTGAGGTTGTTGTTGTTTTTCAATGTTGAGGTTGTTGAATTTGTTGGTGTTTTTCAATGTTTAGGTTGTTGTTGTTTTTCAATGTTGAGGTTGTTTTTGAATTTGTTGGTGTTTTTCAATGTTGAGGTTGTTGTTGAATTTGTTGGTGTTTTTCAATGTTGAGTTTGTTGTTGTTTTTCAATGTTGAGGTTGTTGTTGAATTTGTTGGTGTTTTTCAATGTTGAGTTTGTTGTTGTTTTTCAATGTTGAGGTTGTTGTTGTTTTTCAATGTTGAGGTTGTTGTTGAATTTGATGGTGTTTTTCAATGTTGAGGTTGTTGTTGTTTTTCAATGTTGAGGTTGTTGTTGAATTTGTTGGTGTTTTTCAATGTTTAGTGTGTTGTTGTTTTTCAATGTTGAGGTTGTTGTTGAATTTGTTGGTGTTTTTCAATGTTGAGGTTGTTGTTGTTTTTCAATGTTGAGGTTGTTGTTGAATTTGTTGGTGCTTTTCAATGTTGAGGTTGTTGGTGTTTTTCAATGTTCAGGTTGTTGTTGAATTTGTTGGTGTTTTTCAATGTTGAGGTTGTTGTTGAATTTGTTGGTGTTTTTCAATGTTGAGGTTGTTGTTGTTTTTCAATGTTGAGGTTGTTGTTGAGTTTGTTGGTGTTTTTCAATGTTGAGGTTGTTGTTGAATTTGTTGGTGTTTTTCAATGTTGAGGTTGTTGTTGAATTTGTTGGTGTTTTTCAATGCTGAGGTTGTTGTTGTTTTTCAATGTTGAGGTTGTTGTTGAATTTGTTGGTGTTTTTCAATGTTGAGGTTGTTGTTGTTTTTCAATGTTGAGGTTGTTGTTGAATTTGTTGGTGCTTTTCAATGTTGAGGTTGTTGGTGTTTTTCAATGTTCAGGTTGTTGTTGAATTTGTTGGTGTTTTTCAATGTTGAGGTTGTTGTTGAATTTGTTGGTGTTTTTCAATGTTGAGGTTGTTGTTGTTTTTCAATGTTGAGGTTGTTGTTGAGTTTGTTGGTGTTTTTCAATGTTGAGGTTGTTGTTGAATTTGTTGGTGTTTTTCAATGTTGAGGTTGTTGTTGAATTTGTTGGTGTTTTTCAATTTTGAGGATGTTTTTGTTTTTCAATGTTGAGGTTGTTGTTGAATTTGTTGGTGTTTTTCCATGATGAGGTTGTTGTTGTTTTTCAAAGTTCAGGTTGTTGTTGAATTTGTTGGTGTTTTTCAATGTCGGGGTTGTTGTTGAATTTGTTGGTGTTTTTCTATGTTGAATTTTTTGTTGAATTTGTTGGTGTTTTTCAATGTTGAGGTTGTTGTTTTTCAATGTTGAGGTTGTTGTTGAATTTGTTGGCGTTTTTAAATGTTGAGGTTGTTGTTGAATTTGTTGGTGTTTTCAATGTTGAGGTTTTTGTTGAATTTGTTGGTGTTTTTCAATGTTGAGGTTGTTGTTATTTTTCAATGTTGAGGTTGTTGTTGAGTTTGTTGGTGTTTTTCAATGTTGAGGTTGTTGTTGAATTTGTTGGTGTTTTTCAATGTTGAGGTTGTTGTTGAATTTGTTGGTGTTTTTCAATGTTGAGGTTGTTGTTGTTTTTAAATGTTGAGGTTGTTGTTGAATTTGTTGGTGTTTTTTCAATTTTGAGGTTGTTGGTGTTTTTCAATGTTGAGGTTGATTTTGAATTTGAGGGTGTTTTTCAATGTCGAGGTTGTTGTTTAATTTGTTGGTGTTTTTCAATGTTGAGGTTGTTGTTGTTTTTCAATGTTGAGGTTGTTGTTGAATTTGTTGGTGTTTTTCAATGTTGAGATTGTTGTTGTTTTTCAATGTTGAGGTTGTTGTTCAATTTGTTGGTGTTTTTAAATGTTGAGGTTGTTGTTGAATTTGCTGGTGTTTTGCAATGTTGAGGTTGTTGTTGTTTTTCAATGTTGAGGTTGTTGTTGAATTTGTTGGTGTTTTTCAATGTTGAGGTTGTTGTTGTTTTTCAATGTTGAGGTTGTTGTTGTATTTGTTGGTGTTTTTCAATTTCGAGGTTGTTGTTGAATTTGTTGTTGTTTGTCAATGTTGAAGTTGTTGTTGAATTTGTTGGTGTTTTTCAATGTTGAGGTTGTTGTTGTTTTTCAATGTTGAGGTTGTCGTTGAATTTGTTGGTGTTTTTCAATGTTGAGGTTGTTGTTGAATTTGTTGGTGTTTTTCAATGTTGAGGTTGTTGTTGTTTTTCAAGGTTGAGGTTGTTGTTGAATTTGTTGGTGTTTTTCAATGTTGAGTTTGTTGTTGTTTTTCAATGTTGAGGTTGTTGTTGAATTTGTTGGTGTTTTTCAATGTTGAGGTTGTTGTTGTTTTTCAATGTTGAGGTTGTTGTTGAATTTGTTGGTGTTTTTCAATGTTGAGGTTGTTGTTGTTTTTCAATGTTGAGGTTGTTGTTGAATTTGTTGGTGCTTTTCAATGTTGAGATTGTTGTTGAATTTGTTGGTGTTTTTCAATGTTGAGGTTGTTGTTGTTTTTCAATGTTGAGTTTGTTGTTGAATTTGTTGGTGTTTTTCAATGTTGACTTTGTTGTTGAATTTGTTGGTGTTTTTCAATTTCGAGGTTGTTGTTGAATTTGTTAGTGTTTTTCAATGTTGAGGTTGTTGAATTTGTTGGTGTTTTTCAATGTTGAGGTTGTTGTTGAATTTGTTGGTGTTTTTCAATGCTGAGGTTGTTGTTGTTTTTCAATGTTGAGGTTGTTGTTGTATTTGTTGGTGTTTTTCAAATTCAAGGTTGTTGTTGAATTTGTTGGTGTTTTTCAATGTTGAAGTTGTTGTTGAATTTGTTGGTGTTTTTCAATGTTGAGGTTGTTGTTGTTTTTCAATGTTGAGGTTGTTGAATTTGTTGGTGTTTTTCAATGTTTAGGTTGTTGTTGTTTTTCAATGTTGAGGTTGTTTTTGAATTTGTTGGTGTTTTTCAATGTTGAGGTTGTTGTTGAATTTGTTGGTGTTTTTCAATGTTGAGGTTGTTGTTGTTTTTCAATGTTGAGGTTGTTGTTGAATTTGTTGGTGTTTTTCAATGTTGAGTTTGTTGTTGTTTTTCAATGTTGAGGTTGTTGTTGTTTTTCAATGTTGAGGTTGTTGTTGAATTTGATGGTGTTTTTCAATGTTGAGGTTGTTGTTGTTTTTCAATGTTGAGGTTGTTGTTGAATTTGTTGGTGTTTTTCAATGTTTAGTTTGTTGTTGTTTTTCAATGTTGAGGTTGTTGTTGAATTTGTTGGTGTTTTTCAATGTTGAGGTTGTTGTTGTTTTTCAATGTTGAGGTTGTTGTTGAATTTGTTGGTGCTTTTCAATGTTGAGGTTGTTGGTGTTTTTCAATGTTCAGGTTGTTGTTGAATTTGTTGGTGTTTTTCAATGTTGAGGTTGTTGTTGAATTTGTTGGTGTTTTTCAATGTTGAGATTGTTGTTGTTTTTCAATGTTGAGGTTGTTGTTGAGTTTGTTGGTGTTTTTCAATGTTGAGGTTGTTGTTGAATTTGTTGGTGTTTTTCAATGTTGAGGTTGTTGTTGAATTTGTTGGTGTTTTTCAATGCTGAGGTTGTTGTTTTTAAATGTTGGGGTTGTTGTTGAATTTGTTGGTGTTTTTCAATTTTGAGAATGTTTTTGTTTTTCAATGTTGAGGTTGTTGTTGAATTTGTTGGTGTTTTTCCATGATGAGGTTGTTGTTGTTTTTCAAAGTTCAGGTTGTTGTTGAATTTGTTGGTGTTTTTCAATGTCGGGGTTGTTGTTGAATTTGTTGGTGTTTTTCTATGTTGAATTTTTTGCTGAATTTGTTGGTGTTTTTCAATGTTGAGGTTGTTGTTTTTCAATGTTGAGGTTGTTGTTGAATTTGTTGGTGTTTTCAATGTTGAGGTTTTTGTTGAATTTGTTGGTGTTTTTCAATGTTGAGGTTGTTGTTATTTTTCAATGTTGAGGTTGTTGTTGAGTTTGTTGGTGTTTTTCAATGTTGAGGTTGTTGTTGAATTTGTTGGTGTTTTTCAATGTTGAGGTTGTTGTTGAATTTGTTGGTGTTTTTCAATGTTGAGGTTGTTGTTGTTTTTAAATGTTGAGGTTGTTGTTGAATTTGTTGGTGTTTTTTCAATTTTGAGGTTGTTGCTGTTTTTCAATGTTGAGGTTGATTTTGAATTTGAGGGTGTTTTTCAATGTCGAGGTTGTTGTTTAATTTGTTGGTGTTTTTCAATGTTGAGGTTGTTGTTGTTTTTCAATGTTGAGGTTGTTGTTGAATTTGTTGGTGTTTTTCAATGTTGAGATTGTTGTTGTTTTTCAATGTTGAGGTTGTTGTTCAATTTGTTGGTGTTTTTAAATGTTGAGGTTGTTGTTGAATTTGCTGGTGTTTTGCAATGTTGAGGTTGTTGTTGTTTTTCAATGTTGAGGTTGTTGTTGAATTTGTTGGTGTTTGTCAATGTTGAGGTTGTTGTTGTTTTTCAATGTTGAGGTTGTTGTTGTATTTGTTGGTGTTTTTCAATTTCGAGGTTGTTGTTGAATTTGTTGTTGTTTTTCAATGTTGAAGTTGTTCTTGAATTTGTTGGTGTTTTTCAATGTTGAGGTTGTTGTTGTTTTTCAATGTTGAGGTTGTTGTTGAATTTGTTGGTGTTTTTCAATGTTGAGGTTGTTGTTGAATTTGTTGGTGTTTTTCAATGTTGAGGTTGTTGTTGTTTTTCAATGTTGAGGTTGTTGTTGAATTTGTTGGTGTTTTTCAATGTTGAGTTTGTTGTTGTTTTTCAATGTTGAGGTTGTTGTTGAATTTGTTGGTGTTTTTCAATGTTGAGGTTGTTGTTGTTTTTCAATGTTGAGGTTGTTGTTGAATTTGTTGGTGTTTTTCAATGTTGAGGTTGTTGTTGTTTTTCAATGTTGAGGTTGTTGTTGAATTTGTTGGTGCTTTTCAATGTTGAGATTGTTGTTGAATTTGTTGGTGTTTTTCAATGTTGAGGTTGTTGTTGTTTTTCAATGTTGACATTGTTGTTGAATTTGTTGGTGTTTTTCAATGTTGAGTTTGTTGTTGAATTTGTTGGTGTTTTTCAATTTCGAGGTTGTTGTTGAATTTGTTAGTGTTTTTCAATGTTGAGGTTGTTGTTGAATTTGTTGGTGTTTTTCAATGTTGAGGTTGTTGTTGAATTTGTTGGTGTTTTTCAATGTTGAGGTTGTTGTTGTTTTTCAATGTTGAGGTTGTTGTTGAATTTGTTGGTGTTTTTCAATGTTGAGGTTGTTGTTGTTTTTCAATGCTGAGGTTGTTGTTGAATTTGTTGGTGTTTTTCAATGTTGAGGTTGTTGTTGAATTTGTTGGTGTTTTTCAATGTTGAGGTTGTTCTTTTTCAATGTTGAGGTTGTTGTTGAATTTGTTGGTGTTTTTCAATGTTTAGGTTGTTGTTGTTTTTCAATGTTGAGGTTGTTGTTGAATTTGTTGGTGTTTTTCAAAGTTGAGGTTGTTGTTGAATTTGTTGGTGTTTTTCAATGTTGAGGTTGTTGTTGAATTTGTTGGTTTTTTTCAATGTTGAGTTTGTTGTTGTTTTTCAATGTTGAGGTTGTTGCTGTTTTTCAATGTTGAGGTTGTTGTTGAATTTGTTGGTGTTTTTCAATGTTGAGGTTGTTGTTGTTTTTCAATGTTGAGGTTGTTGTTGAATTTGTTGGTGCTTTTGAATGTTGAGATTGTTGTTGAATTTTTTGGTGTTTTTCAATGTTGAGGTTGTTGTTGTTTTTCAATGTTGAGTTTGTTGTTGAATTTGTTGGTGTTTTTCAATGTTGAGTTTGTTGTTGAATTTGTTGGTGTTTTTCAATTTCGAGGTTGTTGTTGAATTTGTTAGTGTTTTTCAATGTTGAGGTTGTTGTTGTTTTTCAATGTTGAGGTTGTTGTTGTATTTGTTGGTGTTTTTCAATTTCGAGGTTGTTGTTGAATTTGTTGGTGTTTTTCAATGTTGAAGTTGTTGTTGAATTTGTTGGTGTTTTTCAATGTTGAGGTTGTTGTTGTTTTTCAATGTTGAGGTTGTTGTTGAATTTGTTGGTGTTTTTCAATGTTTAGGTTGTTGTTGTTTTTCAATGTTGAGGTTGTTGTTGAATTTGTTGGTGTTTTTCAATGTTGAGGTTGTTGTTGAATTTGTTGGTGTTTTTCAATGTTGAGGTTGTTGTTGTTTTTCAATGTTGAGGTTGTTGTTGAATTTGTTGGTGTTTTTCAATGTTGAGTTTGTTGTTGTTTTTCAATGTTGAGGTTGTTGTTGTTTTTCAATGTTGAGGTTGTTGTTGAATTTGTTGGTGTTTTTCAATGTTGAGGTTGTTGTTGTTTTTCAATGTTGAGGTTGTTGTTGAATTTGTTGGTGCTTTTCAATGTTGAGGTTGTTGTTGAATTTGTTGGTGTTTTTCAATGTTGAGGTTGTTGTTGTTTTTCAATGTTGAGGTTGTTGTTGAATTTGTTGGTGTTTTTCAATGTTGAGGTTGTTGTTGTTTTTCAATGCTGAGGTTGTTGTTGAATTTGTTGGTGTTTTTCAATGTTGAGGTTGTTGTTGAATTTGTTGGTGTTTTTCAATGTTGAGGTTGTTCTTTTTCAATGTTGAGGTTGTTGTTGAATTTGTTGGTGTTTTTCAATGTTTAGGTTGTTGTTGTTTTTCAATGTTGAGGTTGTTGTTGAATTTGTTGGTGTTTTTCAAAGTTGAGGTTGTTGTTGAATTTGTTGGTGTTTTTCAATGTTGAGGTTGTTGTTGAATTTGTTGGTTTTTTTCAATGTTGAGTTTGTTGTTGTTTTTCAATGTTGAGGTTGTTGCTGTTTTTCAATGTTGAGGTTGTTGTTGAATTTGTTGGTGTTTTTCAATGTTGAGGTTGTTGTTGTTTTTCAATGTTGAGGTTGTTGTTGAATTTGTTGGTGCTTTTGAATGTTGAGATTGTTGTTGAATTTGTTGGTGTTTTTCAATGTTGAGGTTGTTGTTGTTTTTCAATGTTGAGTTTGTTGTTGAATTTGTTGGTGTTTTTCAATGTTGAGTTTGTTGTTGAATTTGTTGGTGTTTTTCAATTTCGAGGTTGTTGTTGAATTTGTTAGTGTTTTTCAATGTTGAGGTTGTTGTTGTTTTTCAATGTTGAGGTTGTTGTTGTATTTGTTGGTGTTTTTCAATTTCGAGGTTGTTGTTGAATTTGTTGGTGTTTTTCAATGTTGAAGTTGTTGTTGAATTTGTTGGTGTTTTTCAATGTTGAGGTTGTTGTTGAATTTGTTGGTGTTTTTCAATGTTTAGGTTGTTGTTGTTTTTCAATGTTGAGGTTGTTGTTGAATTTGTTGGTGTTTTTCAATGTTGAGGTTGTTGTTGAATTTGTTGGTGTTTTTCAATGTTGAGGTTGTTGTTGTTTTTCAATGTTGAGGTTGTTGTTGAATTTGTTGGTGTTTTTCAATGTTGAGTTTGTTGTTGTTTTTCAATGTTGAGGTTGTTGTTTTTCAATGTTGAGGTTGTTGTTGAATTTGTTGGTGTTTTTCAATGTTGAGGTTGTTGTTGTTTTTCAATGTTGAGGTTGTTGTTGAATTTGTTGGTGCTTTTCAATGTTGAGGTTGTTGTTGAATTTGTTGGTGTTTTTCAATGTTGAGGTTGTTGTTGTTTTTCAATGTTGAGGTTGTTGTTGAATTTGTTGGTGTTTTTCAATGTTGAGTTTGTTGTTGAATTTGTTGGTGTTTTTCAATTTCGAGGTTGTTGTTGAATCTGTTGCTGTTTTTCAATGTTTAGGTTGTTGTTGAATTTGTTGGTGTTTTTCAATGTTGAGGTTGTTGTTGAATTTGTTGGTGTTTTTCAATGTTGAGGTTGTTGTTGTTTTTCAATGTTGAGGTTGTTGTTGAATTTGTTGGTGTTTTTCTATGTTTAGTTTGTTGTTGTTTTTCAATGTTGAGGTTGTTGTTGAATTTGTTGGTGTTTTTCAATGTTGAGGTTGTTGTTGTTTTTCAATGTTGAGGTTGTTGTTGAATTTGTTGGTGCTTTTCAATGTTGAGGTTGTTGGTGTTTTTCAATGTTCAGGTTGTTGTTGAATTTGTTGGTATTTTTCAATGTTGAGGTTGTTGTTGAATTTGTTGGTGTTTTTCAATGTTGAGGTTGTTGTTGTTTTTCAATGTTGAGGTTGTTGTTGAATTTGTTGGTGTTTTTCAATGTTGAGGTTGTTGTTGAATTTGTTGGTGTTTTTCAATGCTGAGGTTGTTGTTGTTTTTAAATGTTGGGGTTGTTGTTGAATTTGTTGGTGTTTTTCAATTTTGAGGATGTTTTTGTTTTTCAATGTTGAGGTTGTTGTTGAATTTGTTGGTGTTTTTCCATGATGAGGTTGTTGTTGTTTTTCAAAGTTGAGGTTGTTGTTGAATTTGTTGGTGTTTTTCAATGTCGGGGTTGTTGTTGAATTTGTTGGTGTTTTTCTATGTTGAATTTTTTGTTGAATTTGTTGGTGTTTTTCAATGTTGAGGTTGTTGTTTTTCAATGTTGAGGTTGCTGTTGAATTTGTTGGCGTTTTTAAATGTTGAGGTTGTTGTTGAATTTGTTGGTGTTTTCAATGTTGAGGTTTTTGTTGAATTTGTTGGTGTTTTTCAATGTTGAGGTTGTTGTTATTTTTCAATGTTGAGGTTGTTGTTGTTTTTCAATTTGAGGTTGTTGTTGAATTTGTTGGTGTCTTTCAATGTTGAGGTTGTTGTTGAATTTGTTGGTGTTTTTCAATTTCGAGGTTGTTGTTGAATTTGTTAGTGTTTTTCAATATTGAGCTTGTTGTTGAATTTGTTGGTGTTTTTCAATGTTGAGGTTGTTGTTGAATTTGTTGGTGATTTTCAATGTTGAGGTTGTTGTTGTTTTTCAATGTGGAGGTTGTTGTTGAATTTGTTGGTGTTTTTCAATGTTTAGGTTGTTGTTGTTTTTCAATGTTGAGGTTGTTGTTGAATTTGTTGGTGTTTTTCAATGTTGAGGTTGTTGTTGAATTTGTTGGTGTTTTTCAATGTTGAGGTTGTTGTTGTTTTTCAATGTTGAGGTTGTTGTTGAATTTGTTGGTGTTTTTCAATGTTGAGTTTGTTGTTGTTTTTCAATGTTGAGGTTGTTGTTGTTTTTCAATGTTGAGGTTGTTGTTGAATTTGTTGTTGTTTTTCAATGTTGAGGTTGTTGTTGTTTTTTAATGTTGAGGTTGTTGTTGAATTTGTTGGTGCTTTTCAATGTCGAGGTTGTTGTTGAATTTGTTGGTGTTTTTCAATGTTGAGGTTGTTGTTGTTTTTCAATGTTGAGGTTGTTGTTGAATTTGTTGGGGTTTTTCAATGTTGAGTTTGTTGTTGAATTTTTTGGTGTTTTTCAATTTCGAGGTTGTTGTTGAATTTGTTGGTGTTTTTCAATGTTGAGGTTGTTGTTGAATTTGTTGGTGTTTTTCAATGTTGAGGTTGTTGTTGAATTTGTTGGTGTTTTTCAATGTTGAGGTTGTTGTTGTTTTTCAATGTTGAGGTTGTTGTTGAATTTGTTGGTGTTTTTCGATGTTTAGTTTGTTGTTGTTTTTCAATGTTGAGGTTGTTGTTGAATTTGTTGGTGTTTTTCAATGTTGAGGTTGTTGTTGTTTTTCAATGTTGAGGTTGTTGTTGAATTTGTTGGTGCTTTTCAATGTTGAGGTTGTTGGTGTTTTTCAATGTTCAGGTTGTTGTTGAATTTGTTGGTGTTTTTCAATGTTGAGGTTGTTGTTGAATTTGTTGGTGTTTTTCAATGTTGAGGTTGTTGTTGTTTTTCAATGTTGAGGTTGTTGTTGAGTTTGTTGGTGTTTTTCAATGTTGAGGTTGTTGTTGAATTTGTTGGTGTTTTTCAATGTTGAGGTTGTTGTGAATTTGTTGGTGTTTTTCAATGCTGAGGTTGTTGTTGTTTTTAAATGTTGGGGTTGTTGTTGAATTTGTTGGTGTTTTTCAATTTTGAGGATGTTTTTGTTTTTCAATGTTGAGGTTGTTGTTGAATTTGTTGGTGTTTTTCCATGATGAGGTTGTTGTTGTTTTTCAAAGTTGAGGTTGTTGTTGAATTTGTTGGTGTTTTTCAATGTCGGGGTTGTTGTTGAATTTGTTGGTGTTTTTCTATGTTGAATTTTTTGTTGAATATGTTGGTGTTTTTCAATGTTGAGGTTGTTGTTTTTCAATGTTGAGGTTGTTGTTGAATTTGTTTGCGTTTTTAAATGTTGAGGTTTTTGTTGAATTTGTTGGAGTTTTTCAATGTTGAGGTTGTTGTTGTTTTTCAATGTTGAGGTTGTTGTTGAATTTGATGGTGTTTTTCAATGTTGAGGTTGTGGTTTTTCAATGTTGATGTTGTTGTTGAATTTGTTGGTGTTTTCAATGTTGAGGTTTTTCTTGAATTTGTTGGTGTTTTTCAATGTTGAGGTTGATGTTGTTTTTCAATGTTGAGGTTGTTGTTGAATTTGATGGTGTTTTTCAATGTCGACGTTGTTGTTGAATTTGTTGGTGTTTTTCAATGTTGAAGTTGTTGTTGAATTTGTTGGTGTTTTTCAATGTTGAGGTTGTTGCTGTTTTTCAATGTTGAGGTTGTTGTTGAATTTGTTGGTGTTTTTCAATGTTGAGATTGTTGTTGTTTTTCAATGTTGAGGTTGTTGTTGAATTTGTTGGTGTTTTTCAATGTCGGGGTTGTTGTTGAATTTGTTGGTGTTTTTCCATGTTGAATTTTTTGTTGAAGTTGTTGGTGTTTTTCAATGTTGAGGTTGTTGCTTTTCAATGTTGAGGTTGTTGTTGAATTTGTTGGCGTTTTTAAATGTTGAGGTTGTTGTTGAAATTGTTGGTGTTTTTCAATGTTGAGGTTGTTGTTGAATTTGTTGGTGTTTTTCAATGTTGAGGTTGTTGTTGAATTTGTTGGTGTTTTTCAATGTTGAGGTTGTTGTTGTTTTTCAATGTTGAGGTTGTTGTTGAATTTGTTGGTGTTTTTCAATGTTTAGGTTGTTGTTGTTTTTCAATGTTGAGGTTGTTGTTGAATTTGTTGGTGTTTTTCAATGTTGAGGTTGTTGTTGAATTTGTTGGTGTTTTTCAATGCTGAGGTTGTTGTTGTTTTTCAATGTTGAGGTTGTTGTTGAATTTGTTGGTGTTTTTCAATGTTGAGTTTGTTGTTGTTTTTCAATGTTGAGGTTGTTGTTGTTTTTCAATGTTGAGGTTGTTGTTGAATTTGTTGGTGTTTTTCAATGTTGAGGTTGTTGTTGTTTTTCAATGTTGAGGTTGTTGTTGAATTTGTTGGTGCTTTTCAATGTTGAGGTTGTTGTTGAATTTGTTGGTGTTTTTCAATGTTGAGGTTGTTGTTGTTTTTCAATGTTGAGGTTGTTGTTGAATTTGTTGGTGTTTTTCAATGTTGAGTTTGTTGTTGAATTTGTTGGTGTTTTTCAATTTCGAGGTTGTTGTTGAATCTGTTGCTGTTTTTCAATGTTTAGGTTGTTGTTGAATTTGTTGGTGTTTTTCAATGTTGAGGTTGTTGTTGAATTTGTTGGTGTTTTTCAATGTTGAGGTTGTTGTTGTTTTTCAATGTTGAGGTTGTTGTTGAATTTGTTGGTGTTTTTCTATGTTTAGTTTGTTGTTGTTTTTCAATGTTGAGGTTGTTGTTGAATTTGTTGGTGTTTTTCAATGTTGAGGTTGTTGTTGTTTTTCAATGTTGAGGTTGTTGTTGAATTTGTTGGTGCTTTTCAATGTTGAGGTTGTTGGTGTTTTTCAATCTTCATGTTGTTGTTGAATTTGTTGGTATTTTTCAATGTTGAGGTTGTTGTTGAATTTGTTGGTGTTTTTCAATGTTGAGGTTGTTGTTGTTTTTCAATGTTGAGGTTGTTGTTGAATTTGTTGGTGTTTTTCAATGTTGAGGTTGTTGTTGAATTTGTTGGTGTTTTTCAATGTTGAGGTTGTTGTTGAATTTGTTGGTGTTTTTCAATGTTGAGGTTGTTGTTGTTTTTCAATGTTGAGGTTGTTGTTGAATTTGTTGGTGTTTTTCAATGTTGAGTTTGTTGTTGTTTTTCAATGTTGAGGTTGTTGTTGTTTTTCAATGTTGAGGTTGTTGTTGAATTTGTTGTTGTTTTTCAATGTTGAGGTTGTTGTTGTTTTTTAATGTTGAGGTTGTTGTTGAATTTGTTGGTGCTTTTCAATGTCGAGGTTGTTGTTGAATTTGTTGGTGTTTTTCAATGTTGAGGTTGTTGTTGTTTTTCAATGTTGAGGTTGTTGTTGAATTTGTTGGGGTTTTTCAATGTTGAGTTTGTTGTTGAATTTTTTGGTGTTTTTCAATTTCGAGGTTGTTGTTGAATTTGTTGGTGTTTTTCAATGTTGAGGTTGTTGTTGAATTTGTTGGTGTTTTTCAATGTTGAGGTTGTTGTTGAATTTGTTGGTGTTTTTCAATGTTGAGGTTGTTGTTGTTTTTCAATGTTGAGGTTGTTGTTGAATTTGTTGGTGTTTTTCGATGTTTAGTTTGTTGTTGTTTTTCAATGTTGAGGTTGTTGTTGAATTTGTTGGTGTTTTTCAATGTTGAGGTTGTTGTTGTTTTTCAATGTTGAGGTTGTTGTTGAATTTGTTGGTGCTTTTCAATGTTGAGGTTGTTGGTGTTTTTCAATGTTCAGGTTGTTGTTGAATTTGTTGGTGTTTTTCAATGTTGAGGTTGTTGTTGAATTTGTTGGTGTTTTTCAATGTTGAGGTTGTTGTTGTTTTTCAATGTTGAGGTTGTTGTTGAGTTTGTTGGTGTTTTTCAATGTTGAGGTTGTTGTTGAATTTGTTGGTGTTTTTCAATGTTGAGGTTGTTGTGAATTTGTTGGTGTTTTTCAATGCTGAGGTTGTTGTTGTTTTTAAATGTTGGGGTTGTTGTTGAATTTGTTGGTGTTTTTCAATTTTGAGGATGTTTTTGTTTTTCAATGTTGAGGTTGTTGTTGAATTTGTTGGTGTTTTTCCATGATGAGGTTGTTGTTGTTTTTCAAAGTTGAGGTTGTTGTTGAATTTGTTGGTGTTTTTCAATGTCGGGGTTGTTGTTGAATTTGTTGGTGTTTTTCTATGTTGAATTTTTTGTTGAATATGTTGGTGTTTTTCAATGTTGAGGTTGTTGTTTTTCAATGTTGAGGTTGTTGTTGAATTTGTTTGCGTTTTTAAATGTTGAGGTTTTTGTTGAATTTGTTGGAGTTTTTCAATGTTGAGGTTGTTGTTGTTTTTCAATGTTGAGGTTGTTGTTGAATTTGATGGTGTTTTTCAATGTTGAGGTTGTGGTTTTTCAATGTTGATGTTGTTGTTGAATTTGTTGGTGTTTTCAATGTTGAGGTTTTTCTTGAATTTGTTGGTGTTTTTCAATGTTGAGGTTGATGTTGTTTTTCAATGTTGAGGTTGTTGTTGAATTTGATGGTGTTTTTCAATGTCGACGTTGTTGTTGAATTTGTTGGTGTTTTTCAATGTTGAAGTTGTTGTTGAATTTGTTGGTGTTTTTCAATGTTGAGGTTGTTGCTGTTTTTCAATGTTGAGGTTGTTGTTGAATTTGTTGGTGTTTTTCAATGTTGAGATTGTTGTTGTTTTTCAATGTTGAGGTTGTTGTTGAATTTGTTGGTGTTTTTCAATGTCGGGGTTGTTGTTGAATTTGTTGGTGTTTTTCCATGTTGAATTTTTTGTTGAAGTTGTTGGTGTTTTTCAATGTTGAGGTTGTTGCTTTTCAATGTTGAGGTTGTTGTTGAATTTGTTGGCGTTTTTAAATGTTGAGGTTGTTGTTGAAATTGTTGGTGTTTTTCAATGTTGAGGTTGTTGTTGAATTTGTTGGTGTTTTTCAATGTTGAGGTTGTTGTTGAATTTGTTGGTGTTTTTCAATGTTGAAGTTGTTGTTGTTTTTCAATGTTGAGGTTGTTGTTGAATTTGTTGGTGTTTTTCAATGTTTAGGTTGTTGTTGTTTTTCAATGTTGAGGTTGTTGTTGAATTTGTTGGTGTTTTTCAATGTTGAGGTTGTTGTTGAATTTGTTGGTGTTTTTCAATGTTGAGGTTGTTGTTGTTTTTCAATGTTGAGGTTGTTGTTGAATTTGTTGGTGTTTTTCAATGTTGAGTTTGTTGTTGTTTTTCAATGTTGAGGTTGTTGTTGTTTTTCAATGTTGAGGTTGTTGTTGAATTTGTTGGTGTTTTTCAATGTTGAGGTTGTTGTTGTTTTTCAATGTTGAGGTTGTTGTTGAATTTGTTGGTGCTTTTCAATGTTGAGGTTGTTGTTGAATTTGTTGGTGTTTTTCAATGTTGAGGTTGTTGTTGTTTTTCAATGTTGAGGTTGTTGTTGAATTTGTTGGTGTTTTTCAATGTTGAGTTTGTTGTTGAATTTGTTGGTGTTTTTCAATTTCGAGGTTGTTGTTGAATCTGTTGCTGTTTTTCAATGTTTAGGTTGTTGTTGAATTTGTTGGTGTTTTTCAATGTTGAGGTTGTTGTTGAATTTGTTGGTGTTTTTCAATGTTGAGGTTGTTGTTGTTTTTCAATGTTGAGGTTGTTGTTGAATTTGTTGGTGTTTTTCTATGTTTAGTTTGTTGTTGTTTTTCAATGTTGAGGTTGTTGTTGAATTTGGTGTTTTTCAATGTTGAGGTTGTTGTTGTTTTTCAAAGTTGAGGTTGTTGTTGAATTTGTTGGTGCTTTTCAATGTTGAGGTTGTTGGTGTTTTTCAATGTTCAGGTTGTTGTTGAATTTGTTGGTATTTTTCAATGTTGAGGTTGTTGTTGAATTTGTTGGTGTTTTTCAATGTTGAGGTTGTTGTTGTTTTTCAATGTTGAGGTTGTTGTTGAATTTGTTGGTGTTTTTCAATGTTGAGGTTGTTGTTGAATTTGTTGGTGTTTTTCAATGCTGAGGTTGTTGTTGTTTTTAAATGTTGGGGTTGTTGTTGAATTTGTTGGTGTTTTTCAATTTTGAGGATGTTTTTGTTTTTCAATGTTGAGGTTGTTGTTGAATTTGTTGGTGTTTTTCCATGATGAGGTTGTTGTTGTTTTTCAAAGTTGAGGTTGTTGTTGAATTTGTTGGTGTTTTTCAATGTCGGGGTTGTTGTTGAATTTGTTGGTGTTTTTCTATGTTGAATTTTTTGTTGAATTTGTTGGTGTTTTTCAATGTTGAGGTTGTTGTTTTTCAATGTTGAGGTTGCTGTTGAATTTGTTGGCGTTTTTAAATGTTGAGGTTGTTGTTGAATTTGTTGGTGTTTTCAATGTTGAGGTTTTTGTTGAATTTGTTGGTGTTTTTCAATGTTGAGGTTGTTGTTATTTTTCAATGTTGAGGTTGTTGTTGTTTTTCAATTTGAGGTTGTTGTTGAATTTGTTGGTGTCTTTCAATGTTGAGGTTGTTGTTGAATTTGTTGGTGTTTTTCAATTTCGAGGTTGTTGTTGAATTTGTTGGTGTTTTTCAATTTCGAGGTTGTTGTTGAATTTGTTAGTGTTTTTCAATATTGAGCTTGTTGTTGAATTTGTTGGTGTTTTTCAATGTTGAGGTTGTTGTTGAATTTGTTGGTGATTTTCAATGTTGAGGTTGTTGTTGTTTTTCAATGTGGAGGTTGTTGTTGAATTTGTTGGTGTTTTTCAATGTTTAGGTTGTTGTTGTTTTTCAATGTTGAGGTTGTTGTTGAATTTGTTGGTGTTTTTCAATGTTGAGGTTGTTGTTGAATTTGTTGGTGTTTTTCAATGTTGAGGTTGTTGTTGTTTTTCAATGTTGAGGTTGTTGTTGAATTTGTTGGTGTTTTTCAATGTTGAGTTTGTTGTTGTTTTTCAATGTTGAGGTTGTTGTTGTTTTTCAATGTTGAGGTTGTTGTTGAATTTGTTGTTGTTTTTCAATGTTGAGGTTGTTGTTGTTTTTTAATGTTGAGGTTGTTGTTGAATTTGTTGGTGCTTTTCAATGTCGAGGTTGTTGTTGAATTTGTTGGTGTTTTTCAATGTTGAGGTTGTTGTTGTTTTTCAATGTTGAGGTTGTTGTTGAATTTGTTGGGGTTTTTCAATGTTGAGTTTGTTGTTGAATTTTTTGGTGTTTTTCAATTTCGAGGTTGTTGTTGAATTTGTTGGTGTTTTTCAATGTTGAGGTTGTTGTTGAATTTGTTGGTGTTTTTCAATGTTGAGGTTGTTGTTGAATTTGTTGGTGTTTTTCAATGTTGAGGTTGTTGTTGTTTTTCAATGTTGAGGTTGTTGTTGAATTTGTTGGTGTTTTTCGATGTTTAGTTTGTTGTTGTTTTTCAATGTTGAGGTTGTTGTTGAATTTGTTGGTGTTTTTCAATGTTGAGGTTGTTGTTGTTTTTCAATGTTGAGGTTGTTGTTGAATTTGTTGGTGCTTTTCAATGTTGAGGTTGTTGGTGTTTTTCAATGTTCAGGTTGTTGTTGAATTTGTTGGTGTTTTTCAATGTTGAGGTTGTTGTTGAATTTGTTGGTGTTTTTCAATGTTGAGGTTGTTGTTGTTTTTCAATGTTGAGGTTGTTGTTGAGTTTGTTGGTGTTTTTCAATGTTGAGGTTGTTGTTGAATTTGTTGGTGTTTTTCAATGTTGAGGTTGTTGTGAATTTGTTGGTGTTTTTCAATGCTGAGGTTGTTGTTGTTTTTAAATGTTGGGGTTGTTGTTGAATTTGTTGGTGTTTTTCAATTTTGAGGATGTTTTTGTTTTTCAATGTTGAGGTTGTTGTTGAATTTGTTGGTGTTTTTCCATGATGAGGTTGTTGTTGTTTTTCAAAGTTGAGGTTGTTGTTGAATTTGTTGGTGTTTTTCAATGTCGGGGTTGTTGTTGAATTTGTTGGTGTTTTTCTATGTTGAATTTTTTGTTGAATATGTTGGTGTTTTTCAATGTTGAGGTTGTTGTTTTTCAATGTTGAGGTTGTTGTTGAATTTGTTTGCGTTTTTAAATGTTGAGGTTTTTGTTGAATTTGTTGGAGTTTTTCAATGTTGAGGTTGTTGTTGTTTTTCAATGTTGAGGTTGTTGTTGAATTTGATGGTGTTTTTCAATGTTGAGGTTGTGGTTTTTCAATGTTGAGGTTGTTGTTGAATTTGTTGGTGTTTTCAATGTTGAGGTTTTTCTTGAATTTGTTGGTGTTTTTCAATGTTGAGGTTGATGTTGTTTTTCAATGTTGAGGTTGTTGTTGAATTTGATGGTGTTTTTCAATGTCGACGTTGTTGTTGAATTTGTTGGTGTTTTTCAATGTTGAAGTTGTTGTTGAATTTGTTGGTGTTTTTCAATGTTGAGGTTGTTGCTGTTTTTCAATGTTGAGGTTGTTGTTGAATTTGTTGGTGTTTTTCAATGTTGAGATTGTTGTTGTTTTTCAATGTTGAGGTTGTTGTTGAATTTGTTGGTGTTTTTCAATGTCGGGGTTGTTGTTGAATTTGTTGGTGTTTTTCCATGTTGAATTTTTTGTTGAAGTTGTTGGTGTTTTTCAATGTTGAGGTTGTTGCTTTTCAATGTTGAGGTTGTTGTTGAATTTGTTGGCGTTTTTAAATGTTGAGGTTGTTGTTGAAATTGTTGGTGTTTTTCAATGTTGAGGTTGTTGTTGAATTTGTTGGTGTTTTTCAATGTTGAGGTTGTTGTTGAATTTGTTGGTGTTTTTCAATGTTGAGGTTGTTGTTGTTTTTCAATGTTGAGGTTGTTGTTGAATTTGTTGGTGTTTTTCAATGTTTAGGTTGTTGTTGTTTTTCAATGTTGAGGTTGTTGTTGAATTTGTTGGTGTTTTTCAATGTTGAGGTTGTTGTTGAATTTGTTGGTGTTTTTCAATGTTGAGGTTGTTGTTGTTTTTCAATGTTGAGGTTGTTGTTGAATTTGTTGGTGTTTTTCAATGTTGAGTTTGTTGTTGTTTTTCAATGTTGAGGTTGTTGTTGTTTTTCAATGTTGAGGTTGTTGTTGAATTTGTTGGTGTTTTTCAATGTTGAGGTTGTTGTTGTTTTTCAATGTTGAGGTTGTTGTTGAATTTGTTGGTGCTTTTCAATGTTGAGGTTGTTGTTGAATTTGTTGGTGTTTTTCAATGTTGAGGTTGTTGTTGTTTTTCAATGTTGAGGTTGTTGTTGAATTTGTTGGTGTTTTTCAATGTTGAGTTTGTTGTTGAATTTGTTGGTGTTTTTCAATTTCGAGGTTGTTGTTGAATCTGTTGCTGTTTTTCAATGTTTAGGTTGTTGTTGAATTTGTTGGTGTTTTTCAATGTTGAGGTTGTTGTTGAATTTGTTGGTGTTTTTCAATGTTGAGGTTGTTGTTGTTTTTCAATGTTGAGGTTGTTGTTGAATTTGTTGGTGTTTTTCTATGTTTAGTTTGTTGTTGTTTTTCAATGTTGAGGTTGTTGTTGAATTTGTTGGTGTTTTTCAATGTTGAGGTTGTTGTTGTTTTTCAATGTTGAGGTTGTTGTTGAATTTGTTGGTGCTTTTCAATGTTGAGGTTGTTGGTGTTTTTCAATGTTCAGGTTGTTGTTGAATTTGTTGGTATTTTTCAATGTTGAGGTTGTTGTTGAATTTGTTGGTGTTTTTCAATGTTGAGGTTGTTGTTGTTTTTCAATGTTGAGGTTGTTGTTGAATTTGTTGGTGTTTTTCAATGTTGAGGTTGTTGTTGAATTTGTTGGTGTTTTTCAATGCTGAGGTTGTTGTTGTTTTTAAATGTTGGGGTTGTTGTTGAATTTGTTGGTGTTTTTCAATTTTGAGGATGTTTTTGTTTTTCAATGTTGAGGTTGTTGTTGAATTTGTTGGTGTTTTTCCATGATGAGGTTGTTGTTGTTTTTCAAAGTTGAGGTTGTTGTTGAATTTGTTGGTGTTTTTCAATGTCGGGGTTGTTGTTGAATTTGTTGGTGTTTTTCTATGTTGAATTTTTTGTTGAATTTGTTGGTGTTTTTCAATGTTGAGGTTGTTGTTTTTCAATGTTGAGGTTGCTGTTGAATTTGTTGGCGTTTTTAAATGTTGAGGTTGTTGTTGAATTTGTTGGTGTTTTCAATGTTGAGGTTTTTGTTGAATTTGTTGGTGTTTTTCAATGTTGAGGTTGTTGTTATTTTTCAATGTTGAGGTTGTTGTTGTTTTTCAATTTGAGGTTGTTGTTGAATTTGTTGGTGTCTTTCAATGTTGAGGTTGTTGTTGAATTTGTTGGTGTTTTTCAATTTCGAGGTTGTTGTTGAATTTGTTAGTGTTTTTCAATATTGAGCTTGTTGTTGAATTTGTTGGTGTTTTTCAATGTTGAGGTTGTTGTTGAATTTGTTGGTGATTTTCAATGTTGAGGTTGTTGTTGTTTTTCAATGTGGAGGTTGTTGTTGAATTTGTTGGTGTTTTTCAATGTTTAGGTTGTTGTTGTTTTTCAATGTTGAGGTTGTTGTTGAATTTGTTGGTGTTTTTCAATGTTGAGGTTGTTGTTGAATTTGTTGGTGTTTTTCAATGTTGAGGTTGTTGTTGTTTTTCAATGTTGAGGTTGTTGTTGAATTTGTTGGTGTTTTTCAATGTTGAGTTTGTTGTTGTTTTTCAATGTTGAGGTTGTTGTTGTTTTTCAATGTTGAGGTTGTTGTTGAATTTGTTGTTGTTTTTCAATGTTGAGGTTGTTGTTGTTTTTTAATGTTGAGGTTGTTGTTGAATTTGTTGGTGCTTTTCAATGTCGAGGTTGTTGTTGAATTTGTTGGTGTTTTTCAATGTTGAGGTTGTTGTTGTTTTTCAATGTTGAGGTTGTTGTTGAATTTGTTGGGGTTTTTCAATGTTGAGTTTGTTGTTGAATTTTTTGGTGTTTTTCAATTTCGAGGTTGTTGTTGAATTTGTTGGTGTTTTTCAATGTTGAGGTTGTTGTTGAATTTGTTGGTGTTTTTCAATGTTGAGGTTGTTGTTGAATTTGTAGGTGTTTTTCAATGTTGAGGTTGTTGTTGTTTTTCAATGTTGAGGTTGTTGTTGAATTTGTTGGTGTTTTTCGATGTTTAGTTTGTTGTTGTTTTTCAATGTTGAGGTTGTTGTTGAATTTGTTGGTGTTTTTCAATGTTGAGGTTGTTGTTGTTTTTCAATGTTGAGGTTGTTGTTGAATTTGTTGGTGCTTTTCAATGTTGAGGTTGTTGGTGTTTTTCAATGTTCAGGTTGTTGTTGAATTTGTTGGTGTTTTTCAATGTTGAGGTTGTTGTTGAATTTGTTGGTGTTTTTCAATGTTGAGGTTGTTGTTGTTTTTCAATGTTGAGGTTGTTGTTGAGTTTGTTGGTGTTTTTCAATGTTGAGGTTGTTGTTGAATTTGTTGGTGTTTTTCAATGTTGAGGTTGTTGTGAATTTGTTGGTGTTTTTCAATGCTGAGGTTGTTGTTGTTTTTAAATGTTGGGGTTGTTGTTGAATTTGTTGGTGTTTTTCAATTTTGAGGATGTTTTTGTTTTTCAATGTTGAGGTTGTTGTTGAATTTGTTGGTGTTTTTCCATGATGAGGTTGTTGTTGTTTTTCAAAGTTGAGGTTGTTGTTGAATTTGTTGGTGTTTTTCAATGTCGGGGTTGTTGTTGAATTTGTTGGTGTTTTTCTATGTTGAATTTTCTGTTGAATTTGTTGGTGTTTTTCAATGTTGAGGTTGTTGTTTTTCAATGTTGAGGTTGTTGTTGAATTTGTTTGCGTTTTTAAATGTTGAGGTTTTTGTTGAATTTGTTGGAGTTTTTCAATGTTGAGGTTGTTGTTGTTTTTCAATGTTGAGGTTGTTGTTGAATTTGATGGTGTTTTTCAATGTTGAGGTTGTGGTTTTTCAATGTTGAGGTTGTTGTTGAATTTGTTGGTGTTTTCAATGTTGAGGTTTTTCTTGAATTTGTTGGTGTTTTTCAATGTTGAGGTTGATGTTGTTTTTCAATGTTGAGGTTGTTGTTGAATTTGATGGTGTTTTTCAATGTCGACGTTGTTGTTGAATTTGTTGGTGTTTTTCAATGTTGAAGTTGTTGTTGAATTTGTTGGTGTTTTTCAATGTTGAGGTTGTTGCTGTTTTTCAATGTTGAGGTTGTTGTTGAATTTGTTGGTGTTTTTCAATGTTGAGATTGTTGTTGTTTTTCAATGTTGAGGTTGTTGTTGAATTTGTTGGTGTTTTTCAATGTCGGGGTTGTTGTTGAATTTGTTGGTGTTTTTCCATGTTGAATTTTTTGTTGAAGTTGTTGGTGTTTTTCAATGTTGAGGTTGTTGCTTTTCAATGTTGAGGTTGTTGTTGAATTTGTTGGCGTTTTTAAATGTTGAGGTTGTTGTTGAAATTGTTGGTGTTTTTCAATGTTGAGGTTGTTGTTGAATTTGTTGGTGTTTTTCAATGTTGAGGTTGTTGTTGAATTTGTTGGTGTTTTTCAATGTTGAGGTTGTTGTTGTTTTTCAATGTTGAGGTTGTTGTTGAATTTGTTGGTGCTTTTCAATGTTGAGTTTGTTGTTGTTTTTCAATGTTGAGGTTGTTGTTGTTTTTCAATGTTGAGGTTGTTGTTGAATTTGTTGTTGTTTTTCAATGTTGAGGTTGTTGTTGTTTTTTAATGTTGAGGTTGTTGTTGAATTTGTTGGTGCTTTTCAATGTCGAGGTTGTTGTTGAATTTGTTGGTGTTTTTCAATGTTGAGGTTGTTGTTGTTTTTCAATGTTGAGGTTGTTGTTGAATTTGTTGGGGTTTTTCAATGTTGAGGTTGTTGTTGAATTTGTTGGTGTTTTTCAATGTTGAGGTTGTTGTTGAATTTGTTGGTGTTTTTCAATGTTGAGGTTGTTGTTGTTTTTCAATGTTGAGGTTGTTGTTGAATTTGTTGGTGTTTTTCGATGTTGAGTTTGTTGGTGTTTTTCAATGTTGAGGTTGTTGTTGAATTTGTTGGTGTTTTTCAATGTTGAGGTTGTTGTTGTTTTTCAATGTTGAGGTTGTTGTTGAATTTGTTGGTGCTTTTCAATGTTGAGGTTGTTGGTGTTTTTCAATGTTCAGGTTGTTGTTGAATTTGTTGGTGTTTTTCAATGTTGAGGTTGTTGTTGAATTTGTTGGTGTTTTTCAATGTTGAGGTTGTTGTTGTTTTTCAATGTTGAGGTTGTTGTTGAGTTTGTTGGTGTTTTTCAATGTTGAGGTTGTTGTTGAATTTGTTGGTGTTTTTCAATGTTGAGGTTGTTGTGAATTTGTTGGTGTTTTTCAATGCTGAGGTTGTTGTTGTTTTTAAATGTTGGGGTTGTTGTTGAATTTGTTGGTGTTTTTCAATTTTGAGGATGTTTTTGTTTTTCAATGTTGAGGTTGTTGTTGAATTTGTTGGTGTTTTTCCATGATGAGGTTGTTGTTGTTTTTCAAAGTTGAGGTTGTTGTTGAATTTGTTGGTGTTTTTCACAGTCGGGGTTGTTGTTGAATTTGTTGGTGTTTTTCTATGTTGAATTTTTTGTTGAATTTGTTGGTGTTTTTCAATGTTGAGGTTGTTGTTTTTCAATGTTGAGGTTGTTGTTGAATTTGTTTGCGTTTTTAAATGTCGAGGTTCTTGTTGAATTTGTTGGAGTTTTTCAATGTTGAGGTTGTTGTTGTTTTTCAATGTTGAGGTTGTTGTTGAATTTGATGGTGTTTTTCAATGTTGAGGTTGTGGTTTTTCAATGTTGAGGTTGTTTTTGAATTTGTTGGTGTTTTCAATGTTGAGGTTTTTCTTGAATTTGTTGGTGTTTTTCAATGTTGAGGTTGATGTTGTTTTTCAATGTTGAGGTTGTTGTTGAATTTGATGGTGTTTTTCAATGTCGACGTTGTTGTTGAATTTGTTGGTGTTTTTCAATGTTGAAGTTGTTGTTGAATTTGTTGGTGTTTTTCAATGTTGAGATTGTTGTTGTTTTTCAATGTTGAGGTTGTTGTTGAATTTGTTGGTGTTTTTCAATGTCGGGGTTGTTGTTGAATTTGTTGGTGTTTTTCCATGTTGAATTTTTTGTTGAAGTTGTTGGTGTTTTTCAATGTTGAGGTTGTTGCTTTTCAATGTTGAGGTTGTTGTTGAATTTGTTGGCGTTTTTAAATGTTGAGGTTGTTGTTGAAATTGTTGGTGTTTTTAAATGTTGAGGTTGCTGTTGAATTTGTTGGTGTTTTTCAATTTTGAGGTTGTTGTTGTTTTTCAATTTTGAGGTTGTTGTTGAATTTGTTGGTGTTTTTCAATGTTGAGGTTGTTGTTGAATTTGTTGGTGTTTTTCAATTTCGAGGTTGTTGTTGAATTTGTTCGTGTTTTTCAATGTTGAAGTTGTTGTTGAATTTGTTGTTGTTTTTCAATGTTGAGGTTGTTGTTTTTCAATGTTGAGGTTGTTGTTGAATTTGTTGGTGTTTTTCAATGTTGAGGTTGTTGTTGAATTTGTTGGTGTTTTTCAATGTTGAGGTTGTTGTTGTTTTTCAATGTTGAGGTTGTTGTTGAATTTGTTGGTGTTTTTCAATGTTGAGGTTGTTGTTGTTTTTCAATGTTGAGGTTGTTGTTGAATTTGTTGGTGTTTTTCAATGTTGAGTTTGTTGTTGTTTTTGAATGTTGAGGTTCTTGTTGAATTTGTTGGTGTTTTTCAATGTTGAGGTTGTTGTTGTTTTTCAATGTTGAGGTTGTTGTTGAATTTGTTGGTGTTTTTCAATGTTGAGGTTGTTGTTGTTTTTCAATGTTGAGGTTGTTGTTGAATTTGTTGGTGTTTTTCAATGTTGAGGTTGTTGTTGAATTTGTTGGTGTTTTTCAATGATGAGGTTGTTGTTGTTTTTCAATTTTGAGGTTGTTGAATTTGTGGGTGTTTTTCAATCTTGAGTTTGTTGTTGAATTTGTTGGTGTTTTTCAATGTTGAGGTTGTTGTTGAATTTGTTGGTGTTTTTCAATGTTGAGGTTGTTGTTGTTTTTCAATGTTGAGGTTGTTGTTGAATTTGTTGGTGCTTTTCAATGTTGAGGTTGTTGGTGTTTTTCAATGTTCAGGTTGTTGTTGAATTTGTTGGTGTTTTTCAATGTTGAGGTTGTTGTTGAATTTGTTGGTGTTTTTCAATGTTGAGGTTGTTGTTGTTTTTCAATGTTGAGGTTGTTGTTGAGTTTGTTGGTGTTTTTCAATGTTGAGGTTGTTGTTGAATTTGTTGGTGTTTTTCAATGTTGAGGTTGTTGTGAATTTGTTGGTGTTTTTCAATGCTGAGGTTGTTGTTGTTTTTAAATGTTGGGGTTGTTGTTGAATTTGTTGGTGTTTTTCAATTTTGAGGATGTTTTTGTTTTTCAATGTTGAGGTTGTTGTTGAATTTGTTGGTGTTTTTCCATGATGAGGTTGTTGTTGTTTTTCAAAGTTCAGGTTGTTGTTGAATTTGTTGGTGTTTTTCAATGTCGGGGTTGTTGTTGAATTTGTTGGTGTTTTTCTATGTTGAATTTTTTGTTGAATTTGTTGGTGTTTTTCAATGTTGAGGTTGTTGTTTTTCAATGTTGAGGTTGTTGTTGAATTTGTTTGCGTTTTTAAATGTTAAGGTTTTTGTTGAATTTGTTGGAGTTTTTCAATGTTGAGGTTGTTGTTGTTTTTCAATGTTGAGGTTGTTGTTGAATTTGATGGTGTTTTTCAATGTTGAGGTTGTGGTTTTTCAATGTTGAGGTTGTTGTTGAATTTGTTGGTGTTTTCAATGTTGAGGTTTTTCTTGAATTTGTTGGTGTTTTTCAATGTTGAGGTTGATGTTGTTTTTCAATGTTGAGGTTGTTGTTGAATTTGATGGTGTTTTTCAATGTCGACGTTGTTGTTGAATTTGTTGGTGTTTTTCAATGTTGAAGTTGTTGTTGAATTTGTTGGTGTTTTTCAATGTTGAGGTTGTTGCTGTTTTTCAATGTTGAGGTTGTTGTTGAATTTGTTGGTGTTTTTCAATGTCGGGGTTGTTGTTGAATTTGTTGGTGTTTTTCCATGTTGAATTTTTTGTTGAAGTTGTTGGTGTTTTTCAATGTTGAGGTTGTTGCTTTTCAATGTTGAGGTTGTTGTTGAATTTGTTGGCGTTTTTAAATGTTGAGGTTGTTGTTGAAATTGTTGGTGTTTTTCAATGTTGAGGTTGTTGTTGAATTTGTTGGTGTTTTTCAATGTTGAGGTTGTTGTTGAATTTGTTGGTGTTTTTCAATGTTGAGGTTGTTGTTGTTTTTCAATGTTGAGGTTGTTGTTGAATTTGTTGGTGCTTTTCAATGTTGAGTTTGTTGTTGTTTTTCAATGTTGAGGTTGTTGTTGTTTTTCAATGTTGAGGTTGTTGTTGAATTTGTTGTTGTTTTTCAATGTTGAGGTTGTTGTTGTTTTTTAATGTTGAGGTTGTTGTTGAATTTGTTGGTGCTTTTCAATGTCGAGGTTGTTGTTGAATTTGTTGGTGTTTTTCAATGTTGAGGTTGTTGTTGTTTTTCAATGTTGAGGTTGTTGTTGAATTTGTTGGGGTTTTTCAATGTTGAGTTTGTTGTTGAATTTTTTGGTGTTTTTCAATTTCGAGGTTGTTGTTGAATTTGTTGGTGTTTTTCAATGTTGAGGTTGTTGTTGAATTTGTTGGTGTTTTTCAATGTTGAGGTTGTTGTTGAATTTGTTGGTGTTTTTCAATGTTGAGGTTGTTGTTGTTTTTCAATGTTGAGGTTGTTGTTGAATTTGTTGGTGTTTTTCGATGTTGAGTTTGTTGTTGTTTTTCAATGTTGAGGTTGTTGTTGAATTTGTTGGTGTTTTTCAATGTTGAGGTTGTTGTTGTTTTTCAATGTTGAGGTTGTTGTTGAATTTGTTGGTGCTTTTCAATGTTGAGGTTGTTGGTGTTTTTCAATGTTCAGGTTGTTGTTGAATTTGTTGGTGTTTTTCAATGTTGAGGTTGTTGTTGAATTTGTTGGTGTTTTTCAATGTTGAGGTTGTTGTTGTTTTTCAATGTTGAGGTTGTTGTTGAGTTTGTTGGTGTTTTTCAATGTTGAGGTTGTTGTTGAATTTGTTGGTGTTTTTCAATGTTGAGGTTGTTGTGAATTTGTTGGTGTTTTTCAATGCTGAGGTTGTTGTTGTTTTTAAATGTTGGGGTTGTTGTTGAATTTGTTGGTGTTTTTCAATTTTGAGGATGTTTTTGTTTTTCAATGTTGAGGTTGTTGTTGAATTTGTTGGTGTTTTTCCATGATGAGGTTGTTGTTGTTTTTCAAAGTTGAGGTTGTTGTTGAATTTGTTGGTGTTTTTCAATGTCGGGGTTGTTGTTGAATTTGTTGGTGTTTTTCTATGTTGAATTTTTTGTTGAATTTGTTGGTGTTTTTCAATGTTGAGGTTGTTGTTTTTCAATGTTGAGGTTGTTGTTGAATTTGTTTGCGTTTTTAAATGTCGAGGTTCTTGTTGAATTTGTTGGAGTTTTTCAATGTTGAGGTTGTTGTTGTTTTTCAATGTTGAGGTTGTTGTTGAATTTGATGGTGTTTTTCAATGTTGAGGTTGTGGTTTTTCAATGTTGAGGTTGTTTTTGAATTTGTTGGTGTTTTCAATGTTGAGGTTTTTCTTGAATTTGTTGGTGTTTTTCAATGTTGAGGTTGATGTTGTTTTTCAATGTTGAGGTTGTTGTTGAATTTGATGGTGTTTTTCAATGTCGACGTTGTTGTTGAATTTGTTGGTGTTTTTCAATGTTGAAGTTGTTGTTGAATTTGTTGGTGTTTTTCAATGTTGAGATTGTTGTTGTTTTTCAATGTTGAGGTTGTTGTTGAATTTGTTGGTGTTTTTCAATGTCGGGGTTGTTGTTGAATTTGTTGGTGTTTTTCCATGTTGAATTTTTTGTTGAAGTTGTTGGTGTTTTTCAATGTTGAGGTTGTTGCTTTTCAATGTTGAGGTTGTTGTTGAATTTGTTGGCGTTTTTAAATGTTGAGGTTGTTGTTGAAATTGTTGGTGTTTTTAAATGTTGAGGTTGCTGTTGAATTTGTTGGTGTTTTTCAATTTTGAGGTTGTTGTTGTTTTTCAATTTTGAGGTTGTTGTTGAATTTGTTGGTGTTTTTCAATGTTGAGGTTGTTGTTGAATTTGTTGGTGTTTTTCAATTTCGAGGTTGTTGTTGAATTTGTTCGTGTTTTTCAATGTTGAAGTTGTTGTTGAATTTGTTGTTGTTTTTCAATGTTGAGGTTGTTGTTTTTCAATTTCGAGGTTGTTGTTGAATTTGTTGGTGTTTTTCAATGTTGAGGTTGTTGTTGAATTTGTTGGTGTTTTTCAATGTTGAGGTTGTTGTTGTTTTTCAATGTTGAGGTTGTTGTTGAATTTGTTGGTGTTTTTCAATGTTGAGGTTGTTGTTGTTTTTCAATGTTGAGGTTGTTGTTGAATTTGTTGGTGTTTTTCAATGTTGAGTTTGTTGTTGTTTTTGAATGTTGAGGTTCTTGTTGAATTTGTTGGTGTTTTTCAATGTTGAGGTTGTTGTTGTTTTTCAATGTTGAGGTTGTTGTTGAATTTGTTGGTGTTTTTCAATGTTGAGGTTGTTGTTGTTTTTCAATGTTGAGGTTGTTGTTGAATTTGTTGGTGTTTTTCAATGTTGAGGTTGTTGTTGAATTTGTTGGTGTTTTTCAATGATGAGGTTGTTGTTGTTTTTCAATTTTGAGGTTGTTGAATTTGTGGGTGTTTTTCAATCTTGAGTTTGTTGTTGAATTTGTTGGTGTTTTTCAATGTTGAGGTTGTTGTTGAATTTGTTGGTGTTTTTCAATGTTGAGGTTGTTGTTGTTTTTCAATGTTGAGGTTGTTGTTGAATTTGTTGGTGCTTTTCAATGTTGAGGTTGTTGGTGTTTTTCAATGTTCAGGTTGTTGTTGAATTTGTTGGTGTTTTTCAATGTTGAGGTTGTTGTTGAATTTGTTGGTGTTTTTCAATGTTGAGGTTGTTGTTGTTTTTCAATGTTGAGGTTGTTGTTGAGTTTGTTGGTGTTTTTCAATGTTGAGGTTGTTGTTGAATTTGTTGTTGTTTTTCAATGTTGAGGTTGTTGTGAATTTGTTGGTGTTTTTCAATGCTGAGGTTGTTGTTGTTTTTAAATGTTGGGGTTGTTGTTGAATTTGTTGGTGTTTTTCAATTTTGAGGATGTTTTTGTTTTTCAATGTTGAGGTTGTTGTTGAATTTGTTGGTGTTTTTCCATGATGAGGTTGTTGTTGTTTTTCAAAGTTCAGGTTGTTGTTGAATTTGTTGGTGTTTTTCAATGTCGGGGTTGTTGTTGAATTTGTTGGTGTTTTTCTATGTTGAATTTTTTGTTGAATTTGTTGGTGTTTTTCAATGTTGAGGTTGTTGTTTTTCAATGTTGAGGTTGTTGTTGAATTTGTTTGCGTTTTTAAATGTTGAGGTTTTTGTTGAATTTGTTGGAGTTTTTCAATGTTGAGGTTGTTGTTGTTTTTCAATGTTGAGGTTGTTGTTGAATTTGATGGTGTTTTTCAATGTTGAGGTTGTGGTTTTTCAATGTTGAGGTTGTTGTTGAATTTGTTGGTGTTTTCAATGTTGAGGTTTTTCTTGAATTTGTTGGTGTTTTTCAATGTTGAGGTTGATGTTGTTTTTCAATGTTGAGGTTGTTGTTGAATTTGATGGTGTTTTTCAATGTCGACGTTGTTGTTGAATTTGTTGGTGTTTTTCAATGTTGAAGTTGTTGTTGAATTTGTTGGTGTTTTTCAATGTTGAGGTTGTTGCTGTTTTTCAATGTTGAGGTTGTTGTTGAATTTGTTGGTGTTTTTCAATGTTGAGATTGTTGTTGTTTTTCAATGTTGAGGTTGTTGTTGAATTTGTTGGTGTTTTTCAATGTCGGGGTTGTTGTTGAATTTGTTGGTGTTTTTCCATGTTGAATTTTTTGTTGAAGTTGTTGGTGTTTTTCAATGTTGAGGTTGTTGCTTTTCAATGTTGAGGTTGTTGTTGAATTTGTTGGCGTTTTTAAATGTTGAGGTTGTTGTTGAAATTGTTGGTGTTTTTCAATGTTGAGGTTGTTGTTGAATTTGTTGGTGTTTTTCAATGTTGAGGTTGTTGTTGAATTTGTTGGTGTTTTTCAATGTTGAGGTTGTTGTTGTTTTTCAATGTTGAGGTTGTTGTTGAATTTGTTGGTGCTTTTCAATGTTGAGTTTGTTGTTGTTTTTCAATGTTGAGGTTGTTGTTGTTTTTCAATGTTGAGGTTGTTGTTGAATTTGTTGTTGTTTTTCAATGTTGAGGTTGTTGTTGTTTTTTAATGTTGAGGTTGTTGTTGAATTTGTTGGTGCTTTTCAATGTCGAGGTTGTTGTTGAATTTGTTGGTGTTTTTCAATGTTGAGGTTGTTGTTGTTTTTCAATGTTGAGGTTGTTGTTGAATTTGTTGGGGTTTTTCAATGTTGAGTTTGTTGTTGAATTTTTTGGTGTTTTTCAATTTCGAGGTTGTTGTTGAATTTGTTGGTGTTTTTCAATGTTGAGGTTGTTGTTGAATTTGTTGGTGTTTTTCAATGTTGAGGTTGTTGTTGAATTTGTTGGTGTTTTTCAATGTTGAGGTTGTTGTTGTTTTTCAATGTTGAGGTTGTTGTTGAATTTGTTGGTGTTTTTCGATGTTTAGTTTGTTGTTGTTTTTCAATGTTGAGGTTGTTGTTGAATTTGTTGGTGTTTTTCAATGTTGAGGTTGTTGTTGTTTTTCAATGTTGAGGTTGTTGTTGAATTTGTTGGTGCTTTTCAATGTTGAGGTTGTTGGTGTTTTTCAATGTTCAGGTTGTTGTTGAATTTGTTGGTGTTTTTCAATGTTGAGTTTGTTGTTGAATTTTTTGGTGTTTTTCAATTTGGAGGTTGTTGTTGAATTTGTTGGTGTTTTTCAATGTTGAGGTTGTTGTTGAATTTGTTGGTGTTTTTCAATGTTGAGGTTGTTGTTGAATTTGTTGGTGTTTTTCAATGTTGAGGTTGTTGTTGTTTTTCAATGTTGAGGTTGTTGTTGAATTTGTTGGTGTTTTTCGATGTTTAGTTTGTTGTTGTTTTTCAATGTTGAGGTTGTTGTTGATTTTGTTGGTGTTTTTCAATGTTGAGGTTGTTGTTGTTTTTCAATGTTGAGGTTGTTGTTGAATTTGTTGGTGCTGTTCAATGTTGAGGTTGTTGGTGTTTTTCAATGTTCAGGTTGTTGTTGAATTTGTTGGTGTTTTTCAATGTTGAGGTTGTTGTTGAATTTGTTGGTGTTTTTCAATGTTGAGGTTGTTGTTGTTTTTCAATGTTGAGGTTGTTGTTGAGTTTGTTGGTGTTTTTCAATGTTGAGGTTGTTGTTGAATTTGTTGGTGTTTTTCAATGTTGAGGTTGTTGTGAATTTGTTGGTGTTTTTCAATGCTGAGGTTGTTGTTGTTTTTAAATGTTGGGGTTGTTGTTGAATTTGTTGGTGTTTTTCAATTTTGAGGATGTTTTTGTTTTTCAATGTTGAGGTTGTTGTTGAATTTGTTGGTGTTTTTCCATGATGAGGTTGTTGTTGTTTTTCAAAGTTGAGGTTGTTGTTGAATTTGTTGGTGTTTTTCAATGTCGGGGTTGTTGTTGAATTTGTTCGTGTTTTTCTATGTTGAATTTTTTGTTGAATTTGTTGGTGTTTTTCAATGTTGAGGTTGTTGTTTTTCAATGTTGAGGTTGTTGTTGAATTTGTTTGCGTTTTTAAATGTCGAGGTTCTTGTTGAATTTGTTGGAGTTTTTCAATGTTGAGGTTGTTGTTGTTTTTCAATGTTGAGGTTGTTGTTGAATTTGTTGGTGCTTTTCAATGTTGAGGTTGTTGGTGTTTTTCAATGTTCAGGTTGTTGTTGAATTTGTTGGTGTTTTTCAATGTTGAGTTTGTTGTTGAATTTTTTGGTGTTTTTCAATTTCGAGGTTGTTGTTGAATTTGTTGGTGTTTTTCAATGTTGAGGTTGTTGTTGAATTTGTTGGTGTTTTTCAATGTTGAGGTTGTTGTTGAATTTGTTGGTGTTTTTCAATGTTGAGGTTGTTGTTGTTTTTCAATGTTGAGGTTGTTGTTGAATTTGTTGGTGTTTTTCGATGTTTAGTTTGTTGTTGTTTTTCAATGTTGAGGTTGTTGTTGAATTTGTTGGTGTTTTTCAATGTTGAGGTTGTTGTTGTTTTTCAATGTTGAGGTTGTTGTTGAATTTGTTGGTGCTTTTCAATGTTGAGGTTGTTGGTGTTTTTCAATGTTCAGGTTGTTGTTGAATTTGTTGGTGTTTTTCAATGTTGAGGTTGTTGTTGAATTTGTTGGTGTTTTTCAATGTTGAGGTTGTTGTTGTTTTTCAATGTTGAGGTTGTTGTTGAGTTTGTTGGTGTTTTTCAATGTTGAGGTTGTTGTTGAATTTGTTGGTGTTTTTCAATGTTGAGGTTGTTGTGAATTTGTTGGTGTTTTTCAATGCTGAGGTTGTTGTTGTTTTTAAATGTTGGGGTTGTTGTTGAATTTGTTGGTGTTTTTCAATTTTGAGGATGTTTTTGTTTTTCAATGTTGAGGTTGTTGTTGAATTTGTTGGTGTTTTTCCATGATGAGGTTGTTGTTGTTTTTCAAAGTTGAGGTTGTTGTTGAATTTGTTGGTGTTTTTCAATGTCGGGGTTGTTGTTGAATTTGTTGGTGTTTTTCTATGTTGAATTTTTTGTTGAATTTGTTGGTGTTTTTCAATGTTGAGGTTGTTGCTTTTCAATGTTGAGGTTGTTGTTGAATTTGTTTGCGTTTTTAAATGTCGAGGTTCTTGTTGAATTTGTTGGAGTTTTTCAATGTTGAGGTTGTTGTTGTTTTTCAATGTTGAGGTTGTTGTTGAATTTGATGGTGTTTTTCAATGTTGAGGTTGTGGTTTTTCAATGTTGAGGTTGTTTTTGAATTTGTTGGTGTTTTCAATGTTGAGGTTTTTCTTGAATTTGTTGGTGTTTTTCAATGTTGAGGTTGATGTTGTTTTTCAATGTTGAGGTTGTTGTTGAATTTGATGGTGTTTTTCAATGTCGACGTTGTTGTTGAATTTGTTGGTGTTTTTCAATGTTGAAGTTGTTGTTGAATTTGTTGGTGTTTTTCAATGTTGAGGTTGTTGCTGTTTTTCAATGTTGAGGTTGTTGTTGAATTTGTTGGTGTTTTTCAATGTTGAGATTGTTGTTGTTTTTCAATGTTGAGGTTGTTGTTGAATTTGTTGGTGTTTTTCAATGTCGGGGTTGTTGTTGTATTTGTTGGTGTTTTTCCATGTTGAATTTTTTGTTGAAGTTGTTGGTGTTTTTCAATGTTGAGGTTGTTGCTTTTCAATGTTGAGGTTGTTGTTGAATTTGTTGGCGTTTTTAAATGTTGAGGTTGTTGTTGAAATTGTTGGTGTTTTTAAATGTTGAGGTTGCTGTTGAATTTGTTGGTGTTTTTCAATTTTGAGGTTGTTGTTGTTTTTCAATTTTGAGGTTGTTGTTGAATTTGTTGGTGTTTTTCAATGTTGAGGTTGTTGTTGAATTTGTTGGTGTTTTTCAATTTCGAGGTTGTTGTTGAATTTGTTCGTGTTTTTCAATGTTGAAGTTGTTGTTGAATTTGTTGTTGTTTTTCAATGTTGAGGTTGTTGTTTTTCAATGTTGAGGTTGTTGTTGAATTTGTTGGTGTTTTTCAATGTTGAGGTTGTTGTTGAATTTGTTGGTGTTTTTCAATGTTGAGGTTGTTGTTGTTTTTCAATGTTGAGGTTGTTGTTGAATTTGTTGGTGTTTTTCAATGTTGAGGTTGTTGTTGTTTTTCAATGTTGAGGTTGTTGTTGAATTTGTTGGTGTTTTTCAATGTTGAGTTTGTTGTTGTTTTTGAATGTTGAGGTTCTTGTTGAATTTGTTGGTGTTTTTCAATGTTGAGGTTGTTGTTGTTTTTCAATGTTGAGGTTGTTGTTGAATTTGTTGGTGTTTTTCAATGTTGAGGTTGTTGTTGTTTTTCAATGTTGAGGTTGTTGTTGAATTTGTTGGTGTTTTTCAATGTTGAGGTTGTTGTTGAATTTGTTGGTGTTTTTCAATGATGAGGTTGTTGTTGTTTTTCAATTTTGAGGTTGTTGAATTTGTGGGTGTTTTTCAATCTTGAGTTTGTTGTTGAATTTGTTGGTGTTTTTCAATGTTGAGGTTGTTGTTGAATTTGTTGGTGTTTTTCAATGTTGAGGTTGTTGTTATTTTTCAATGTTGAGGTTGTTGTTGAGTTTGTTGGTGTTTTTCAATGTTGAGGTTGATTTTGAATTTGAGGGTGTTTTTCAATGTCGAGGTTGTTGTTTAATTTGTTGGTGTTTTTCAATGTTGAGGTTGTTGTTGTTTTTCAATGTTGAGGTTGTTGTTGAATTTGTTGGTGTTTTTCAATGTTGAGATTGTTGTTGTTTTTCAATGTTGAGGTTGTTGTTGAATTTGTTGGTGTTTATAAATGTTGAGGTTGTTGTTGAATTTGCTGGTGTTTTGCAATGTTGAGGTGGTTGTTGTTTTTCAATGTTGAGGTTGTTGTTGAATTTGTTGGTGTTTTTCAATGTTGAGGTTGTTGTTGTTTTTCAATGTTGAGGTTGTTGTTGTATTTGTTGGTGTTTTTCAATTTCGAGGTTGTTGTTGAACTTGTTGGTGTTTTTCAATGTTGAAGTTGTTGTTGAATTTGTTGGTGTTTTTCAATGTTGAGGTTGTTGTTGAATTTGTTGGTGTTTTTCAATGTTGAGGTTGTTGTTCTTTTTCAATGCTGAGGTTGTTGTTGAATTTGTTGTTGTTTTTCAAAGTTGAGGTTGTTGTTGAATTTGTTGGTGTTTTTCAATGTTGAGGTTGTTGTTGTTTTTCAATGTTGAGGTTGTTGTTGAATTTGTTGGTGTTTTTCAATGTTTAGGTTGTTGTTGTTTTTCAATGTTGAGGTTGTTGTTGAATTTGTTGGTGTTTTTCAATGTTGAGGTTGTTGTTGAATTTGTTGGTGTTTTTCAATGTTGAGGTTGTTGTTGTTTTTCAATGTTGAGGTTTTTGTTGAATTTGTTGGTGTTTTTCAATGTAGAGGTTGTTGTTGTTTTTCAATGTTGAGTTTGTTGTTGAATTTGTTGGTGTTTTTCAATGTTGAGGTTGTTGTTGAATTTGTTGGTGTTTTTCAATGTTGAGGTTGTTGTTGTTTTTCAATGTTGAGGTTGGTGTTGAATTTGTTGGTGTTTTTCAATGTAGAGGTTGTTGTTGTTTTTCAATGTTGAGTTTGTTGTTGAATTTGTTGGTGTTTTTCAATGTTGAGTTTGTTGTTGAATTTGTTGGTGTTTTTAAATTTCGAGGTTGTTGTTGAATTTGTTAGTGTTTTTCAATGTTGAGGTTGTTGCTGAATTTGTTGGTGTTTTTCAATGTTGAGGTTGTTGTTGAATTTGTTGGTGTTTTTCAATGTTGAGGTTGTTGTTGTTTTTCAATGTTGAGGTTGTTGTTGTATTTGTTGGTGTTTTTCAATTTCGAGGTTGTTGTTGAATTTGTTGTTGTTTTTCAATGTTGAAGTTGTTGTTGAATTTGTTGGTGTTTTTCAATGTTGAGGTTGTTGTTGTTTTTCAAAGTTGAGGTTGTTGTTGAATTTGTTGGTGTTTTTCAATGTTGAGGTTGTTGTTGTTTTTCAATGCTGAGGTTGTTGTTGAATTTGTTGGTGTTTTTCAATGTTGAGGTTGTTGTTGAATTTGTTGGTGTTTTTCAATGTTGAGGTTGTTGTTGTTTTTCAATGTTGAGGTTGTTGTTGAATTTGCTGGTGTTTTTCAATGTTTAGGTTGTTGTTGTTTTTCAATGTTGAGGTTGTTGTTGAATTTGTTGGTGTTTATCAATGTTGAGGTTGTTGTTGAATTTGTTGGTGTTTTTCAATGTTGAGGTTGTTGTTGTTTTTCAATGTTGAGGTTGTTGTTGAATTTGTTGGTGTTTTTCAATGTTGAGTTTGTTGTTGTTTTTCAATGTTGAGGTTGTTGTTGTTTTTCAATGTTGAGGTTGTTGTTGAATTTGTTGGAATTTTTCAATGTTGAGGTTGTTGTTGTTTTTCAATGTTGAGGTTGTTGTTGAATTTGTTGGTGCTTTTCAATGTTGAGATTGTTGTTGAATTTCTTGGTGTTTTTCAATGTTGCGGTTGTTGTTTTTCAATGTTGAGTTTGTTGTTGAATTTGTTGGTGTTTTTCAATGTTGAGTTTGTTGTTGAATTTGTTGGTGTTTTTCAATGTTGAGGTTGTTGTTGAATTTGTTAGTGTTTTTCAATGTTGAGGTTGTTGTTGAATTTGTTGGTGTTTTTCAATGTTGAGGTTGTTGTTGAATTTGTTAGTGTTTTTCAATGTTGAGGTTGTTGATGTTTTTCAATGTTGAGGTTGTTGTTGTATTTGTTGGTGTTTTTCAATTTCGAGGTTGTTGTTGAATTTGTTGGTGTTTTTCAATGTTGAGGTTGTTGTTGTTTTTCAATGTTGAGGTTGTTGTTGAATTTGTTGGTGTTTTTCAATGTAGAGGTTGTTGTTGTTTTTCAATGTTGAGTTTGTTGTTGAATTTGTTGGTGTTTTTCAATGTTGAGGTTGTTGTTGAATTTGTTGGTGTTTTTCAATGTTGAGGTTGTTGTTGTTTTTCAATGTTGAGGTTGTTGTTGAATTTGTTGGTGTTTTTCAATGTAGAGGTTGTTGTTGTTTTTCAATGTTGAGTTTGTTGTTGAATTTGTTGGTGTTTTTCAATGTTGAGGTTGTTGTTGAATTTGTTGGTGTTTTTCAATGTTGAGGTTGTTGTTGTTTTTCAATGTTGAGGTTGTTGTTGAGTTTGTTGGTGTTTTTCAATGTTGAGGTTGATTTTGAATTTGAGGGTGTTTTTCAATGTCGAGGTTGTTGTTTAATTTGTTGGTGTTTTTCAATGTTGAGGTTGTTGTTGTTTTTCAATGTTGAGGTTGTTGTTGAATTTGTTGGTGTTTTTCAATGTTGAGATTGTTGTTGTTTTTCAATGTTGAGGTTGTTGTTGAATTTGTTGGTGTTTATAAATGTTGAGGTTGTTGTTGAATTTGCTGGTGTTTTGCAATGTTGAGGTGGTTGTTGTTTTTCAATGTTGAGGTTGTTGTTGAATTTGTTGGTGTTTTTCAATGTTGAGGTTGTTGTTGTTTTTCAATGTTGAGGTTGTTGTTGTATTTGTTGGTGTTTTTCAATTTCGAGGTTGTTGTTGAACTTGTTGGTGTTTTTCAATGTTGAAGTTGTTGTTGAATTTGTTGGTGTTTTTCAATGTTGAGGTTGTTGTTGAATTTGTTGGTGTTTTTCAATGTTGAGGTTGTTGTTCTTTTTCAATGCTGAGGTTGTTGTTGAATTTGTTGTTGTTTTTCAAAGTTGAGGTTGTTGTTGAATTTGTTGGTGTTTTTCAATGTTGAGGTTGTTGTTGTTTTTCAATGTTGAGGTTGTTGTTGAATTTGTTGGTGTTTTTCAATGTTTAGGTTGTTGTTGTTTTTCAATGTTGAGGTTGTTGTTGAATTTGTTGGAATTTTTCAATGTTGAGGTTGTTGTTGTTTTTCAATGTTGAGGTTGTTGTTGAATTTGTTGGTGCTTTTCAATGTTGAGATTGTTGTTGAATTTCTTGGTGTTTTTCAATGTTGAGGTTGTTGTTGAATTTGTTGGTGTTTTTCAATGTTGAGGTTGTTGTTGTTTTTCAATGTTGAGGTTGGTGTTGAATTTGTTGGTGTTTTTCAATGTAGAGGTTGTTGTTGTTTTTCAATGTTGAGTTTGTTGTTGAATTTGTTGGTGTTTTTCAATGTTGAGTTTGTTGTTGAATTTGTTGGTGTTTTTAAATTTCGAGGTTGTTGTTGAATTTGTTAGTGTTTTTCAATGTTGAGGTTGTTGCTGAATTTGTTGGTGTTTTTCAATGTTGAGGTTGTTGTTGAATTTGTTGGTGTTTTTCAATGTTGAGGTTGTTGTTGTTTTTCAATGTTGAGGTTGTTGTTGTATTTGTTGGTGTTTTTCAATTTCGAGGTTGTTGTTGAATTTGTTGTTGTTTTTCAATGTTGAAGTTGTTGTTGAATTTGTTGGTGTTTTTCAATGTTGAGGTTGTTGTTGTTTTTCAAAGTTGAGGTTGTTGTTGAATTTGTTGGTGTTTTTCAATGTTGAGGTTGTTGTTGTTTTTCAATGCTGAGGTTGTTGTTGAATTTGTTGGTGTTTTTCAATGTTGAGGTTGTTGTTGAATTTGTTGGTGTTTTTCAATGTTGAGGTTGTTGTTGTTTTTCAATGTTGAGGTTGTTGTTGAATTTGCTGGTGTTTTTCAATGTTTAGGTTGTTGTTGTTTTTCAATGTTGAGGTTGTTGTTGAATTTGTTGGTGTTTATCAATGTTGAGGTTGTTGTTGAATTTGTTGGTGTTTTTCAATGTTGAGGTTGTTGTTGTTTTTCAATGTTGAGGTTGTTGTTGAATTTGTTGGTGTTTTTCAATGTTGAGTTTGTTGTTGTTTTTCAATGTTGAGGTTGTTGTTGTTTTTCAATGTTGAGGTTGTTGTTGAATTTGTTGGAATTTTTCAATGTTGAGGTTGTTGTTGTTTTTCAATGTTGAGGTTGTTGTTGAATTTGTTGGTGCTTTTCAATGTTGAGATTGTTGTTGAATTTCTTGGTGTTTTTCAATGTTGCGGTTGTTGTTTTTCAATGTTGAGTTTGTTGTTGAATTTGTTGGTGTTTTTCAATGTTGAGTTTGTTGTTGAATTTGTTGGTGTTTTTCAATGTTGAGGTTGTTGTTGAATTTGTTAGTGTTTTTCAATGTTGAGGTTGTTGTTGAATTTGTTGGTGTTTTTCAATGTTGAGGTTGTTGTTGAATTTGTTAGTGTTTTTCAATGTTGAGGTTGTTGATGTTTTTCAATGTTGAGGTTGTTGTTGTATTTGTTGGTGTTTTTCAATTTCGAGGTTGTTGTTGAATTTGTTGGTGTTTTTCAATGTTGAGGTTGTTGTTGTTTTTCAATGTTGAGGTTGTTGTTGAATTTGTTGGTGTTTTTCAATGTAGAGGTTGTTGTTGTTTTTCAATGTTGAGTTTGTTGTTGAATTTGTTGGTGTTTTTCAATGTTGAGGTTGTTGTTGAATTTGTTGGTGTTTTTCAATGTTGAGGTTGTTGTTGTTTTTCAATGTTGAGGTTGTTGTTGAATTTGTTGGTGTTTTTCAATGTAGAGGTTGTTGTTGTTTTTCAATGTTGAGTTTGTTGTTGAATTTGTTGGTGTTTTTCAATGTTGAGGTTGTTGTTGAATTTGTTGGTGTTTTTCAATGTTGAGGTTGTTGTTGTTTTTCAATGTTGAGGTTGTTGTTGAGTTTGTTGGTGTTTTTCAATGTTGAGGTTGATTTTGAATTTGAGGGTGTTTTTCAATGTCGAGGTTGTTGTTTAATTTGTTGGTGTTTTTCAATGTTGAGGTTGTTGTTGTTTTTCAATGTTGAGGTTGTTGTTGAATTTGTTGGTGTTTTTCAATGTTGAGATTGTTGTTGTTTTTCAATGTTGAGGTTGTTGTTGAATTTGTTGGTGTTTATAAATGTTGAGGTTGTTGTTGAATTTGCTGGTGTTTTGCAATGTTGAGGTGGTTGTTGTTTTTCAATGTTGAGGTTGTTGTTGAATTTGTTGGTGTTTTTCAATGTTGAGGTTGTTGTTGTTTTTCAATGTTGAGGTTGTTGTTGTATTTGTTGGTGTTTTTCAATTTCGAGGTTGTTGTTGAACTTGTTGGTGTTTTTCAATGTTGAAGTTGTTGTTGAATTTGTTGGTGTTTTTCAATGTTGAGGTTGTTGTTGAATTTGTTGGTGTTTTTCAATGTTGAGGTTGTTGTTCTTTTTCAATGCTGAGGTTGTTGTTGAATTTGTTGTTGTTTTTCAAAGTTGAGGTTGTTGTTGAATTTGTTGGTGTTTTTCAATGTTGAGGTTGTTGTTGTTTTTCAATGTTGAGGTTGTTGTTGAATTTGTTGGTGTTTTTCAATGTTTAGGTTGTTGTTGTTTTTCAATGTTGAGGTTGTTGTTGAATTTGTTGGAATTTTTCAATGTTGAGGTTGTTGTTGTTTTTCAATGTTGAGGTTGTTGTTGAATTTGTTGGTGCTTTTCAATGTTGAGATTGTTGTTGAATTTCTTGGTGTTTTTCAATGTTGCGGTTGTTGTTTTTCAATGTTGAGTTTGTTGTTGAATTTGTTGGTGTTTTTCAATGTTGAGTTTGTTGTTGAATTTGTTGGTGTTTTTCAATGTTGAGGTTGTTGTTGAATTTGTTAGTGTTTTTCAATGTTGAGGTTGTTGTTGAATTTGTTGGTGTTTTTCAATGTTGAGGTTGTTGTTGAATTTGTTAGTGTTTTTCAATGTTGAGGTTGTTGATGTTTTTCAATGTTGAGGTTGTTGTTGTATTTGTTGGTGTTTTTCAATTTCGAGGTTGTTGTTGAATTTGTTGGTGTTTTTCAATGTTGAGGTTGTTGTTGTTTTTCAATGTTGAGGTTGTTGTTGAATTTGTTGGTGTTTTTCAATGTAGAGGTTGTTGTTGTTTTTCAATGTTGAGTTTGTTGTTGAATTTGTTGGTGTTTTTCAATGTTGAGGTTGTTGTTGAATTTGTTGGTGTTTTTCAATGTTGAGGTTGTTGTTGTTTTTCAATGTTGAGGTTGTTGTTGAATTTGTTGGTGTTTTTCAATGTAGAGGTTGTTGTTGTTTTTCAATGTTGAGTTTGTTGTTGAATTTGTTGGTGTTTTTCAATGTTGAGGTTGTTGTTGAATTTGTTGGTGTTTTTCAATGTTGAGGTTGTTGTTGTTTTTCAATGTTGAGGTTGTTGTTGAGTTTGTTGGTGTTTTTCAATGTTGAGGTTGATTTTGAATTTGAGGGTGTTTTTCAATGTCGAGGTTGTTGTTTAATTTGTTGGTGTTTTTCAATGTTGAGGTTGTTGTTGTTTTTCAATGTTGAGGTTGTTGTTGAATTTGTTGGTGTTTTTCAATGTTGAGATTGTTGTTGTTTTTCAATGTTGAGGTTGTTGTTGAATTTGTTGGTGTTTATAAATGTTGAGGTTGTTGTTGAATTTGCTGGTGTTTTGCAATGTTGAGGTGGTTGTTGTTTTTCAATGTTGAGGTTGTTGTTGAATTTGTTGGTGTTTTTCAATGTTGAGGTTGTTGTTGTTTTTCAATGTTGAGGTTGTTGTTGTATTTGTTGGTGTTTTTCAATTTCGAGGTTGTTGTTGAACTTGTTGGTGTTTTTCAATGTTGAAGTTGTTGTTGAATTTGTTGGTGTTTTTCAATGTTGAGGTTGTTGTTGAATTTGTTGGTGTTTTTCAATGTTGAGGTTGTTGTTCTTTTTCAATGCTGAGGTTGTTGTTGAATTTGTTGTTGTTTTTCAAAGTTGAGGTTGTTGTTGAATTTGTTGGTGTTTTTCAATGTTGAGGTTGTTGTTGTTTTTCAATGTTGAGGTTGTTGTTGAATTTGTTGGTGTTTTTCAATGTTTAGGTTGTTGTTGTTTTTCAATGTTGAGGTTGTTGTTGAATTTGTTGGTGTTTTTCAATGTTGAGGTTGTTGTTGAATTTGTTGGTGTTTTTCAATGTTGAGGTTGTTGTTGTTTTTCAATGTTGAGGTTTTTGTTGAATTTGTTGGTGTTTTTCAATGTAGAGGTTGTTGTTGTTTTTCAATGTTGAGTTTGTTGTTGAATTTGTTGGTGTTTTTCAATGTTGAGGTTGTTGTTGAATTTGTTGGTGTTTTTCAATGTTGAGGTTGTTGTTGTTTTTCAATGTTGAGGTTGGTGTTGAATTTGTTGGTGTTTTTCAATGTAGAGGTTGTTGTTGTTTTTCAATGTTGAGTTTGTTGTTGAATTTGTTGGTGTTTTTCAATGTTGAGTTTGTTGTTGAATTTGTTGGTGTTTTTAAATTTCGAGGTTGTTGTTGAATTTGTTAGTGTTTTTCAATGTTGAGGTTGTTGCTGAATTTGTTGGTGTTTTTCAATGTTGAGGTTGTTGTTGAATTTGTTGGTGTTTTTCAATGTTGAGGTTGTTGTTGTTTTTCGATGTTGAGGTTGTTGTTGTATTTGTTGGTGTTTTTCAATTTCGAGGTTGTTGTTGAATTTGTTGTTGTTTTTCAATGTTGAAGTTGTTGTTGAATTTGTTGGTGTTTTTCAATGTTGAGGTTGTTGTTGTTTTTCAAAGTTGAGGTTGTTGTTGAATTTGTTGGTGTTTTTCAATGTTGAGGTTGTTGTTGTTTTTCAATGCTGAGGTTGTTGTTGAATTTGTTGGTGTTTTTCAATGTTGAGGTTGTTGTTGAATTTGTTGGTGTTTTTCAATGTTGAGGTTGTTGTTGTTTTTCAATGTTGAGGTTGTTGTTGAATTTGCTGGTGTTTTTCAATGTTTAGGTTGTTGTTGTTTTTCAATGTTGAGGTTGTTGTTGAATTTGTTGGTGTTTATCAATGTTGAGGTTGTTGTTGAATTTGTTGGTGTTTTTCAATGTTGAGGTTGTTGTTGTTTTTCAATGTTGAGGTTGTTGTTGAATTTGTTGGTGTTTTTCAATGTTGAGTTTGTTGTTGTTTTTCAATGTTGAGGTTGTTGTTGTTTTTCAATGTTGAGGTTGTTGTTGAATTTGTTGGAATTTTTCAATGTTGAGGTTGTTGTTGTTTTTCAATGTTGAGGTTGTTGTTGAATTTGTTGGTGCTTTTCAATGTTGAGATTGTTGTTGAATTTCTTGGTGTTTTTCAATGTTGCGGTTGTTGTTTTTCAATGTTGAGTTTGTTGTTGAATTTGTTGGTGTTTTTCAATGTTGAGTTTGTTGTTGAATTTGTTGGTGTTTTTCAATGTTGAGGTTGTTGTTGAATTTGTTAGTGTTTTTCAATGTTGAGGTTGTTGTTGAATTTGTTGGTGTTTTTCAATGTTGAGGTTGTTGTTGAATTTGTTAGTGTTTTTCAATGTTGAGGTTGTTGATGTTTTTCAATGTTGAGGTTGTTGTTGTATTTGTTGGTGTTTTTCAATTTCGAGGTTGTTGTTGAATTTGTTGGTGTTTTTCAATGTTGAGGTTGTTGTTGTTTTTCAATGTTGAGGTTGTTGTTGAATTTGTTGGTGTTTTTCAATGTAGAGGTTGTTGTTGTTTTTCAATGTTGAGTTTGTTGTTGAATTTGTTGGTGTTTTTCAATGTTGAGGTTGTTGTTGAATTTGTTGGTGTTTTTCAATGTTGAGGTTGTTGTTGTTTTTCAATGTTGAGGTTGTTGTTGAATTTGTTGGTGTTTTTCAATGTAGAGGTTGTTGTTGTTTTTCAATGTTGAGTTTGTTGTTGAATTTGTTGGTGTTTTTCAATGTTGAGATTGTTGTTGAATTTGTTGGTGTTTTTCAATGTTGAAGTTGTTGTTGAATTTGTTGTTGTTTTTCAATGTTGAGGTTGTTGTTTTTCAATGTTGAGGTTGTTGTTGAATTTGTTGGTGTTTTTCAATGTTGAGGTTGTTGTTGAATTTGTTGGTGTTTTTCAATGTTGAGGTTGTTGTTGTTTTTCAATGTTGAGGTTGTTGTTGAATTTGTTGGTGTTTTTCAATGTTGAGGTTGTTGTTGTTTTTCAATGTTGAGGTTGTTGTTGAATTTGTTGGTGTTTTTCAATGTTGAGTTTGTTGTTGTTTTTGAATGTTGAGGTTCTTGTTGAATTTGTTGGTGTTTTTCAATGTTGAGGTTGTTGTTGTTTTTCAATGTTGAGGTTGTTGTTGAATTTGTTGGTGTTTTTCAATGTTGAGGTTGTTGTTGTTTTTCAATGTTGAGGTTGTTGTTGAATTTGTTGGTGTTTTTCAATGTTGAGGTTGTTGTTGAATTTGTTGGTGTTTTTCAATGATGAGGTTGTTGTTGTTTTTCAATTTTGAGGTTGTTGAATTTGTGGGTGTTTTTCAATCTTGAGTTTGTTGTTGAATTTGTTGGTGTTTTTCAATGTTGAGGTTGTTGTTGAATTTGTTGGTGTTTTTCAATGTTGAGGTTGTTGTTATTTTTCAATGTTGAGGTTGTTGTTGAGTTTGTTGGTGTTTTTCAATGTTGAGGTTGATTTTGAATTTGAGGGTGTTTTTCAATGTCGAGGTTGTTGTTGAATTTGTTGGTGTTTTTCAATGTTGAGGTTGTTGTTGTTTTTCAATGTTGAGGTTGTTGTTGAATTTGTTGGTGTTTTTCAATGTTGAGATTGTTGTTGTTTTTCAATGTTGAGGTTGTTGTTGAATTTGTTGGTGTTTATAAATGTTGAGGTTGTTGTTGAATTTGCTGGTGTTTTGCAATGTTGAGGTTGTTGTTGTTTTTCAATGTTGAGGTTGTTGTTGAATTTGTTGGTGTTTTTCAATGTTGAGGTTGTTGTTGTTTTTCAATGTTGAGGTTGTTGTTGTATTTGTTGGTGTTTTTCAATTTCGAGGTTGTTGTTGAACTTGTTGGTGTTTTTCAATGTTGAAGTTGTTGTTGAATTTGTTGGTGTTTTTCAATGTTGAGGTTGTTGTTGAATTTGTTGGTGTTTTTCAATGTTGAGGTTGTTGTTCTTTTTCAATGCTGAGGTTGTTGTTGAATTTGTTGGTGTTTTTCAAAGTTGAGGTTGTTGTTGAATTTGTTGGTGTTTTTCAATGTTGAGGTTGTTGTTGTTTTTCAATGTTGAGGTTGTTGTTGAATTTGTTGGTGTTTTTCAATGTTTAGGTTGTTGTTGTTTTTCAATGTTGAGGTTGTTGTTGAATTTGTTGGTGTTTTTCAATGTTGAGGTTGTTGTTGAATTTGTTGGTGTTTTTCAATGTTGAGGTTGTTGTTGTTTTTCAATGTTGAGATTTTTGTTGAATTTGTTGGTGTTTTTCAATGTAGAGGTTGTTGTTGTTTTTCAATGTTGAGTTTGTTGTTGAATTTGTTGGTGTTTTTCAATGTTGAGGTTGTTGTTGAATTTGTTGGTGTTTTTCAATGTTGAGGTTGTTGTTGTTTTTCAATGTTGAGGTTGGTGTTGAATTTGTTGGTGTTTTTCAATGTAGAGGTTGTTGTTGTTTTTCAATGTTGAGTTTGTTGTTGAATTTGTTGGTGTTTTTCAATGTTGAGTTTGTTGTTGAATTTGTTGGTGTTTTTCAATTTCGAGGTTGTTGTTGAATTTGTTAGTGTTTTTCAATGTTGAGGTTGTTGCTGAATTTGTTGGTGTTTTTCAATGTTGAGGTTGTTGTTGAATTTGTTGGTGTTTTTCAATGTTGAGGTTGTTGTTGTTTTTCAATGTTGAGGTTGTTGTTGTATTTGTTGGTGTTTTTCAATTTCGAGGTTGTTGTTGAATTTGTTGTTGTTTTTGAATGTTGAGGTTCTTGTTGAATTTGTTGGTGTTTTTCAATGTTGAGGTTGTTGTTGTTTTTCAATGTTGAGGTTGTTGTTGAATTTGTTGGTGTTTTTCAATGTTGAGGTTGTTGTTGTTTTTCAATGTTGAGGTTGTTGTTGAATTTGTTGGTGTTTTTCAATGTTGAGGATGTTGTTGAATTTGTTGGTGTTTTTCAATGATGAGGTTGTTGTTGTTTTTCAATTTTGAGGTTGTTGAATTTGTGGGTGTTTTTCAATCTTGAGTTTGTTGTTGAATTTGTTGGTGTTTTTCAATGTTGAGGTTGTTGTTGAATTTGTTGGTGTTTTTCAATGTTGAGGTTGTTGTTATTTTTCAATGTTGAGGTTGTTGTTGAGTTTGTTGGTGTTTTTCAATGTTGAGGTTGATTTTGAATTTGAGGGTGTTTTTCAATGTCGAGGTTGTTGTTGAATTTGTTGGTGTTTTTCAATGTTGAGGTTGTTGTTGTTTTTCAATGTTGAGGTTGTTGTTGAATTTGTTGGTGTTTTTCAATGTTGAGATTGTTGTTGTTTTTCAATGTTGAGGTTGTTGTTGAATTTGTTGGTGTTTATAAATGTTGAGGTTGTTGTTGAATTTGCTGGTGTTTTGCAATGTTGAGGTGGTTGTTGTTTTTCAATGTTGAGGTTGTTGTTGAATTTGTTGGTGTTTTTCAATGTTGAGGTTGTTGTTGTTTTTCAATGTTGAGGTTGTTGTTGTATTTGTTGGTGTTTTTCAATTTCGAGGTTGTTGTTGAACTTGTTGGTGTTTTTCAATGTTGAAGTTGTTGTTGAATTTGTTGGTGTTTTTCAATGTTGAGGTTGTTGTTGAATTTGTTGGTGTTTTTCAATGTTGAGGTTGTTGTTCTTTTTCAATGCTGAGGTTGTTGTTGAATTTGTTGGTGTTTTTCAAAGTTGAGGTTGTTGTTGAATTTGTTGGTGTTTTTCAATGTTGAGGTTGTTGTTGTTTTTCAATGTTGAGGTTGTTGTTGAATTTGTTGGTGTTTTTCAATGTTTAGGTTGTTGTTGTTTTTCAATGTTGAGGTTGTTGTTGAATTTGTTGGTGTTTTTCAATGTTGAGGTTGTTGTTGAATTTGTTGGTGTTTTTCAATGTTGAGGTTGTTGTTGTTTTTCAATGTTGAGGTTTTTGTTGAATTTGTTGGTGTTTTTCAATGTAGAGGTTGTTGTTGTTTTTCAATGTTGAGTTTGTTGTTGAATTTGTTGGTGTTTTTCAATGTTGAGGTTGTTGTTGAATTTGTTGGTGTTTTTCAATGTTGAGGTTGTTGTTGTTTTTCAATGTTGAGGTTGGTGTTGAATTTGTTGGTGTTTTTCAATGTAGAGGTTGTTGTTGTTTTTCAATGTTGAGTTTGTTGTTGAATTTGTTGGTGTTTTTCAATGTTGAGTTTGTTGTTGAATTTGTTGGTGTTTTTCAATTTCGAGGTTGTTGTTGAATTTGTTAGTGTTTTTCAATGTTGAGGTTGTTGCTGAATTTGTTGGTGTTTTTCAATGTTGAGGTTGTTGTTGAATTTGTTGGTGTTTTTCAATGTTGAGGTTGTTGTTGAAATTGTTGGTGCTTTTCAATGTTGAGGTTGTTGTTGAAATTGTTGCTGTTTTTCAATGTTGAGGTTGTTGTTGTTTTTCAATGTTGAGGTTGTTGTTGAATTTATTGGTGTTTTTCAATGTTGAGTTTGTTGTTGAATTTGTTGGTGTTTTTCAATTTCGAGGTTGTTGTTGAATTTGTTGGTGTTTTTCAATGTTGAGGTTGTTGTTGAATTTGTTGGTGTTTTTCAATGTTGAGGTTGTTGTTGTTTTTCAATGTTGAGGTTGTTGTTGAATTTGTTGGTGTTTTTCAATGTTTAGTTTGTTGTTGTTTTTCAATGCTGAGGTTGTTGTTGAATTTGTTGGTGTTTTTCAATGTTGAGGTTGTTGTTGTTTTTCAATGTTGAGGTTGTTGTTGAATTTGTTGGTGTTTTTCAATGTTGAGGTTGTTGGTGTTTTTCAATGTTCAGGTTGTTGTTGAATTTGTTGGTGTTTTTCAATGTTGAGGTTGTTGTTGAATTTGTTGGTGTTTTTCAATGTTGAGGTTGTTGTTGTTTTTCAATGTTGAGGTTGTTGTTGAGTTTGTTGGTGTTTTTCAATGTTGAGGTTCTTGTTGAATTTGTTGGTGTTTTTCAATGTTGAGGTTGTTGTTGAATTTGTTGGTGTTTTTCAATGCTGAGGTTGTTGTTGTTTTTAAATGTTGGGGTTGTTGTTGAATTTGTTGGTGTTTTTCAATTTTGAGGATGTTTTTGTTTTTCAATGTTGAGGTTGTTGTTGAATTTGTTGGTGTTTTTCCATGATGAGGTTGTTGTTGTTTTTCAAAGATGAGGTTGTTGTTGAATTTGTTGGTGTTTTTCAATGTCGGGGTTGTTGTTGAATTTGTTGGTGTTTTTCTATGTTGAATTTTTTGTTGAATTTGTTGGTGTTTTTCAATGTTGAGGTTGTTGTTTTTCAATGTTGAGGTTGTTGTTGAATTTGTTGGCGTTTTTAAATGTTGAGGTTGTTGTTGAATTTGTTGGTGTTTTCAATGTTGAGGTTTTTGTTGAATTTGTTGGTGTTTTTCAATGTTGAGGTTGTTGTTGTTTTTCAATGTTGAGGTTGTTGTTGAATTTGATGGTGTTTTTCAATGTCGACGTTGTTGTTGAATTTGTTGGTGTTTTTCAATGTTGAGGTTGTTGTTGAATTTGTTCGTGTTTTTAAATGTTGAGATTGTTGTTGTTTTTCAATGTTGAGGTTGTTGTTGAAATTGTTGGTGTTTTTAAATGTTGAGGTTGCTGTTGAATTTGTTGGTGTTTTTCAATGTTGAGGTTGTTGTTGTTTTTCAATTTTGAGGTTGTTGTTGAATTTGTTTTTGTTTTTCAATGTTGAGGTTGTTGTTGAATTTGTTGGTGTTTTTCAATTTCGAGGTTGTTGTTGAATTTGTTGGTGTTTTTCAATGTTGAAGTTGTTGTTGAATTTGTTGGTGTTTTTCAATGTTGAGGTTGTTGTTGTTTTTCAATGTTGAGGTTGTTGTTGTATTTGTTGGTGTTTTTCAATGTTGATGTTGTTGTTGTTTTTCAATGCTGAGGTTGTTGTTGAATTTGTTGGTGTTTTTCAATGCTGAGGTTGTTGTTGAATTTGTTGGTGTTTTTCAATGTTGAGGTTGTTGTTGTTTTTCAATGTTGAGGTTGTTGTTGAATTTGTTGGTGTTTTTCAATGTTGAGGTTGTTGTTGTTTTTCAATGTTGAGGTTGTTGTTGAATTTGTTGGTGTTTTTCAATGTTGAGGTTGTTGTTGAATTTGTTGGTGTTTTTCAATGTTGAGGTTGTTGTTGTTTTTCAATGTTGAGGTTAATGTTGAATTTGTTGGTGTTTTTCACTGTTGAGGTTGTTGTTGTTTTTCAATGTTGAGGTTGTTGTTGAATTTGTTGGTGTTTTTCAACGTTGAGTTTGTTGTTGTTTTTCAATGTTGAGGTTGTTGTTGAATTTGTTGGTGTTTTTCAATGTTGAGGTTGCTGTTGTTTTTCAATGTTGAGGTTGTTGTTGAATTTGTTGGTGTTTTTCAATGTTGAGGTTGTTGTTGTTTTTCAATGTTGAGGTTGTTGTTGAATTTGTTGGTGTTTTTCAATGTTGAGGTTGTTGTTGAATTTGTTGGTGTTTTTCAATGATGAGGTTGTTGTTGCTTTTCAATTTTGAGGTTTTTGAATTTGTGGGTGTTTTTCAATCTTGAGTTTGTTGTTGAATTTGATGGTGTTTTTCAATGTTGATGTTGTTGTTGAAGTTGTTGGTGTTTTTCAATGTTGAGGGTTGTTGTTGAATTTGTTGGTGTTTTTCAATGTTGAGGTTGTTGTTGAATTTGTTGGTGTTTTTCAATGTTGAGGTTGTTGTTGTTTTTCAATGTTGAGGTTGTTGTTGAATTTGTTGGTGTTTTTCAATGTGGAGTTTGTTGTTGTTTTTCAATGTTGAGGTTGTTGTTGTTTTTCAATGTTGAGGTTGTTGTTGAATTTGTTGGTGTTTTTCAATGTTGAGGTTGTTGTTGTTTTTCAATGTTGAGGTTGTTGTTGAATTTGTTGGTGCTTTTCAATGTTGAGATTGTTGTTGAATTTGTTGGTGTTTTTCAATGTTGAGGTTGTTGTTGTTTTTCAATGTTGAGTTTGTTGTTGAATTTGTTGGTGTTTTTCAATGTTGAGTTTGTTGTTGAATTTGTTGGTGCTTTTCAATTTCGAGGTTGTTGTTGAATTTGTTAGTGTTTTTCAATGTTGAGGTTGTTGTTGAATTTGTTGGTGTTTTTCAATGTTGAGGTTGTTGTTGAATTTGTTGGTGTTTTTCAATGTTGAGGTTGTTGTTGTTTTTCAATGTTGAGGTTGTTGTTGTATTTGTTGGTGTTTTTCAATTTCTAAGTTGTTGTAGAATTTGTTGGTGTTTTTCAATGTTGAAGTTGTTGTTGAATTTGTTGGTGTTTTTCAATGTTGAGGTTGTTGTTGTTTTTCAATGTTGAGGTTGTTGTTGAATTTGTTGGTGTTTTTCAATGTTGAGGTTGTTGTTGTTTTTCAATGCTGAGGTTGTTGTTGAATTTGTTGGTGTTTTTCCATGTTGAGGTTGTTGTTGAATTTGTTGGTGTTTTTCAATGTTGAGGTTGTTGTTGTTTTTCAATGTTGAGGTTGTTGTTGAATTTGTTGGTGTTTTTCAATGTTGAGGTTGTTGTTGTTTTTCAATGTTGAGGTTGTTGTTGAATTTGTTGGTGTTTTTCAATGTTGAGGTTGTTGTTGAATTTGTTGGTGTTTTTCAATGTTGAGATTGTTGTTGTTTTTCAATGTTGAGGTTGTTGTTGAATTTGTTGGTGTTTTTCAATGTTGAGTTTGTTGTTGTTTTTCAATGTTGAGGTTGTTGTTGTTTTTCAATGTTGAGGTTGTTGTTGAATTTGTTGTTGTTTTTCAATGTTGAGGTTGTTGTTGTTTTTCAATGTTGAGGTTGTTGTTGAATTTGTTGGTGCTTTTCAATGTTGAGGTTGTTGTTGAAATTGTTGGTGTTTTTCAATGTTGAGGTTGTTGTTGTTTTTCAATGTTCAGGTTGTTGTTGAATTTATTGGTGTTTTTCAATGTTGAGTTTGTTGTTGAATTTGTTGGTGTTTTTCAATTTCGAGGTTGTTGTTGAATTTGTTGGTGTTTTTCAATGTTGAGGTTGTTGTTGAATTTGTTGGTGTTTTTCAATGTTGAGGTTGTTTTTGAATTTGTTGGTGTTTTTCTATGTTGAGGTTGTTGTTGTTTTTCAATGTTGAGGTTGTTGTTGAATTTGTTGGTGTTTTTCAATGTTTCGTTTGTTGTTGTTTTTCAATGCAGAGGTTGTTGTTGAATTTGTTGGTGTTTTTCAATGTTGAGGTTGTTGTTGTTTTTCAATGTTGAGGTTGTTGTTGAACTTGTTGGTGTTTTTCAATGTTGAGGTTGTTGGTGTTTTTCAATGTTCAGGTTGTTGTTGAATTTGTTGGTGTTTTTCAATTTTGAGGTTGTTGTTGAATTTGTTGGTGTTTTTCAATGTTGAGGTTGTTGTTGTTTTTCAATGTTGAGGTTGTTGTTGAGTTTGTTGGTGTTTTTCAATGTTGAGGTTCTTGTTGCATTTGTTGATGTTTTTCAATGTTGAGGTTGTTGTTGAATTTGTTGGTGTTTTTCAATGCTGAGGTTGTTGTTGTTTTTAAATGTTGGGGTTGTTGTTGAATTTGTTGGTGTTTTTCAATTTTGAGGATGTTTTTGTTTTTGAATGTTGAGGTTGTTGTTGAATTTGTTGGTGTTTTTCCATGATGAGGTTGTTGTTGTTTTTCAAAGATAAGGTTGTTGTTGAATTTGTTGGTGTTTTTCAATGTCGGGGTTGTTGTTATATTGTTGGTGTTTTTCTATGTTGAATTTTTTGTTGAATTTGTTGGTGTTTTTCAATGTTGAGGTTGTTGTTTTTCAATGTTGAGGTTGTTGTTGAATTTGTTGGCGTTTTTAAATGTTGAGGTTGTTGTTGAATTTGTTGGTGTTTTCAATGTTGAGGTTTTTGTTGAATTTGTTGGTGTTTTTCAATGTTGAGGTTGTTGTTGTTTTTCAATGTTGAGGTTGTTGTTGAATTTGATGGTGTTTTTCAATGTCGACGTTGTTGTTGAATTTGTTGGTGTTTTTCAATGTTGAAGTTGTTGTTGAATTTGTTGGTGTTTTTCAATGTTGAGGTTGTTGCTGTTTTTCAATGTTGAAGTTGTTGTTGAATTTGTTCGTGTTTTTCAATGTTGAGATTGTTGTTGTTTTTCAATGTTGAGGTTGTTGTTGAAATTGTTGGTGTTTTTAAATGTTGAGGTTGCTGTTGAATTTGTTGGTGTTTTTCAATGTTGAGGTTGTTGTTGTTTTTCAATTTTGAGGTTGTTGTTGAATTTGTTTTTGTTTTTCAATGTTGAGGTTGTTGTTGAATTTGTTGGTGTTTTTCAATTTCGAGGTTGTTGTTGAATTTGTTGGTGTTTTTCAATGTTGAAGTTGTTGTTGAATTTGTTGGTGTTTTCAATGTTGAGGTTGTTGTTGTTTTTCAATGTTGAGGTTGTTGTTGAATTTGTTGGTGTTTTTCAATGTTGAGGTTGTTGTTGTTTTTCAATGCTGAGGTTCTTGTTGAATTTGTTGGTGTTTTTCAATGCTGAGGTTGTTGTTGAATTTGTTGGTGTTTTTCAATGTTGAGGTTGTTGTTGTTTTTCAATGTTGAGGTTGTTGTTGAATTTGTTGGTGTTTTTCAATGTTGAGGTTGTTGTTGTTTTTCAATGTTGAGGTTGTTGTTGAATTTGTTGGTGTTCTTCAATGTTGAGGTTGTTGTTGAATTTGTTGGTGTTTTTCAATGCTGAGGTTGTTGTTGTTTTTCAATGTTGAGGTTGTTGTTGAATTTGTTGGTGTTTTTCAATGTGGAGTTTGTTGTTGTTTTTCAATGTTGAGGTTGTTGTTGTTTTTCAATGTTGAGGTTGTTGTTGAATTTGTTGGTGTTTTTCAATGTTGAGGTTGTTGTTGTTTTTCAATGTTGAGGTTGTTGTTGAATTTGTTGGTGCTTTTCAATGTTGAGATTATTGTTGAATTTGTTGGTGTTTTTCAATGTTGAGGTTGTTGTTGTTTTTCAATGTTGAGTTTGTTGTTGAATTTGTTGGTGTTTTTCAATGTTGAGTTTGTTGTTGAATTTGTTGGTGTTATTCAATTTCGAGGTTGTTGAATTTGTTAGTGTTTTTCAATGTTGAGGTTGTTGTTGAATTTGTTGGTGTTTTTCAATGTTGAGGTTGTTGTTGAATTTGTTGGTGTTTTTCAATGTTGAGGTTGTTGTTGTTTTTCAATGTTGAGGTTGTTGTTGTATTTGTTGGTGTTTTTCAATTTCTAAGTTGTTGTTGAATTTGTTGGTGTTTTTCAATGTTGAGGTTGTTGTTGTTTTTCAATGTTGAGGTTGTTGTTGAATTTGTTGGTGTTTTTCAATGTTGAGGTTGTTGTTGTTTTTCAATGCTGAGGTTGTTGTTGAATTTGTTGGTGTTTTTCCATGTTGAGGTTGTTGTTGAATTTGTTGGTGTTTTTCAATGTTGAGGTTGTTGTTGTTTTTCAATGTTGAGGTTGTTGTTGAATTTGTTGGTGTTTTTCAATGTTGAGGTTGTTGTTGTTTTTCAATGTTGAGGTTGTTGTTGAATTTGTTGGTGTTTTTCAATGTTGAGGTTGTTGTTGAATTTGTTGGTGTTTTTCAATGTTGAGGTTGTTGTTGTTTTTCAATGTTGAGGTTGTTGTTGAATTTGTTGGTGTTTTTCAATTTTGAGTTTGTTGTTGTTTTTCAATGTTGAGGTTGTTGTTGTTTTTCAATGTTGAGGTTGTTGTTGAATTTGTTGTTGTTTTTCAATGTTGAGGTTGTTGTTGTTTTTCAATGTTGAGGTTGTTGTTGAATTTGTTGGTGCTTTTCAATGTTGAGGTTGTTGTTGAAATTGTTGGTGTTTTTCAATGTTGAGGTTGTTGTTGTTTTTCAATGTTGAGGTTGTTGTTGAATTTATTGGTGTTTTTCAATGTTGAGTTTGTTGTTGAATTTGTTGGTGTTTTTCAATTTCGAGGTTGTTGTTGAATTTGTTGGTGTTTTTCAATGTTGAGGTTGTTGTTGAATTTGTTGGTGTTTTTCAATGTTGAGGTTGTTTTTGAATTTGTTGGTGTTTTTCTATGTTGAGGTTGTTGTTGTTTTTCAATGTTGAGGTTGTTGTTGAATTTGTTGGTGTTTTTCAATGTTTAGTTTGTTGTTGTTTTTCAATGCTGAGGTTGCTGTTGAATTTGTTGGTGTTTTTCAATGTTGAGGTTGTTGTTGTTTTTCAATGTTGAGGTTGTTGTTGAACTTGTTGGTGTTTTTCAATGTTGAGGTTGTTGGTGTTTTTCAATGTTCAGGTTGTTGTTGAATTTGTTGGTGTTTTTCAATGTTGAGGTTGTTGTTGAATTTGTTGGTGTTTTTCAATGTTGAGGTTGTTGTTGTTTTTCAATGTTGAGGTTGTTGTTGAGTTTGTTGGTGTTTTTCAATGCTGAGGTTGTTGTTGTTTTTAAATGTTGGGGTTGTTGTTGAATTTGTTGGTGTTTTTCAATTTTGAGGATGTTTTTGTTTTTCAATGTTGAGGTTGTTGTTGAATTTGTTGGTGTTTTTCCATGATGAGGTTGTTGTTCTTTTTCAAAGATGAGGTTGTTGTTGAATTTGTTGGTGTTTTTCAATGTCGGGGTTGTTGTTGAATTTGTTGGTGTTTTTCTATGTTGAATTTTTTGTTGAATTTGTTGGTGTTTTTCAATGTTGAGGTTGTTGTTTTTCAATGTTGAGGTTGTTGTTGAATTTGTTGGCGTTTTTAAATGTTGAGGTTGTTGTTGAATTTGTTGGTGTTTTCAATGTTGAGGTTTTTGTTGAATTTGTTGGTGTTTTTCAATGTTGAGGTTGTTGTTGTTTTTCAATGTTGAGGTTGTTGTTGAATTTGATGGTGTTTTTCAATGTCGACGTTGTTGTTGAATTTGTTGGTGTTTTTCAATGTTGAAGTTGTTGTTGAATTTGTTGGTGTTTTTCAATGTTGAGGTTGTTGCTGTTTTTCAATGTTGAGGTTGTTGTTGAATTTGTTCGTGTTTTTCAATGTTGAGATTGTTGTTGTTTTTCAATGTTGAGGTTGTTGTTGAAATTGTTGGTGTTTTTAAATGTTGAGGTTGCTGTTGAATTTGTTGGTGTTTTTCAATGTTGAGGTTGTTGTTGTTTTTCAATTTTGAGGTTGTTGTTGAATTTGTTTTTGTTTTTCAATGTTGAGGTTGTTGTTGAATTTGTTGGTGTTTTTCAATTTCGAGGTTGTTGTTGAATTGGTTGGTGTTTTTCAATGTTGAAGTTGTTGTTGAATTTGTTGGTGTTTTTCTATGTTGAGGTTGTTGTTGTTTTTTCAATGTTGAGGTTGTTGTTGAATTTGTTGGTGTTTTTCAATGTTTAGTTTGTTGTTGTTTTTCAATGCTGAGGTTGTTGTTGAATTTGTTGGTGTTTTTCAATGTTGAGGTTGTTGTTGTTTTTCAATGTTGAGGTTGTTGTTGAACTTGTTGGTGTTTTTCAATGTTGAGGTTGTTGGTGTTTTTCAATGTTCAGGTTGTTGTTGAATTTGTTGGTGTTTTTCAATGTTGAGGTTGTTGTTGAATTTGTTGGTGTTTTTCAATGTTGAGGTTGTTGTTGTTTTTCAATGTTGAGGTTGTTGTTGAGTTTGTTGGTGTTTTTCAATGTTGAGGTTCTTGTTGAATTTGTTGATGTTTTTCAATGTTGAGGTTGTTGTTGAATTTGTTGGTGTTTTTCAATGCTGAGGTTGTTGTTGTTTTTAAATGTTGGGGTTGTTGTTGAATTTGTTGGTGTTTTTCAATTTTGAGGATGTTTTTGTTTTTCAATGTTGAGGTTGTTGTTGAATTTGTTGGTGTTTTTCCATGATGAGGTTGTTGTTGTTTTTCAAAGATGAGGTTGTTGTTGAATTTGTTTTTGTTTTTCAATGTCGGGGTTGTTGTTGAATTTGTTGGTGTTTTTCTATGTTGAATTTTTTGTTGAATTTGTTGGTGTTTTTCAATGTTGAGGTTGTTGTTTTTCAATGTTGAGGTTGTTGTTGAATTTGTTGGCGTTTTTAAATGTTGAGGTTGTTGTTGAATTTGTTGGTGTTTTCAATGTTGAGGTTTTTGTTGAATTTGTTGGTGTTTTTCAATGTTGAGGTTGTTGTTGTTTTTCAATGTTGAGGTTGTTGTTGAATTTGATGGTGTTTTTCAATGTCGAGGTTGTTGTTGAATTTGTTGGTGTTTTTCAATGTTGAAGTTGTTGTTGAATTTGTTGGTGTTTTTCAATGTTGAGGTTGTTGCTGTTTTTCAATGTTGAGGTTGTTGTTGAATTTGTTCGTGTTTTTCAATGTTGAGATTGTTGTTGTTTTTCAATGTTGAGGTTGTTGTTGAAATTGTTGGTGTTTTTAAATGTTGAGGTTGCTGTTGAATTTGTTGGTGTTTTTCAATGTTGAGGTTGTTGTTGTTTTTCAATTTTGAGGTTGTTGAATTTGTTTTTGTTTTTCAATGTTGAGGTTGTTGTTGAATTTGTTGGTGTTTTTCAATGTTGAGTTTGTTGTTGAATTTGTTGGTGTTTTTCAATTTCGAGGTTGTTGTTGAATTTGTTAGTGTTTTTCAATGTTGAGGTTGTTGTTGAATTTGTTGGTGTTTTTCAATGTTGAGGTTGTTGTTGAATTTGTTGGTGTTTTTCAATGTTGAGGTTGTTGTTGTTTTTCAATGTTGAGGTTGTTGTTGTATTTGTTGGTGTTTTTCAATTTCTAAGTTGTTGTTGAATTTGTTGTTGTTTTTCAATGTTGAGGTTGTTGTTGAATTTGTTGGTGTTTTTCAATGTTGAGCTTGTTGTTGTTTTTCAATGCTGAGGTTGTTGTTGAATTTGTTGGTGTTTTTCCATGTTGAGGTTGTTGTTGAATTTGTTGGTGTTTTTCAATGTTGAGGTTGTTGTTGTTTTTCAATGTTGAGGTTGTTGTTGAATTTGTTGGTGTTTTTCAATGTTGAGGTTGTTGTTGTTTTTCAATGTTGAGGTTGTTGTTGAATTTGTTGGTGTTTTTCAATGTTGAGGTTGTTGTTGAATTTGTTGGTGTTTTTCAATGTTGAGGTTGTTGTTGTTTTTCAATGTTGAGGTTGTTGTTGAATTTGTTGGTGTTTTTCAATTTTGAGGTTGTTGTTGTTTTTCAATGTTGAGGTTGTTGTTGTTTTTCAATGTTGAGGTTGTTGTTGAATTTGTTGTTGTTTTTCAATGTTGAGGTTGTTGTTGTTTTTCAATGTTGAGGTTGTTGTTGAATTTGTTGGTGCTTTTCAAAGTTGAGGTTGTTGTTGAAATTGTTGGTGTTTTTCAATGTTGAGGTTGTTGTTGTTTTTCAATGTTGAGGTTGTTGTTGAATTTATTGGTGTTTTTCAATGTTGAGTTTGTTGTTGAATTTGTTGGTGTTTTTCAATTTCGAGGTTGTTGTTGAATTTGTTGGTGTTTTTCAATGTTGAGGTTGTTGTTGTTTTTCAATGTTGAGTTTGTTGTTGAATTTGTTGGTGTTTTTCAATGTTGAGTTTGTTGTTGAATTTGTTGGTGTTTTTCAATTTCGAGGTTGTTGTTGAATTTGTTAGTGTTTTTCAATGTTGAGGTTGTTGTTGAATTTGTTGGTGTTTTTCAATGTTGAGGTTGTTGTTGAATTTGTTGGTGTTTTTCAATGTTGAGGTTGTTGTTGTTTTTCAATGTTGAGGTTGTTGTTGTATTTGTTGGTGTTTTTCAATTTCTAAGTTGTTGTTGAATTTGTTGGTGTTTTTCAATGTTGAGGTTGTTGTTGTTTTTCAATGTTGAGGTTGTTGTTGAATTTGTTGGTGTTTTTCAATGTTGAGGTTGTTGTTGTTTTTCAATGCTGAGGTTGTTGTTGAATTTGTTGGTGTTTTTCCATGTTGAGGTTGTTGTTGAATTTGTTGGTGTTTTTCAATGTTGAGGTTGTTGTTGTTTTTCAATGTTGAGGTTGTTGTTGAATTTGTTGGTGTTTTTCAATGTTGAGGTTGTTGTTGTTTTTCAATGTTGAGGTTGTTGTTGAATTTGTTGGTGTTTTTCAATGTTGAGGTTGTTGTTGAATTTGTTGGTGTTTTTCAATGTTGAGGTTGTTGTTGTTTTTCAATGTTGAGGTTGTTGTTGAATTTGTTGGTGTTTTTCAATTTTGAGTTTGTTGTTGTTTTTCAATGTTGAGGTTGTTGTTGTTTTTCAATGTTGAGGTTGTTGTTGAATTTGTTGTTGTTTTTCAATGTTGAGGTTGTTGTTGTTTTTCAATGTTGAGGTTGTTGTTGAATTTGTTGGTGCTTTTCAATGTTGAGGTTGTTGTTGAAATTGTTGGTGTTTTTCAATGTTGAATTTGTTGTTGTTTTTCAATGTTGAGGTTGTTGTTGAATTTATTGGTGTTTTTCAATGTTGAGTTTGTTGTTGAATTTGTTGGTGTTTTTCAATTTCGAGGTTGTTGTTGAATTTGTTGGTGTTTTTCAATGTTGAGGTTGTTGTTGAATTTGTTGGTGTTTTTCAATGTTGAGGTTGTTTTTGAATTTGTTGGTGTTTTTCTATGTTGAGGTTGTTGTTGTTTTTCAATGTTGAGGTTGTTGTTGAATTTGTTGGTGTTTTTCAATGTTTAGTTTGTTGTTGTTTTTCAATGCTGAGGTTGCTGTTGAATTTGTTGGTGTTTTTCAATGTTGAGGTTGTTGTTGTTTTTCAATGTTGAGGTTGTTGTTGAACTTGTTGGTGTTTTTCAATGTTGAGGTTGTTGGTGTTTTTCAATGTTCAGGTTGTTGTTGAATTTGTTGGTGTTTTTCAATGTTGAGGTTGTTGTTGAATTTGTTGGTGTTTTTCAATGTTGAGGTTGTTGTTGTTTTTCAATGTTGAGGTTGTTGTTGAGTTTGTTGGTGTTTTTCAATGCTGAGGTTGTTGTTGTTTTTAAATGTTGGTGTTGTTGTTGAATTTGTTGGTGTTTTTCAATTTTGAGGATGTTTTTGTTTTTCAATGTTGAGGTTGTTGTTGAATTTGTTGGTGTTTTTCCATGATGAGGTTGTTGTTGTTTTTCAAAGATGAGGTTGTTGTTGAATTTGTTGGTGTTTTTCAATGTCGGGGTTGTTGTTGAATTTGTTGGTGTTTTTCTATGTTGAATTTTTTGTTGAATTTGTTGGTGTTTTTCAATGTTGAGGTTGTTGTTTTTCAATGTTGAGGTTGTTGTTGAATTTGTTGGCGTTTTTAAATGTTGAGGTTGTTGTTGAATTTGTTGGTGTTTTCAATGTTGAGGTTTTTGTTGAATTTGTTGGTGTTTTTCAATGTTGAGGTTGTTGTTGTTTTTCAATGTTGAGGTTGTTGTTGAATTTGATGGTGTTTTTCAATGTCGAGGTTGTTGTTGAATTTGTTGGTGTTTTTCAATGTTGAAGTTGTTGTTGAATTTGTTGGTGTTTTTCAATGTTGAGGTTGTTGCTGTTTTTCAATGTTGAGGTTGTTGTTGAATTTGTTCGTGTTTTTCAATGTTGAGATTGTTGTTGTTTTTCAATGTTGAGGTTGTTGTTGAAATTGTTGGTGTTTTTAAATGTTGAGGTTGCTGTTGAATTTGTTGGTGTTTTTCAATGTTGAGGTTGTTGTTGTTTTTCAATTTTGAGGTTGTTGTTGAATTTGTTTTTGTTTTTCAATGTTGAGGTTGTTGTTGAATTTGTTGGTGTTTTTCAATTTCGAGGTTGTTGTTGAATTTGTTGGTGTTTTTCAATGTTGAAGTTGTTGTTGAATTTGTTGGTGTTTTTCTATGTTGAGGTTGTTGTTGTTTTTCATTGTTGAGGTTGTTGTTGAATTTGTTGGTGTTTTTCAATGTTTAGTTTGTTGTTGTTTTTCAATGCTGAGGTTGTTGTTGAATTTGTTGGTGTTTTTCAATGTTGAGGTTGTTGTTGTTTTTCAATGTTGAGGTTGTTGTTGAACTTGTTGGTGTTTTTCAATGTTGAGGTTGTTGGTGTTTTTCAATGTTCAGGTTGTTGTTGAATTTGTTGGTGTTTTTCAATGTTGAGGTTGTTGTTGAATTTGTTGGTGTTTTTCAATGTTGAGGTTGTTGTTGTTTTTCAATGTTGAGGTTGTTGTTGAGTTTGTTGGTGTTTTTCAATGTTGAGGTTCTTGTTGAATTTGTTGATGTTTTTCAATGTTGAGGTTGTTGTTGAATTTGTTGGTGTTTTTCAATGCTGAGGTTGTTGTTGTTTTTAAATGTTGGGGTTGTTGTTGAATTTGTTGGTGTTTTTCAATTTTGAGGATGTTTTTGTTTTTCAATGTTGAGGTTGTTGTTGAATTTGTTGGTGTTTTTCCATGATGAGGTTGTTGTTGTTTTTCAAAGATGAGGTTGTTGTTGAATTTGTTGCTGTTTTTCAATGTCGGGGTTGTTGTTGAATTTGTTGGTGTTTTTCTATGTTGAATTTTTTGTTGAATTTGTTGGTGTTTTTCAATGTTGAGGTTGTTGTTTTTCAATGTTGAGGTTGTTGTTGAATTTGTTGGCGTTTTTAAATGTTGAGGTTGTTGTTGAATTTGTTGGTGTTTTCAATGTTGAGGTTTTTGTTGAATTTGTTGGTGTTTTTCAATGTTGAGGTTGTTGTTGTTTTTCAATGTTGAGGTTGTTGTTGAATTTGATGGTGTTTTTCAATGTCGAGGTTGTTGTTGAATTTGTTGGTGTTTTTCAATGTTGAAGTTGTTGTTGAATTTGTTGGTGTTTTTCAATGTTGAGGTTGTTGCTGTTTTTCAATGTTGAGGTTGTTGTTGAATTTGTTCGTGTTTTTCAATGTTGAGATTGTTGTTGTTTTTCAATGTTGAGGTTGTTGTTGAAATTGTTGGTGTTTTTAAATGTTGAGGTTGCTGTTGAATTTGTTGGTGTTTTTCAATGTTGAGGTTGTTGTTGTTTTTCAATTTTGAGGTTGTTGTTGAATTTGTTTTTGTTTTTCAATGTTGAGGTTGTTGTTGAATTTGTTGGTGTTTTTCAATTTCGAGGTTGTTGTTGAATTTGTTGGTGTTTTTCAATGTTGAAGTTGTTGTTGAATTTGTTGGTGTTTTCAATGTTGAGGTTGTTGTTGTTTTTCAATGTTGAGGTTGTTGTTGAATTTGTTGGTGTTTTTCAATGTTGAGGTTGTTGTTGTTTTTCAATGCTGAGGTTGTTGTTGAATTTGTTGGCGTTTTTCAATGCTGAGGTTGTTGTTGAATTTGTTGGTGTTTTTCAATGTTGAGGTTGTTGTTGAAATTGTTGGTGTTTTTCAATGTTGAGGTTGTTGTTGTTTTTCAATGTTGAGGTTATTGTTGAATTTGTTGGTGTTTTTCAATGTTGAGGTTGTTGTTGTTTTTCAATGTTGAGGTTGTTGTTGAATTTGTTGGTGTTTTTCAATTTTGAGTTTGTTGTTGTTTTTCAATGTTGAGGTTGTTGTTGAATTTGTTGGTGTTTTTCAATGTTGAGGTTGCTGTTGTTTTTCAATGTTGAGGTTGTTGTTGAATTTGTTGGTGTTTTTCAATGTTGAGGTTGTTGTTGTTTTTCAATGTTGAGGTTGTTGTTGAATTTGTTGGTGTTTTTCAATGTTGAGGTTGTTGTTGAATTTGGTGGTGTTTTTCAATGATGAGGTTGTTGTTGCTTTTCAATTTTGAGGTTGTTGAATTTGTGGGTGTTTTTCAATCTTGAGTTTGTTGTTGAATTTGATGGTGTTTTTCAATGTTGATGTTGTTGTTGAAGTTGTTGGTGTTTTTCAATGTTGAGGTTGTTGTTATTTTTCAATGTTGAGGTTGTTGTTGAGTTTGTTGGTGTTTTTCAATGTTGAGGTTGTTGTTGAATTTGTTGGTGTTTTTCAATGTTGAGGTTGTTTTTGAATTTGTTGGTGTTTTTCAATGTTGAGGTTGTTGTTGTTTTTAAATGTTGAGGTTGTTGTTGAATTTGTTGGTGTTTTTTCAATTTTGAGGTTGTTGGTGTTGTTCAATGTTCAGGTTGATTTTGAATTTGAGGGTGTTTTTCAATGTCGAGGTTGTTGTTGAATTTGTTGGTGTTTTTCAATGTTGAGGTTGTTGTTGTTTTTCAATGTTGAGGTTGTTGTTGAATTTGTTGGTGTTTTTCAATGTTGAGGTTGTTGTTGTTTTTCAATGTTGAGGTTGTTGTTGAATTTGTTGGTGTTTTTCAATGTTTAGTTTGTTGTTGTTTTTCAATGCTGAGGTTGCTTTTGAATTTGTTGGTGTTTTTCAATGTTGAGGTTGTTGTTGAATTTGTTGGTGTTTTTCAATGTTGAGGTTGTTGTTGAATTTGTTGGTGTTTTTCAATGTTGAGGTTGTTGTTGTTTTTTCAATGTTGACGTTGTTGTTGTATTTGTTGGTGTTTTTCAATTTCTAAGTTGTTGTTGAATTTGTTGGTGTTTTTCAATGTTGAGGTTGTTGTTGTTTTTCAATGTTGAGGTTGTTGTTGAATTTGTTGGTGTTTTTCAATGTTGAGGTTGTTGTTGTTTTTCAATGCTGAGGTTGTTGTTGAATTTGTTGGTGTTTTTCCATGTTGAGGTTGTTGTTGAATTTGTTGGTGTTTTTCAATGTTGAGGTTGTTGTTGTTTTTCAATGTTGAGGTTGTTGTTGAATTTGTTGGTGTTTTTCAATGTTGAGGTTGTTGTTGTTTTTCAATGTTGAGGTTGTTGTTGAATTTGTTGGTGTTTTTCAATGTTGAGGTTGTTTTTGAATTTGTTGGTGTTTTTCAATGTTGAGGTTGTTGTTGTTTTTCAATGTTAAGGTTGTTGTTGAATTTGTTGGTGTTTTTCAATTTTGAGTTTGTTGTTGTTTTTCAATGTTGAGGTTGTTGTTGTTTTTCAATGTTGAGGTTGTTGTTGAATTTGTTGTTGTTTTTCAATGTTGAGGTTTTTGTTGAATTTGTTGGTGTTTTTCAATGTTGAGGTTGTTGTTGTTTTTCAATGTTGAGGTTGTTGTTGAATTTGATGGTGTTTTTCAATGTCGACGCTGTTGTTGAATTTGTTGGTGTTTTTCAATGTTGAAGTTGTTGTTGAATTTGTTGGTGTTTTTCAATGTTGAGGTTGTTGCTGTTTTTCAATGTTGAGGTTGTTGTTGAATTTGTTCGTGTTTTTCAATGTTGAGATTGTTGTTGTTTTTCAATGTTGAGGTTGTTGTTGAAATTGTTGGTGTTTTTAAATGTTAAGGTTGCTGTTGAATTTGTTGGTGTTTTTCAATGTTGAGGTTGTTGTTGTTTTTCAATTTTGAGGTTGTTGTTGAATTTGTTTTTGTTTTTCAATGTTGAGGTTGTTGTTGAATTTGTTGGTGTTTTTCAATTTCGAGGTTGTTGTTGAATTTGTTGGTGTTTTTCAATGTTGAAGTTGTTGTTGAATTTGTTGGTGTTTTTCTATGTTGAGGTTGTTGTTGTTTTTCAATGTTGAGGTTGTTGTTGAATTTGTTGGTGTTTTTCAATGTTTAGTTTGTTGTTGTTTTTCAATGCTGAGGTTGTTGTTGAATTTGTTGGTGTTTTTCAATGTTGAGGTTGTTGTTGTTTTTCAATGTTGAGGTTGTTGTTGAACTTGTTGGTGTTTTTCAATGTTGAGGTTGTTGGTGTTTTTCAATGTTCAGGTTGTTGTTGAATTTGTTGGTGTTTTTCAATGTTGAGGTTGTTGTTGAATTTGTTGGTGTTTTTCAATGTTGAGGTTGTTGTTGTTTTTCAATGTTGAGGTTGTTGTTGAGTTTGTTGGTGTTTTTCAATGTTGAGGTTCTTGTTGAATTTGTTGATGTTTTTCAATGTTGAGGTTGTTGTTGAATTTGTTGGTGTTTTTCAATGCTGAGGTTGTTGTTGTTTTTAAATGTTGGGGTTGTTGTTGAATTTGTTGGTGTTTTTCAATTTTGAGGATGTTTTTGTTTTTCAATGTTGAGGTTGTTGTTGAATTTGTTGGTGTTTTTCCATGATGAGGTTGTTGTTGTTTTTCAAAGATGAGGTTGTTGTTGAATTTGTTGCTGTTTTTCAATGTCGGGGTTGTTGTTGAATTTGTTGGTGTTTTTCTATGTTGAATTTTTTGTTGAATTTGTTGGTGTTTTTCAATGTTGAGGTTGTTGTTTTTCAATGTTGAGGTTGTTGTTGAATTTGTTGGCGTTTTTAAATGTTGAGGTTGTTGTTGAATTTGTTGGTGTTTTCAATGTTGAGGTTTTTGTTGAATTTGTTGGTGTTTTTCAATGTTGAGGTTGTTGTTGTTTTTCAATGTTGAGGTTGTTGTTGAATTTGATGGTGTTTTTCAATGTCGAGGTTGTTGTTGAATTTGTTGGTGTTTTTCAATGTTGAAGTTGTTGTTGAATTTGTTGGTGTTTTTCAATGTTGAGGTTGTTGCTGTTTTTCAATGTTGAGGTTGTTGTTGAATTTGTTCGTGTTTTTCAATGTTGAGATTGTTGTTGTTTTTCAATGTTGAGGTTGTTGTTGAAATTGTTGGTGTTTTTAAATGTTGAGGTTGCTGTTGAATTTGTTGGTGTTTTTCAATGTTGAGTTTGTTGTTGTTTTTC